>OV816027.1:147661046-148051046 GCA_929113105.1 Agrypnus murinus
GGGGTTTCAAGATGATTACCTATGGTAGGGAGAAAGATGGCCGAACCAATCAGAGCGTGTTTCAAGATGACAGACTCTTTATTCTTTTACAATAATTTTGCGAGGGCCAATATGTTAATGAGTAGTTCACTTCCTGTAATGTGTAGTAATCTTAATTTAATTTGCGCAGAATGCGATATTATGTTTAAGGGATTATCGTTTATTTGTCAAGTTCTTGTAAATAAACATGAGAATATACCTGATTAATACATACAAAACAATAGGTTACATTGTAATTAGGTTTTTTTTGTAAATTCATATTTTTCCCTATTTGGGTGTAAACCTGTAAGGAAATAAAGACCTTATTATAATTATTGTTATTATTACTATCCGTAAATTGTTCCGTGATTTGCGTTTAAAATTTTAATGCTGAATTAATTATCTTAAATTATTATATGTAATTAAAGTATTAATGACGACGATAATTATTTTAAGAAATCGGTAAAATTTATTAATATAAAATGATAAACCTTGGCTCCCCCTATTAACAATCAGCAGAACGCCCGTAATCGGTAATACAGCTTTCTTCATGATGACGAACCAAATGCCGATAATACAGAATGTCGGTACAAAAATCACGTAAAACAACACTGGCGCCATCTGTTTTCCCCTAACAACACTCACTCCATTTAGCCATGTGACGAACCCAATGCCGATAATACAGAATGTCGGTACAAAAATCACGTAAAACGACACTGGCGCCATCTGTTTTCCCCTAGAAACGACGCTACCATTTAGCCATGTGACGAACCCAATGCCGATAATACAGGATGTCGGTACAAAAACGACACTGGCGCCATCTGTTTTCCCCTAGCAACACTAACACCATTTAGCCAAGTGACGAACCAAATGCCGGTAATACAGAATGCCGGTAATGCAGATTCCGTACTTAACCACCTAGAGAGAGACAGACAAAAAGTCACCAGATTTAGAGAGAGACAGAGAATCTAGGGTCCCTAGAACTGTCTGCCTCAAGTACCCCAATACCTACTCACGGAGGCTAGATATAAGGAGGACGCTCGCCATGAGTTGCAAGCGCCCGAGAATTGAAGGATACATCTTCTTTCGCACTCTCTCACCAGAGCGCTTCAGTGTTGCTAATGTCAGGTTTTTTAAATTTTCACCGCGGAATGCAGTGATTGTATTTATATGTTAATTGATAAAAGAAATAAAAATTTAAAAATCTATATTTTGAATAATAATAATTATTATTATTTTTATTACAATTCTAATAATAAGTAAAATTTAAATTAACTAAAAAACATATTAACTATATCTTGTTGCGAACAATTTTGATTTACATGAACGACATTGCTAAGGTCACTCACACATGGTTCAGTACAAAGAATATGTGAAGTATTAACATCTTTAGTACTCCTACTGTCACTTAACTTAGTAGGATTTAAAGTTGGAATAGCACCTTGTTTCAGTGCATATCTTTTCCTCATCAATTCTTAAGTACCATTGGCCGTTTTTATGATATCACTTTTAATGATATCCTTTTCATTGAAGTGCAATTCACAAACATAATTTTTTTTGGAACCAGTTTTTGATTAACTCCAGACTCCCACGATTCCAGCAGGTCAGGGTGCTTTATAAAAAAAATAAACATGAGTATTGCAATTAATTTTAAGCTTATGAACTGCGTAGATGTATTATTTAGATATCAAGGTAGACAAAAATAACAATTTAATTTTTTATTTTGAAATAACACCTAATTTGTAGATGAACACAAAAATCCACTTACTCAGCATGTATTGTGGTAATTTAAATAAATATATTTTTCAAAAGAAAAAGATACAAGTCAAGCATTTTTTAAGCTAATAAATAAAAAAAAATATAATTATCTGCTTATGTTTATCATTTTATAACTTCATTAAGATATATTTTAATCAATAATTTATTATAAATGAAAAATTTAGGTTACCTGTGGCACAATAAATAATGATGTATTTCTCGTACCCAATTTGCTATGTTTATTACGATCACTTGCACTGCCACTTGTGCAGCCTTTGACTACACAACGATTGACCATTTTTTAATGATCATCACAACATTTAATTATATTACAACTATTAAACTTTTAAAACTTATTTATTGTGATGCTATTATAAACAATTACAAATAGACGCCATTTGTCGGACATTAGCGAACGCAGCGTCGCCCTAGCGGCATATTTACGAAAATGATGTATCCTCAGTTTACCGGACCCACTAACTGCGGAAAACCCAATAGCGAGCGTCCTCCTTATATCTAGCCTCCGTGCATAAACTATTTTAAATAACATGATCATAGTCACAAACCGACAAACGTACTACAGGAGACAAAAACATGAATCATTCGTTATACTCGAGTGGACCGCAACGAAGCAGGTTACAGAATAACAAAATAACAAACTTCGTTTAGAAGTACACATCTTATCGAAATTCGATATATAACGTTCGAAATATATATGGAAATTTACAGAATAAGGGGGTTACACTATCAAGGTTTCTACAAGTTCATCTAGTACAAAAACTTGTCAAAGTTTTCTAGACGAAAAAAGTTTAATGTAATACAAGCTTTAGGGAGGTAAATGGCATTATTTCAAGCAGTCACTACAAAAAAGAGCGGGAAGTAGAATAACCGAATTCTCTCTATATACAGTGTGAGATTAAAGTATGGAATATTAAAAAAAAAAACCGAACTCAACCGTTTTTTTTAAACCGCTGGAACACGCCGATTTTGTTTTTTAAAAATACACATTAATATGTGCTAGCAGTAAGTTTGGAGTGGACCCACGAAAATACTTTGAATTTTGTTGATATATACTTATACATATAGGGAGAAATTATTAAGCATTGTAGAATTTCCAGCAACTTCCATGTTGACCGGATAATAAAACACAAATAACTAAGCTGCAAGGGACGGCATTATGTTCGCGTCTGTGATACGCGACGAAGTTACATTACGATTGTTGCGAAGTTAGGATATGGTTAGGATTGAGAAACTCATCATTATGTAACTTCGACGTGCAACAGAAAATTGTTACGCGACAAAGTTACGTTACGATAGCTTGTTGCATGTCTGTACGCGCCTTTACTAGAGTTGATTTAGACATTTTTACATACAAAACTTCACATAGCAAAATATTATTTGCGCATTTCAAAACGACGCGACGATGCCTGTATTAGAGTCACTATATCTAGTCACCTAGGCCGTGCTGGTCGGTCGGGTACCGCAAAACTCGGCCATGTTGGGGCAAAAGAAGCACGAAATTGTTCATTATTTGTATCTGATTGCATTTAATCAAATCCACGTTTACTTTAAAAGGTTTTTCTTATTCTAAAAGATAAAACCTTTAATATGTAAATACGTAAAACGTGGTTTTAATTTGTCCATTATTAAAAATCACCCTTATCTGCCCCAATATGGCGGCGTTTTACGGTACTCTGATCGGCCAGCGCGGCCTAGGTGTAGTGACTGTAGCCTGTATTTGATACCAGCTCAGCTCCACAGCTGAGCTGGTATCAAAAAGAGTTACAATGCCGAACTTACCCATGTAAGTTCAGCATTGTAACTCTTTTTGCTCCAAAAGCTCTATTGTCATAGTTACAATTATTTTCAATAACGGATACTATGAAAACCGAGCTCTTCGAGTTAAATAGATCTGAATGCCGAACTTACCCCAAGTCTACTTTAGCGCATCCTAGATATATAAGACATACGCTACAGAGATTGAACATCACTTTTCTACATTATAGAAAAGCAGGACATGTTCAATTTTTGCGCCATTCTATCGGACACCCTTGAATTATAGTCAATTAATGTACAACTTAATTTACATAAAAAGTGGACATATACAGTTTCTGCATTGTGTTCAAGTGTGATGGTTAAACAGTAATTTAGTTAACCTGAGATTAAATTATATTCATAGAATAAATAACTATTCATTGATTTATTTAGCGTTGGTGCAACCGGGTCATAGGCGGTGTTGCTTATTTACCGAACTCACCAGCCGAGCATAAATGAAAGTAGGTATTGCCCCACTTGAGCTGACCCCCACTCTTTTTATGCAAATGACCCGCGATCTAATTAATATTCAAATGAGACGTGGTCTAGTTAAATGCGCGAATTAAATGCGCGAATTAAATTAATTAGATCAATTAAATTAATTCACGGCATCATTTACATATCTCCTCTCTCATTTACATATATCATTTCTCATATGCATGCGCGAATTAAATTAATTGATCTAATTAAATTAATTCGCGGTATCATTTACATATCTCCTCTCTCATTTTACATATATGATTCCTCATATGCATGCGCGAATTAAATTAATTCACGGTATCATTTACATATCTCCTCTCTCATTTTACATATATGATTCCTCATATACATGCGCGAATTAAATTAATTCACGGTATCATTTACATATCTCCTCTCTCATTTACATATATGATTTCTCATATGCATGCGCGAATTAAATTAATTCACGGTATCATTTACATATCTCCTCTCTCATTTTACATATATGATTCCTCATATGCATGCGCGAATTAAATTAATTCACGGTATCATTTACATATCTCCTCTCTCATTTTACATATATGATTCCTCATATGCATGCGCGAATTAAATTAATTCACGGTATCATTTACATATCTCCTCTCTCATTTACATATATGATTTCTCATATGCATGCGCGAATTAAATTAATTCACGATATCATTACATATCTCCTCTCTCATTTACATATATGATTTCTCATATGCATGCGCGAATTAAATTAATTCACGATATCATTACATATCTCCTCTCTCATTTACATATATGATTTCTCATATGCATGCGCGAATTAAATTAATTCACGGTATCATTAGCGTATCTCATCTCTCATTTACATAACTGATATCTCATTCTGTACATCTCATTTTTATATATTATTTGTCATCTCTCTCTCATAAATTTATTTTAAAATAAATCAGTCCTATTTGATATATTTATCTACAGGTCATCATGTAATTCTGCGAAAACAATTTAATATGTAGAAACGTAATAATAATAAAAATTTATTTTCAACTATTCAAAGTAACTCTAAAAGCTACTGTCAATTACCTGTCGGATTAGCTCTGTTGCATTAGACATGTTTATATATACGACATAAACATTTAGTTTGAAAGAAAACAATTAGGGTCGTTATGATTTCATAAAATTTTATTCAAGTGAATCTTCTTAAGAATATAGAATACTGTAGAGCATTATTTTTAAAATTCAAAAAACATTATCTATAGCTAAAACTGTTTAAGAAATAACTTTCAAACTAAATGTTTTTGCATGAAAATACGTACAAACTAATTAACCATGTTGTTTTCAACATTCTTTAAAACTGCTTTCAAGCATAAATAAACAAACGTTCTTACGAGTGACTGAAAGGAATTTAGATTTTATAAATAATTTGTTAAGAGATCATCATCTTAAAAGCGGCATAAATTATTGTTTTAAACGACAATTACTCACCCTTGTGTTAATCCGTATAAGTTAGATGTGTAGAAAATTTGAATAAGGGTTAAGTACACTATCTATTTAGTTGATTCAATAAAAAATTCGTTATTTTTAAAATTCCTAACAAGGATAGCTTTATCTGTTTAGAATATTCAAAGACAATATATGTATAAATTAGCGTGAGACTCCTGCTCTATATAAAACGCCATATATAAAATTAGAGATTATCTCTATTGCATTATTATTATCTTAGCATCTTTTCATTTACAATTATCTAGTAAAAATGCTAAACCTGTTTAAGAAGTTACTTTCAAACTAAATGTTTTTGCATGAAAATACGTACAAACTAATTAGCCATGTTGTTTTCGACATTCTTTAAAACTGCTTTCAAGCATAAATAAACAAACGTTCTTACAAATGACTGAAAGGAATTTAGATTTTCTAAATAATTTGTTAAGAGATCATCATCTTAGAAGTGGCATAAATTATTGTTTTAAACGACAATTACTCACCCTTGTGTTTATCCGTATAAGTTAGATGTGTAGAAAATTTGAATACGAGTTAAGTACACTATCTATTTAGCTGATTCAATAAAAAATTCGTTATTTTTAAAATTCCTAACAAAGGTTCAGGGTTCTTTATCTGTTTTAGAATATTCAAAGACAATATATGTATAAATTATCGTTACATAGCACATATAAAAGTAGCAAAATGAATTTCTATTTTAACCTGTTAACTTTTATGTACTTTATTCAACTTGACCCTAATTATGAATAAATGAGAAAACATATTATCAAGCTGTTCAAAATTCGAATGTCTAGAAAAATGGGGAGCTCTTACTGAATATACGAAGAATACGTTTTAGGTATGTATTGAGATACATAACATTTCTCTCGTATATGAATTTGTATACAACGATCTAGATGTTGCTACCGTATATGTTTAACATAAAAATAAATGAAAACTATAAACTTCTTTTATCGTTTTTTATTTATAAAATTTTAATAATAATAATATTAAATGTTTGCATTGTACGACATATTGATAGGGTAGGTGAATTGCAGGCATTTAGCAGGTTCGTGTTTCTAGCTGTGGATCCATAGGCTAGAAGAAGAATCAGAAAAAGTATTAGGCAATGTTCACTGAATAGACTACCTGTTACAGTTCATACCTTATTCGTTTCGATAAACATACAGTCAGCATACGGTTGATATCTTTCTGTCTTTACTTTACCTAGGTAAACCAATCCTAGAGACAGAGTTTTATTCTCTATCTTTTGGTTGAGATCGACCACTTTATCTTCAGTAAGTTTGTCGACGAATCTTTTGGGTAGATATGTTATATGTTTTTCAGCGACAATGAACACCGATCTACGTCCGTCCCTGCAGGTGATAATTCTGACCTCTGATATCTCTGCTACTTCCTTCACGCTGTATTCATGCAATTTCTTGGCGGGTTTTGCTGTTCCGGCTGATTGGTTCAATTCGTTTAAAAATTCCATTTCTTACTGTAAGCAAGCGTAAATCATTTACATATAGCTTTTAAAATATAAGCAAAATAAAACATACCTGATTTTAATATTGCACTAGATGTAGCTATCTTGATGGTTCGAGAACACTTTTGGAATGATAGGGAAACAGAAATTTCGGGGTTTTTATACTAGTTTTTGTCGTCTGCTTAATTAGTACGTCATGAACATTATTATTATTTTAAAGGAATGACTCTTTTGAAAGCTGTTATTATAAAAACACTTTGTCTTAAGTAACAATAATAATAAATATGTTTCTTGGTTAAAAAGTTAATGAAGCGTACATCAAATCTGTCTACATTGACAAAACAAGTGACTGAGATTCCCTGAAGTTTCTTTATGACTAGCTTATACAGAATAACACCAAGGATGAGTAATGGTCATTACTTTTTAAAACAATAATTTTAACTTAGACGTACGTGTTTCTCGATAATATTCCGATGATGATAAGAAGCATTGTAAGCTTTTATCTGTTTCCTATAGAGCAATTTTGAGTGTACCTTCTTCTTGTGGTAAAACTAATGTCTTGTTAGGTCTACTAATTAATGAAAACGAATTAAAATTTGAAAATATCTACCTATACGCCAAGTCTTTATTTCAACCTAAATATGGCGAAAAAGATGATGTAATCACCCCTAATGATGTGAAACCTAATTCAGTATTCATTTTCGATGATATTATCTGTGACAAACAGGAAAAGATTAGAGAATATTTTAGCATGAGTAGACATAAAGAGTGTTGATTCATTTTATTTAGGTCAGACATATGCAAAGATATCGAAACATCTGATTAGGGACAACGCTAACTTACTTATTCTCTTTAAGCAAGATGAATTGAATTTCAAACATGTGTATAACGCTCATATTTTAGGAGATGCAGGCTATGATGAACTTAAACATTTAAACGCATAGTATAATTATTTCTCAACGCAGGATATATATCGATATTTTTCTAGTTTGATTAAATCCTATAAGTTATATTCATATCGCCCTTTTTATTCTGTTAAAATGTTTATAATAATCATGGTGAGCTTGGTATGAACATAATCCGAATGTACATATTCTTTTCTAGCCGTTTGTATAATATAAAATATATATTCCGCGTTAGACTGATTAGTATCGTTATATGTACCGATTATTATATTTCCGTGAATATTTGAGTTTTCACCAACACACAGGATAAATTTTTATCTCTAATTTTATATATGGCGTTTTATATAGAGCAGGAGTCTCACGATAATTTATACATATATTGTCTTTGAATATTCTAAAACAGATAAAGAACCCTGAACCTTTGTTAGGAATTTTAAAAATAACTAATTTTTTATTGAATCAACTAAATAGATAGTGTACTTAACCCTTATTCAAATTTTCTACACATCTAACTTATACGGATTAACACAAGGGTGAGTAATTGTCGTTTAAAACAATAATTTATGCCGCTTTTAAGATGATGATCTCTTAACAAATTATTTATAAAATCTAAATTCCTTTCAGTCACTCGTAAGAACGTTTGTTTATTTATGCTTGAAAGCAGTTTTAAAGAATGTTGAAAACAACATGGTTAATTAGTTTGTACGTATTTTCATGCAAAAACATTTAGTTTGAAAGTTATTTCTTAAACAGTTTTAGCTATAGATAATGTTTTTTGAATTTTAAAAATAATGCTCTACAGTATTCTATATTCTTAAGAAGATTCACTTGAATAAAATTTTATGAAATCATAACGACCCTAATTGTTTTCTTTCAAACTAAATGTTTATGTCGTATATTTAAACATGTCTAATGCAACAGAGCTAATCCGACAGGTAATTGACAGTAGCTTTTAGAGTTACTTTGAATAGTTGAAAATAAATTTTTATTATTATTACGTTTCTACATATTAAATTGTTTTCGCAGAATTACATGATGACCTGTAGATAAATATATCAAATAGGACTGATTTATTTTAAAATAAATTTATGAGAGAGAGATGACAAATAATATATAAAAATGAGATGTACAGAATGAGATATCAGTTATGTAAATGAGAGATGAGATACGCTAATGATACCGTGAATTAATTTAATTCGCGCATGCATATGAGAAATCATATATGTAAATGAGAGAGGAGATATGTAATGATATCGTGAATTAATTTAATTCGCGCATGCATATGAGAAATCATATATGTAAATGAGAGAGGAGATATGTAAATGATACCGTGAATTAATTTAATTCGCGCATGCATATGAGAAATCATATATGTAAAATGAGAGAGGAGATATGTAAATGATACCGTGAATTAATTTAATTCGCGCATGCATATGAGGAATCATATATGTAAAATGAGAGAGGAGATATGTAAATGATACCGTGAATTAATTTAATTCGCGCATGCATATGAGGAATCATATATGTAAAATGAGAGAGGAGATATGTAAATGATACCGTGAATTAATTTAATTCGCGCATGCATATGAGGAATCATATATGTAAAATGAGAGAGGAGATATGTAAATGATACCGTGAATTAATTTAATTCGCGCATGCATATGAGGAATCATATATGTAAAATGAGAGAGGAGATATGTAAATGATACCGTGAATTAATTTAATTCGCGCATGCATATGAGGAATCATATATGTAAAATGAGAGAGGAGATATGTAAATGATACCGTGAATTAATTTAATTAGATCAATTAATTTAATTCGCGCATGCATATGAGAAATGATATATGTAAGTGAGAGAGGAGATATGTAAATGATGCCGTGAATTAATTTAATTGATCTAATTAATTTAATTCGCGCATTTAATTAGACCACGCCTCATTTGAATATTAATTAGATCGCGGGTCATTTGCATAAAAAGAGTGGGGGTCAGCTCAAGTGGGGCAATACCTACTAATGAAGAATAAATTTAAAAAATTATACCCCCTTTATTTTCAAATAGATTGATCTCGCCGCTGTAGCAAAATCACTAGAACGATGTTGGCGACATTGAATGTTACCAGATTTGGCATTCCGTTTTACCCATGAAGACTGTATAGAGGAGAGTAAACTCCAGTGGAGGTGGTAACATTTTATATGAGCCAAAAGCGTGCACAGCTTAATGGCCCTCTATGATTTTCAGCGCCTTCTCGTGGTACTTTAAGGTACCTTTTTCGACCATCTTCGGAGCATGTCGACCAAAGTCGTCGTTTCAAATAAATCGATACATTGTTTATGAAATAACTATTTCAATTTTTTATGAGATTCAAAGTGCGTAATATATTATTTACGTCATCAATACATTTCGGATTATTAAATTGTAATATTTCTAATTTTTTATGTGGGTTGAAAACTGATACTTTCATATTTTCTCTAATTACAACTTTAAGATTTAAGTTTAAATCTGGTGTAATTTTTACAAACAACGCCCATTTATTTGGAGAAATTGAATAACTCCCCTGCTTACTCGGCAATTGTACAGATTGTATATTTGCCGTGAAATTGTTAATATTAAATAATGAATCCTCCATTTTTAGTTTACCTGAAACCAACAACATAATTTATTGTAATATTATTTGAAATGTTGCACGTAATTTAGTCGTATATATTCAAAATCTCTCATAAAACAAAGAAAAATATTATTTTTAATTATATGTATGTAATATCTTTCTTTAATAATTTCACATTACAGATTGTTGTATTTTTGTATTAATAAAATAAAACAGAAAAATAGATAAGTACGTACTGTTTTTCTTTTTTATCCTTTTTATTTATATAGGTTAACTTTTATTTGTCTCAGCTTACAGTACATTAGACTACCACGAGAAGTCGCTGTATATTCTAGGGGGCCGCTCAACTGTGCATGCTTTTGGTACATACCCCCACATTCGGAGTTTATCCTCCTCTATACAGTCTTCATGGTTTTACCATAAATCTTAGGTTTAAAATAATCATGCACAACGATAATCACAATTCAACATTAATTTGATAATGATATTCTGTAAAAACGAATATATTAATATAATATATAACTACGTAATTGTAATTTTTAAACGACTTTTTATTAAATTTCCATAACAACTTGCATGTAGTAATTTTTGTTTATTAAAGTTTGTTTCAGGTTTGTTCTACGATGTCGATACTATTTGAAATAGAGAGACTATATAAAAAATTTTATCGCCGCGCCATCCTCAGCTAGAATTTGTAACTTCCGGGCATTAAAAAGTTTGACAGCAAACTGGCAAAACCCCTTTTAAATTCTTGGGGTAATCTATTATAGTTTATAACTAATATTAAGTACAATAATTAATTTAGTACAATTCCATGGCATTAACATTTGGGCGTTTATATTTCGAGACATTTTAGCTGATTTGCTTCTCATTTCAACCAATTGTTTTTATTAATGTTACAAAACATTCAATCTTGGTACGTACCCCAGAACTGATACAATACTTATATATTACACTTATTGTGTTTTATGCCAACCTTTCTAATATACATATATTTTTTTCAGGTACAAGTTTGAAGTTATTTAAATAAATCCATACGTCACGCCGTAACTCTCCAATCTTAATGTCTGTTCGAGTAGTTCAACTACAAGAAAGAATGCCTCATCATCACATCTTTTAGTAAGAAGCTATTTCATCATACTCGGTAAGGAAGATTAATGGAATGTCAACTGGGTTTAAATACATGCATAAATACAATTCATTGTTAGATAGCACTTCCTTTGAATGTAATATATTTATGTAGCTATAATGTTCATGAAAAGGACATCTATGACAACATATGCTCACTAATAACGCTGAGAAACCAATTGGTAAATTACTACAAATGGCAAATTTGAAAAAGCACCTCACTCATACTGGTGAGAAACCTTTTAAATGTAATACATGTAATTATAAATGCACACGAAAAGAAAGTTTGCAAAAGCATATGCTCACAAATAGTGGTGAAAAACCATTCAAATGTAATATATGTGACTATAGATTTTCAGTAAAAGGGAGTTTGCGTCTCCATATGCTGACTCATACTGGTGAGAAACCTTTTAAGTGTAATATATGTAATTATAAATGCGCACTAAAAGGAAATTTTCAAAAACATATGCTCACACATAGTGGTGAAAAACCATTTGAATGTGATATATGTGACTATAAATGCTCAAATAAAAGCGGTTTGCAGCGCCATGTGTTCACTCATACTGGTGAGAAACCATTTAAATGTAATATATGTAATTATAGATGTACACAAAAAGAGAGTTTGCAACATCATATGTTCACACATAGTGGTGAAAAACCATTTGAATGTGATATATGTGACTATAGATGCTCAGTAAAAGGGAGTTTGCTACGCCATATGCTCACTCATACTGATCAGAAACCTTTTAAGTGTAATATATGTAATTATAAATGTACACAAAAAGCAAATTTGCAAAAACATATGCTCACACATAGTGGTGAAAAACCATTTGAATGTGATATATGTGACTATAGATGCTCAGTAAAAGGGAATTTACGTTTCCATATGCTTACTCATACTAGCGAGAAATCTTTTAAATGTAACATATGTGACTATAATTGTTCGATAAAGCGGAGTTTATGGTACCATATGCTCACTCATACTGGTGAGAAACCTTTTAAATGTAATATATGTGACTATAAATGCTCAGTAAAAGAAAGTTTACGATACCATATACTCGCCCATACTAGTGAGAAACCTTTTAAATGTAACATATGTAACTATAAATGCTCAGTAAAAAGGAGTTTACAGTTGCATATGCGCACTCATACTGGTGAGAAACCTTTTAAATGTAATATATGTAATTATAAATTCACACAAAAAGGAAGTTTGCAAAAGCATATGCTCACACATAGTGGTGAAAAACCATTTGAATGTGATATATGTGACTATAAATGCTCAGTAAAAGAGAGTTTACAACGCCATATGTTGACTCATACTGGCGAGAAACCTTTTAAATGTAACATATGTGACTATAAATGCGCGGTAAAAGGGAACTTGCAGCGCCATATGCTCACTCATACTGATCAGAAACCTTTTAAGTGTAATATATGTAATTATAAATGTACACAAAAAGCAAATTTGCAAAAACATATGCTCACACATAGTGGTGAAAAACCATTTGAATGTGATATATGTGACTATAGATGCTCAGTAAAAGGGAATTTACGTTTCCATATGCTTACTCATACTAGCGAGAAATCTTTTAAATGTAACATATGTGACTATAATTGTTCGATAAAGCGGAGTTTATGGTACCATATGCTCACTCATACTGGTGAGAAACCTTTTAAATGTAATATATGTGACTATAAATGCTCAGTAAAAGAAAGTTTACGATACCATATACTCGCCCATACTAGTGAGAAACCTTTTAAATGTAACATATGTAACTATAAATGCTCAGTAAAAAGGAGTTTACAGTTGCATATGCGCACTCATACTGGTGAGAAACCTTTTAAATGTAATATATGTAATTATAAATTCACACAAAAAGGAAGTTTGCAAAAGCATATGCTCACACATAGTGGTGAAAAACCATTTGAATGTGATATATGTGACTATAAATGCTCAGTAAAAGAGAGTTTACAACGCCATATGTTGACTCATACTGGCGAGAAACCTTTTAAATGTAACATATGTGACTATAAATGCGCGGTAAAAGGGAACTTGCAGCGCCATATGCTCACTCATACTGGCGAGAAACATTTTAAATGTAATGGGTGATCCAGTTTAAATGGATATGGATTTATCGGTCAAAATATGAAGGTGGATGGATTCCAACGAAGCAAAACAAATTTCTATGAAAAATATTTTCTCATTACAAATTTTGGGGCCCGTCAATAATTCACCTAAATTAAGCCATCTCTGGCAGTCTGGTTGCTGTAGGATTGTGTCGGACAAACATTTATAAGCAATTTAGTGCATTTTTGGAACAATAATATTGGCAGGGCTCCCACTTGTCCTAAAATAATGGCTCACTAAAAAAATCCTAAAAAAGAAAACCTAAAAGTTTAAGAAATTTTCAAAAATACCTAACAATTGATATTTTTATTGTGATCTTCTCATTTCAAATAGCCTGCCACACAGTATGTAGTAACTTTTTCTAATGTATGTGTTAATAAAATGTGTCATTGGGTGAATTCTCGTGTTAGCAAAGGAAAAATGGTGAATAGCATCTGAGAAAGATAGATACATATTTATTATGTTTATAATTATCATTTGTCCAAAACATTTTAGGTTAGAGGAAGGTATATAGTTTTAAATTGTCAGTTAATCAAATTAGCAAACTTCTAGTATTTTAAGACATTTTTCACCTAGCACCAACCTTCCAGAAAAATGTTACTATATTGTCCGGCTCGGCAAGTATGCGATATCATTTGCTATTTTTCCTTTGCTCACACACATTCAAAATTCAAAACCAGATTTTACTAACACTGTATAAACAATTATAACAGAGTTGCAACCTTGTTTATTTATTCGTTATATTTAAGTTAAACGAAATTTGTTTATAGTATATGTACAATCACAGCCAAAAAAATTGAAACACCAATGGTCATCACTTTTCTATAATCTTACCTACTGTTAAGTGTTGGTTGCCTCTTACAAATTATTTCAAGGTCATTTAAATGTCATAGAAATCTCTATACGGAAGTCCACTAAGCACTTCTTAATCGTCTTTTCAATTATTTAAAACGTGTTGGTGTTTCTATTCTTTTGGCCGCCACCATACTACTACTTGTTCTACACACGGCTGTGTTGTAATGTATAGATGTATACTTTTGTTTATCGCATGTAAAATATGAAATAAATAAAACTTGTTTTACGTTCATTGTATGATAGCGTCCTAAAAAATACCTAATTTTTTACTTAAAAAAATCCTATTAAAATTAATAAATGGGAGTGGGAGCCCTGTATTGGTTAGTATATTTTATAATAAAATTCTGTCTAAATAATTAGGTGTTAATGAAATGTAAGTGGATATGTGTACCTGCATTTCTCAGCACTCTGTAAAAATTATTTAAAATAGTGAGTAGCTTAATTTAATTATCAGTAGTAGAATGTAGTTTATCATGCCCTTAATAAAAGCCTGTGGAATGTTCAACAAACTATTAATTCCTGAAAAAGAAATAATCTGTTTTTGTAATAAATGTCATTTGCCATTTCATTCTATTTGTTTGACTATCACATGCAGACATACAAGCATTACTTGCAACAAATGATAAATGAAAACCAACTTTTGAATGTGATATTTGTATCACAATTGAATGAATTAATATCTAAATTTATGATAGAATTGGAAGAATAAAAAGCTAAGGTTGCGACAACTACAGTAGAAACGCTACCGGCTGATATGATGGAAACCTTAAGCAGCGAAATGAATGAAAGAAATAAAAGAGCTAGTAATGTAATTATTAGGCTTAGGATTTGGGTGCATAATTTGCAATACCGTATTTACGCCGACTGTACTTTTAGATAGCCTGACCTTCCTACCTCTTCTATTAAACATCTGATAGATTGTATAAAAACCGACATTCTGCACAACATTTATTTTACAATTTGTGGCTCAAGTTAACATTAATGTGTAAGTATTCATAATAAATGTAGTAAATTATTTTTTAATTTTCAAATAGATTTGATTAATTGTTCTTTTCTACAACTGTTTATATTTGTCTATTTGTAAATTAGATTTTATAAATAATATTACAATTAAAAATATATTTACGTATTTCTGTTTCTAAATATTTTTATTGTGTTTAAAGAAAATGCATTATTTATTTTGTATATGTGAACTGTCAAAAATAGGAAATTTTATTAATTTTATTAGGTGGTAATTTCGCCATATTGAAACGCAACCAATAAAATATAAGATACTTATCTTTTGAGAATGATAAAAAGGATATAAATAAACTTCTGAAAGTCGATTGTTTGCAGGAGTGCAGGTTGCGGATGTCGGCAGACAGAAAAACGAGAGCAGTAGAATTGTAGAGAATTTTATGTTGATTATCTCCATTGGGTTCTTTTTTATTTTCGTCGTGGGTCACCAGTTATAGTGTAATGACCATTTATAGGGGTCGTGGTACACTATCTTAGAGGGTATATCCTTATAGTATCAGGACAAGTAATAGTAGACGTGTAGATAGTATGAGATATTTATTTATTACTTTTGTTGATTATGGTTGTCATGGCAATATCCCTAGCATTCAATGCCTTCCTGATGGGATCATAAAAATATTAAGTACAAGCATTCCGTTTTCATTCATGTGTCTCGATATATTTTTTACAGCCAGCGCTGGATGACCTAAACCCTATTGAACTACGCACGCGATGTAAGAGAGAGAGGTGAGGATCCGAGCTTAAATTCTTTTTTCGTATTTCAACAAAAGCAACAATCAGTAAAAACAGCAGTGTTTTAAGAGTGCGTTAGTTACTAAAGCTTACCCATTAGGGTAAGCAGTTGGTACCTAGTATGTATGTAATCATTGGTTGTGACCACTGCATGAATAGAAGATCATTACTACAGTCCTATTGTAACGTTCTTTTTAAAATAATAACAAAAGTGCTGTTTAAATCGTCTATTAATAAGAAATATTTATTTACAAACACTAATGAATACACTATAAATTAACGCTATGATTATAAACCACTAAAACTATAATGAATTTCTAATACAACATTTATCTTTACATTTACTATTTATTTCGTGATACCCATCTAATTACTCGGTGTTGACTGATCCTCTTTTATCCACGAAGTCGATTTTATACCCTCATATAATCGTACCAGAAGCCGCTGGAACCTACTATGTATTTCTGGAAGGCGCTAGATAAACCGCGTCTGGTTTACATGCTTGGTGCGATGCGTCATTCTCTCGAATGCTGTAGAATATTCCATTTGTTGTGTGAAGAAGAAGTTCTTTCTTTTTCTCTCTTGTTACACTGCCCCCCTCTTCAAGTCTGTTCTGTCCCAGAACAGGTTTTATGCTCTGGTTCCTGTAGAACGGGTCATGACGATATCGACAGTCTCCACCTCGACTACACGTTCCATTGCGGTAGAAGTAACAGTCTACACTCTTCGTTGGCCTTAATGCGGGCTGTGGGTCAAAACTGCAGACGAAGAGCTTGACGTCCGTACCTCTAAAGACAACTTCCAGCATGTTTCTAACGATTCTCCAATCCAGCTGGTCCCGCCCACAGCCGAGTTTGGGAACTGCCAATTTGTAATTCCCCTGGTAAGCAACTCGATCCTCAAATTCCATAATGCCCTCCACAAGTCGGCGTAACTCGGTTTCTGGTAGTAAAACTGCTTGGTTACCAAGTAGTAAATGGATCGGTCATGATCAGGCAAGCGTAAGGATTTACCAACAGAGGAATTTTGTTCTCGAAGTTCATTCAACCGTCCAAATTTATTTCTAAACACTACTGCGATCCTCCTGGACATACGGAGATCCTCGGAGACACAGTGGGCAATGGAATAATCACCAGGGACCCGGAAGAGATCTTGTTGCATCTCAGTCGTGACTTCGAATCGCGCTTTTCTAGTTCCAGAAAACGCAGCCATAAATTCTCTGAAGGTTGGCTGATCATCTCAAGGCCTTATGGTATTGATAGCCACCTCAGCCTCATCTTCCCGATCCGGGACTGCGTCATTATTTCCCTCATAGTGCGCCAGACGATTGGAGTTTACCACCTTTGGTTTCCCTCTTGGCAATTTCTGGATGCGATAAATCAAGTCATTTATTCGTTTCTTCACCTGGTATGGGCCCTCCCAATTCCGCTGTAACTTTGGAGAATAGCCACGACGTCTTTGCGGGTTGTATAACCAGACAAGCTCCCCAAGCTTGTTTTTAGTCGTCGCTACGTACCAGCAACTACCGGTGGAACTATTAAGTTTTAGCCACTAGTCACAAGCACGTAATTGCTACGGTTTTGTTACGTGCCTGGAACCAAAATGGGGAACAATTTTTGGGTAGCAGGTACGTGACGGCGTAGTAATTGCTACTTTCGTGGAACTTCTTTTCTCGTTGACACATCATGTCGCGTGGTTGCTCTCTCTTGCTCTTGCAACTTAACAAATATTCTATCATTTTCTATACTATATAATGCTGGATCGTGTCACAAGATGAATTACCAGTTTATTTGTAATACGTACTTAATACAAAGAGCGATGAAATGTTTGATTATTTTGTCATTCCAGTACACCAAAATTATAAACCATTGCAACTTTTCTGTTAAATATGATGATGATAGATCGAAAAATAACAACGCGCCTTCTTTAAAAATATTTTGTAGTAAAAAAATGTCTTTAATAAAACATGATAAATATACACGAAATACTTATAAGTTGATACACATGATAGAAACCATTTTTATATTATTCCTGTTATGTTCTTTTATGTGTTTAAATAAAAGATACTCAATTATTGTCGTTAATTAACTTTATCAATATTGAGTGAACAGGGCGAATTACATACACAATGCATAGACTGTAGAAGACGTGTATCCTCCAAGCCGGCTCGAGTGTTACTGACGCTGAGTGACGCTCGCCCAGGGAACGGGCCAGGATTGGTTAGTTACATCACTACAAATAAATGTTGCCAACTTCAAGCTACATACATAACAATCCCTAAGGCACAATTTGGCACCAATTTGTTATTTTTATTGAAGGTTATATAGTAAAACATCTATTAACAATCATAACAAATTGCAAATTGATTAATGATTATTGATTAATCCAACATTTTACAAGTAAATATGGAGATGGAGTAGTTTACGAAAAATTACTTTAATGTGATTCTCCTGGGTAGCAAAAACGTAAGTGTTACATTCAATACTACTGTAAGGTTTTAAAAACTTTAAAGTAGCTTCGGGCAAGTTACTGCTACAATCATAATACCACTTTGAAGTTGCAACGACTTTAAAGTAAGTATACTAAGTGGCAATACCGTTCCACATACTTTAATAGTTACTCAGAAGTAATGAAACTACATAGTTCCAATAAATAGTAGAAACAACTACACAATTACTAAAATATTCCGAATTGAAGAAATTAAACCTATAAAGTCATAAATTTAGTTGCAGTTACGTAACAACTACTCAATCAAAGTTCCGATCTCAGTTACTGCTACTTAAATGCTGCTTGGGTCTCCAGGTTGAAACCCTCCTTCTTGGTCTCTCACATCGTACGTAGCCTTCATCCGGTCACTCGCGATTCGACTATTGTTTCGGGTTCGGTCGTGAATATCCTCCAACTTCTTCTTTAAGTTATTGATGACATAATCATTCCCGGCTACCTCCTGCTCTATAGGTGGAGACCCAAATTCCAGAGAGTATAGGTTCGTTTGAGCTTGTGTGCAGACGTATTTTTACAGAGCTCCACAAATTATTATTTACATTTCTAATTATTGGGAAAATAATAGTTATTCTTCTCTATTAAATAATAAGTTATTTGATATTATCATAACCAGCACTAGCAGATAACTATTATCGCGTGTTGTGAACGTTTTAACATCTGCAGTGCAAATTCTATACAAATAACTTGTGACCTTTTGCGTTTTGTTGTGTGTATTTTTTAATAGAAATAATTAAAATGGCAGATATATGTCAGGAGTGTACAATCAAAATAGCAAGTAATCAACATAAGACCCTTTGTTGGAGGTGTTCTAAAAAGTTTCATGCAGCTTGTGTTAATCTAACTGGCAATGAATTACAATTTATAAAAGAAAGCAAAGGAAAGTGGACATGCAAAGATTGTGTAAAAGAAACCAGAAGATCACGAGGAGCAAGTGAAACATCTCTCTCTCTTGACTATACTAGTGGAACAAAATTAGATGATACAAACAGTTCTGATACATCTGAAATTTCGCGAATTTTACAACAGTTACTGGAAGTAAAAAATTCCCAAACTGACCTAGCAAAATCATTAAATTCCTGTCACGAAAGATTTGATGAACTAGCTTTACAGTTACAAAAACAAGAGAGGATGATGCAGAACTACATTGAAAAAATTGAAATATTAGAAAACTCAAATAAAAGTCTTCTAAAGGAAAATGAAATATTACAAACGAAAATGAATGACTTAGAACAGTATTCACGAAGAAATTGCTTAGAGATTCAGGGTGTTACAGAGGCACCAAATGAAAATATTATTTCAGTAGTACAAGCAGTAGCAGATTCTGTGGGATTCAATGTAGAAGATAGCATGGTGGATGCGTGTCATCGCTTGAAGAAGAACGAAGCGAAACCTTCGCAAATTCGAGGTATTATCGTTCGTTTTGTCCGTAGAATTGATAAGGAAGAATTCTTAAAAAAGAAGAAAATAAAAAGGGAACTTAAGGTGAGTGATATGCATGAAAATTTCATTAAATTAGTGAAACAAAATAATTACATCTACGTGAATGAATCGCTCACTGCAATAAATCGTAAATTATTTGCTCAAGCCAGAGAATTTAGAAAAAAGAATAATATTAAGTATCTTTGGACAAAAGATGGCAAAATCTTCATGAGAGCATCGGATAATAGCAAGGTATATCAAATAAGATCTATTAACGACCTCAACGATGTGCACTAATTTAAAAGATGTGAGTATTTATTATCAGAATGTTCGGGGGTTGAGAACAAAAACAGTAACATTTTTAAATGCCGTGCTTTCAGAAAATTATGATATAATAGCTCTTACCGAAACTAATCTTACCTTAAGTATAAAGGACAGTGAGATAATAGATGATAGATATGTACTATATCGAAAGGATCGTGACTTAACTATCAGCAAAAAATTAAGCGGGGGTGGGATTTTTGTCACAATAAAAAAACAGTTTATGGTTTTTCGGATGCAAGGTTTTGAAACAATTCTTGAAGATTTGTGGGTGCGTTTAAAAATTCAATCAAAAGCTTTTTATTTCTGTATAGTGTATTTTCCTCCAAATACTCCATGCGACTCTTATAAATTGTTTTATAATAATTTAAATAATTTTCAAGAACTTATCAATAGTAGTTTAGTTATTGTAGGAGATTTCAATATGGCTGATATGTATCCTGCAGACAATGTTATAGATACACGTGTAGGCTCAAATCAAAAAGAGTTGATTAATTTCATGAATTTTTATAATTTAGAACAGTTTAATAACGTAGCTAATGTAAATAATAGAATTCTTGATTTTGTTATTTCAAATCACACTATTTTAATACAAAAAGTAGACGATCCGCTAGTGCCAGTGGATAGTCATCATCCTCCCTTAGAATGTACCATTCAACATATTAAGAAAAACAGTACTCCCGAATACGTGACAGCCAATCAGTATAATTATAAAAGAGGCGATTTTCTTGTACTGTATCGTAAGCTGAGGAATACAGATTGGGAAGCTCTGAAAAATATTTCAGATGTAAATCAGGGAGTTGATAAGTGTTATGAGTTATTTTATACTGAATTGGATAACTCTGTCCCTAAAACCAAAAAATCTAAATTAAAATATCCACCTTGGTTTACTCTTGAAATTATAAAAAACATTAATAAAAAAGCAAGAATACGAAAAAAATTAAAAGTGAACCCTAATAACGTGGAATTGATGACCCAATTTAAGCAATTAAGAAAAAACATTAAAGAGGAAATAAATAAAAATTACGTCACATATTGTAACAATATGGAAGATAACATCCAAACTAATCCAAATACCTTCTGGTCGTTTATTAAACAAAAAAATAAAGCTAACTCAGCCACAAACAATATGCATCTTAACGGAGACGTAATAGAAAGTAATTCAGAAATTGCAAACGCGTTTGCTGATCACTTTGAATCAGTATATATGCAAAACGACTCTGTTGTCATAGCAGATGATAGGGGCGATACGTTAGAGTCTGTACTTTCCATAAATAATGTAACCGTGGATGAGGTCAAGACAGCGTTAAAATCTTGTAAAGCAAAACGATCCGTTGGTTTTGATCAAATTCCGGTTTATGTTTATAAAGCATGCTCTGAATTTCTCGCAGAACCCTTAACAACTCTCTTTAATCTTTGTTTGTCTAAAAACCAGTATCCCGATATCTGGAAGATATCTAAAGTATGTCCAATATACAAGTCAGGGGAAAGAAATAACATTGTGGATTATCGTCCAATATCATTACTGCAAACTATTTCAAAAGTGTTTGAAGTGGTTTTATATAAGAGGATATTCCGCTTTGTGAAACCGGCTATTACAGAGGTTCAACGCGGGTTTATGACAAACAGATCGACAATAACTAATTTAATGGTTATAACACAAGACCTATCAGAAGCATTGGATAAGAATCAACAAATAGATATAATTTACACTGATTTCGCCAAGGCTTTTGATATAGAGTCGATCACAAAATATTGCTCAGTAAATTAGTTAAGTTAGGTTTTTCCAAACCTCTAATAAAATTTCTGGAGTCTTACTTGAGTAATAGGTGGCAACAAGTCGTGTATAATGGTAGTGTGTCCAGAAAAATTAAGACTATTTCGGGTGTTCCGCAAGGATCACATCTTGGGCCCCTATTATTTCTTCTATTTATAAATGATCTCCCTGAAAGAGCGAGGAATTCGGCGTGTGCTTTATTTGCAGACGATTTTAAGTTGTGGAAAGTTATAGAATCCGTCGACTCCTGTCATAAACTGCAATGCGATATAGATGCTATGTATAAGTGGAGTATGGAAAATTCATTGTATTTTAATATCAGTAAGTGCGCAGTTGTGTCATTTTCAAAGAAAGTCAAACCGATTACATTTCAATATAAAATGAACCAAGATGTAATTAACTGCAAAAACATAATAAACGATCTGGGCGTTACTTTTAATAATACTTTATCTTTTCGTGATCACGTAGAAAAAATTGTAAACAAAGCCTTACAGAGTTTAGGATTTATTATCAGAAATGCTTATTATTTTAGAAATTGTATCACAATCACTACATTGTATAATGCTTATGTTAGAGCCAAGGAGGAATATGCTTCTGTAATTTGGATGCCCTTTTACAGATGTCATGTTGATCAAGTAGAAAAAGTGCAAAAAATGTTTATTAGATTTTTCCACTTTAAAGTTACAGGTTCATATCCAGTTTTCGAATCTTATCACTGGCTGCTTGATCGATATGGCGTTCCATCTTTAGAAAATAGGCGTATATTGGCTCTGCTGGTATTTTTATACAGAATAATCCATAGTCAGGTTGAATCGTGTTCCATTTTGCTAGAAAAACTTAATTTTCTAGTGCCTAAAACAACATCTAGATATTCAACAGTTTTCTACTTGCCCATGTCAAGAACAAACTTATTGGCTGGTTCTCCCTTGCATGTAGCCTGCGGTACTGTCAATAAAATCTCTGAAAATGAAGATTTATTTCACCCAAGCCTTAAAATATTTAAGAAACAGTGTCAGTTAGCTTTAAAGTAACACAGCTATTATTCTTCAGTAATATAGAAAAAAAAATTAATAAGTACTATCATGTTCTTGTTTTTGGTAAGAAATAGCATTGTGCTTTTTCTTTGTCTCCTTTTCTTCCTTTAAAAAAAAAATATTGTAAGAGTCCGATTATAAGGTTTTTGTATATATCTTTTGTATCTTCTTTTTGGAAAACAGAGAATGGAATCAATAGAAGTGTTTATTATTTTTGTTATTCATTATTTTTATTTTCATTATTTCTGTTACTTTTCATCCTAGATTTAAACATTTATTACTAGCATCTTGTCATATTGTTATGTTATATTCTACATATTAATTTTTTGTATAAATTTTGTTTATTTGGTAATCTATTCATTATGGTAATCTATTGTTATTATTATTGTTATTATTATTATGTTTTATACTTGCATATATAAGCTCAAAAGTATTGTTTATTTAGGTGATTGTATTAAAATATCCTGTAGCCTATAATTGGCAATATTGCTGTTGGCCTGCAGTATTAAATAAATAACATAAATAAAAAAAATCCTGTATCTGAGAAAGTACACCCCCAATGGCCAGATTACTTGCATCTGTATCAAGTATGAATTTCCCTTCTGTCCGTGGATAGCTCAATATTGGTGCTGTTGTCAAGGCACGCTTCAACTGTTGGAAAGCTGTTTCGCACTCTCCGCTCCAAACATACTCGCGCCCATCTTCAGTTAACCTTGTCAGAGGTTTCGCTATATTGGCAAACCCAGGAACGAAACGCCTGTAGTAGGTACATAACCCAAGAAAACTACGAACTTGGTGTTTATCTTTCGGTGTTGGCCACTCTTGAACTGCACGAATCTTATCGGGGTCGGCTGCCACTCCATTTTGTGATACGACGTGCCCGAGATATTTCACTTCCTTTCTGAATATGTTGCACTTTTTCGGACTCAGTTTCAGATTGGCTCCACGTAGTCTTCGGAACACTTCCTCTAGATTTTTCAAATGTTCGTTGAATGATTTTCCGACTACAATCACATCATCTAGGTATACCAGGCAAATCTTTCACGACAACCCCCTCAGGATGGTCTCCATTAGACGCTCAAAAGTGGCCGGAGCGTTACATAGACCGAAGGGCATAACCGTAAACTGCCATAGTCCGGAACCAATAGTGAACGCGGTCTTCTCCCGGTCTTCAGGTTCCATTTCAACTTGCCAATAACCACTCTTCAAGTCCAAAGTCGAAAACCATCGTGAACCAGACAGGGTATCTAACGTGTCGTCGATGCGTGGTAAGGGATAGCTGTCTTTCTTGGTCACGTTATTGAGCTGCCGATAGTCCACACAAAATCTCGTTGACCCATACTTCTTACTGACCAGGACCACCGGTGATGCCCATGGACTGCTGGATGGCTCGATGACCCCTTGTTCTTCCATATCGGTAATAATCTTCTCGGCTTCTGCTCGCCTTGCTAGAGGTAGACGCCTCGGCTGCTGACGGACAGGCATAGAGTTGCCTGTATTGATTTTATGTTTTACTATATCCGTTCGTCCCTTCTGGCTATCGTCAAGAGCGAAGATATCTTGGTATCGGTGAAACAAACCCTGTAGCTCTTTCACTTCCGTTCTGTTAAGGTCTTCACACGAACTAGTAACCATACCTACTAATTTTCCACCATGGTCTTTGGGCACTGGTTTTGGAACACCAGCCATACACCTGGCTACTCGGAATACTGGCACACACTGTCCCACAAGGGTACTCTTCTTCAATGTCACCGGATCCACATTAACGTTCATAATTCTCACCGGTACTATATTTCCAACCTTGATCAGTGCTTTTCCCACCAGTATGCCACTATGGATCTTCTTATCACAAACAGGCTCCATCATTCGCACACATCCTACCCGAAGATCTCCATCCAAACCTGCCTCGACAACCATCTCGCTTTGACCCGGCAATATCACATCTTCAGTCAGAAAAACCCTTACAACCGGATCTTCTCGTGGGTGCAACGGAAGTTCTTCGTTACCGACCTTCAAAACACCCTCTTTCAAATCCAACGTAAAACCAAATTTTCTCAGGAGGTCCATTCCCAAGATGAAGTCATCAGTGATATCGGCTACCAGCATCTCATGATCACGTTCTTCACTTCCAATGCCAATCTTCATCTTCACCACTCCGCGTGTTGGTATCACTTCACCTGTTGCTGTACGGAGTTGAATAGTTGTCTGTAACAGCTTCATACTTATTCGTAGAACGTTAGGGCGTATGATGGACTTTGTCGCCCCCGTGTCAATGAGTAGTGGAACAATACGATTAGCAATTTTTCCATCTACGAACAAACTGCTGGTACTATTGTTTGATGTTACGGCATGGATGGTGATCTTCGGGGCATCTCCACTCAAAGTCGACGTTCGCCCCCTCTCGTCGACTCCCTTTAGTTTTCCGACGGCTGAACTTGTTTGGGTTTAGGGCAGCGGCGTCGTATGTGCCCTTGTTCACCGCAGTTCCAGCAACGGGGTCCTCGAACTTCTTGAGAATTCTTTTTACGGTTCTCTTCCTTCTGAAGAACTCTCATTAATAATTCTTCTAGACGATCTTTAGAACCTTCATCTTCTTCCACAACGGTCCGAACACGCCCGTGACCTGGGGACGCTTGTTTTGCAGCTTCAAATTCTAAGGCGTGAGCGAGCGCATCATCAGTTGTTCTTGGTCGTGCCAGCCTCAATGATTGTTGTGTTTCCCCGTCTCTTAACCCATCAATGAAGGTCTGCACAGCGAGTTGTCCCAGAAATGAATCGGGTGCCGTAGGGTACGCCAATCGGACAAGCCGCGCAACATCGGCTTCAAACTCCTGCAGGCTTTCTCCATTCTTCTGGATACGATTCTTCACTTGCGCGTGATACACCTGTTGTAGATGCGCGTCTCCATATCTCATCTCCAATCTAGAAACTAACAACTGGTAATCATTTTCCTGTCCTGCTGGGATTGTTTGCAGGACGTTCAACGCGTCTCCACGCAAAGCCACAGTTAAAGAAACGGCCTTTTCCTTGCGTGTCCATCCGTTGGCCCCAGCGGCCGCCTCAAATTGTTTGTAGTAGGTGGACCAAGGTATCTTTCCATCGAACGTGGGTGGTTTTACTTTTATCCCTACGGCAGGACCCTCTTCTTCTTTAAATTGCTTCTTTACTTCATTAAACGGCCACTCACAAGTTGAGGGAAACCGTAGTTGATTCATTCTATCTTCCAACATATCGGTTATGTCGTCTTTCTTAGCTGTTGATGGTAATTGCATTTGGGCTATTTTCTCTTCTACCATCTTTATTACCCTATCTTGTTCCCCCAATCTACCTTCCAATAGTCCTAACGCGCTGGCACTCTCCAAAAATTCTTCGAAAACTTTATCTTCCAACGCTTTGACATTTTCAAACAATTCTCCTTTAAGCCTTCTAGAACTTTCTTCGGATTTTTCTAGTAATTCTTCTTTAAACGTTCTAGCGTTTTCCAGTAAATCTTCTTTAAGCATTTTAATATTTTCTTCGGACTGTCTAGAATTTTCCAAAACTTTTTCTTCCAGTGCTTTAGTATTTTCCATTAGTTTTCTAGCATTCTCTTCGGACTTTTCCAGTAATTCCTCGTTTAACATTCTAGAATTCTCTTCCGACTTTTCCAATAATTCCTCTTTTAACATTCTAGAATTCTCATCCGACTTTTCCAATAATTCCTCTTTTAACATTCTAGAATTCTCTTCCATTTTACTTAATAACAAATTAGTATCAATTGCGGGTCCAGGTATTTCGAAGAGGAAACTTTCAGGGTCTTCTTGCTGTTCCAAAAGCCATTCTCTTAGCCGATTTATTAACACGTTTTTAAGGCCCGTTGTCTCTAAATCTCGTTCTTCAAGTTCGTGTTTTAAGTCTATTACTTTGAGATCTTTTAACAATTTCATCGCCATTTTCATTATTAGTTGTAATTGTTTTTAACACTAACAGTTTATTCTCACA
Source organism: Agrypnus murinus (assembly GCA_929113105.1). Classification (NCBI taxonomy): domain Eukaryota; kingdom Metazoa; phylum Arthropoda; class Insecta; order Coleoptera; family Elateridae; genus Agrypnus; species Agrypnus murinus. The sequence continues at coordinate 147,688,474 of OV816027.1, forward strand.
GCACTTTGTTTATTACGCGATTTTATTTATTTTAAAACCCGACACCTGTACACCACTGTAACGTTCTTTTTAAAATAATAACAAAAGTGCTGTTTAAATCATCTATTAATAAGAAATATTTATTTACAAACACTAATGAATACACTATAAATTAACGCTATGATTATAAACCACTAAAACTATAATGAATTTCTAATACAACATTTATCTTTACATTTACTATTTATTTCGTGATACCCATTTAACTACTCGCTGTTGACTGTCCCTCTTTTATCCGCGAAGTCGATTTTATACCCTCATATAATCGTACCAGAAGCCGCTGGAACCTACTATGTATTTCTGGAAGGCGCTAGATAAACCGCGTCTGGTTTACATGCTTGGTGCGATGCGTCATTCTCTCGAATGGTGTAGAATATTCCATTTGTTGTGTGAAGAAGAGGTTCTTTCTTTTTCTCTCTTGTTACACTATGTATATTTTTTCACTGACATTTTTTAAACGAGAATTCTGATTAAAAGCGTTCAAATGTAGACTCGTAACTTGTGTTAAAGCTCCTATGGAAGACTTGTTCTGTTTTATTTCAGTAATAATTCCTAAATTACTTGTACACAAAATTAAATCAGTCTTGCTCCAGGAAGAGTGAATTCAGTACTAATTAAAAATTGAGTTTTACACAAAATATAAAACGTAATACAATGATAAGTGTCCTCATTGGATTGAATACATTTGTCATTTAATTTATGTAATGCTATATTGAACTTAGAAATAAAATTCTCAAAAATTGCATCTTATGGAGGAGATATTTTGCTAAAAATAACAGCACAATCTTCTACATATGAATTTATAGATTGGTCATAAAAGTGGACTCAATAATTTTTCCTGGGACTCTTCAACAATTTCAGTGTTTGGTGCTCTAACTGCGTACCTTCCATTACTTGTTTTTCAACAGTTAAATATCCTTGTGAAATGAAAGTCAGATATAAATTGGGTTCTGAAAGTTGAACTGTTTCAGAACCCACCTTTTGTGAACATAGTTTTCGTAATACAATGATATGAGCAAGGTCTATTTTCCTAACAACTTTCCTAACGTTCCTAAACAAACTTTCTCCAGAGAGTATCTAACAACATGAATATCATCGTCTCTATTAAATTAGTTATTTATTATGACAGATTGTTACCAAAAATCTTCAATTCTCTTTTTTCAAAAAGTTTAAAATCAACCAAACTAAATACAATGTTGTGCAATTTAAACTAACATATCCATAAAGTTGGATTCATATGGGAATTTTTTTAATACTCTGCTTGGAAAAAAACTTTGTGGGGCAATCACTTCTGCTTCCAAAAGTACTTGAAATACGCCATGTGAAAGTTGACAGGTGACATTAGGTATCTGTCAAATTCGCCATTGTTTCTTAAAATCAGCGAAAAATGACCTTATTTGTTAAAATTTGGAAAATTTTTATTAAGAAGAAATATTCCTAATGACATTTTACGTTCATATACCGAGTTTGAACGAGATATTCTGACAAGGAAAATTTTGTTTTTTTTAACATTGATACACCACGGTAACATTATTTTCAAATCATTAAAAACGTTTTAATAGTATATTACATCACGAGTCATGAAAGTGATACTTTGAAGACGAGGAGGCTTGAAGAATACGAGGATGCGAAGCGTCCGAGTACTTCTTCAAGCCTCCGAGTCATGCAGAGACACTTTCATGACGAGTAATGTATTATTTTTTTTAAATCGGGATTTGTAGAAGCTTTACATCATAGAGAAAATTAGGTTTGCATAAATCATCACAGCTCTGCCAAACGTTGTCATGACAAGACAAGTAAACAAAGTGAAAAATTTGACGCCATTGTGTGTTTTGTGTTGTTGCTGCTTGTAATTTTCTATTTGGAAGCGATGTCGGAACACGAAGAATTTGATGATGAAGGTGATGTTCCGATATGCATAACCGAAGCTGCGACCGCCGCTGTGGCAAACTTATTACCAGAAAAGTCCAAGCACCGGTACGAAAAAGAGTACGATACATTCAAAAAGTGGTGTATCACTAAAAAAGTGAAGAAAACTAGTGAAGACGTCCTTCTAGCTTATATGGCAGAGGCAAATAAGAAATATAAATCGTCAACCCTATGGAGTGTATATTCCATGTTAAGATCCATGCTCCTAGTTAAAGAAAACGTGAATATTTCCAAGTTTTCCAAACTCAAAGCGTATCTTAAAAGAGCATCTGTGGTATATCAGGCAAAAAAATCCAGAGTGTTTTCTAGAAACGAAGTAGATGATTTTCTTCTTAAGGCTTCTGACGATACCTATCTTATGATGAAAGTAAGTGATCATAATTATTTTGCACAGACGGATCTAATACTTTTTTTCAGGTTGCGTTAATTGTAGGTTTAGCGGGTGCCTGTCGTTGCGATGAATTAGCAAAGATGACACTTGATGACATCGATGATAAAGGCAATGTTTTAATGGTGACCATTTCCTATTCTAAAACTTACAAAGCAAGACGCTTTATTGTTATTGACGGAAACCAGCAAATCAACTTGAGCCTTTATCGCAAATATTTAGCACTACGTCCGGCTCATACGCCACACAGGCGTTTGTTTGTAAATTATAAGAAGGGAAAATGCAGCGTTCAAGCTGTGGGCATACATACGATTGGGACAATACCTAGTAAAGTAGCAGCTTTTCTTGGTTTACCGAATTGTACTGAATATACCGGACACTGCTTACGTCGAACATCGGCAACTTTATTAGTTGATGCTGGAGGCGATATATCCGACCTTAAGCGACATGGCGGATGGGTTTCTAGCGGTGTGGCGGAAGGTTACATAGCGGAATCAACAGAAAATAAAGGCGAAACTGCTAAAAAAATTCAAGGTGGAATGTTGTGTGAAAGAAGTAACAAAACTGCGGATCATAATGAGCTATCCATTTCGGGAGATGCGATAACTGGTACCGAGGAAAATACTGTTGCCATTTCTTCATCCACAAAAGCTGCTTTATCTGGGATAAATGTCTCAAATGTTCAAAATACAAATATTAACATTAATATTTATAATTAGTTCGTTTTTAGTTCGCTATTAGTTTGTTGTTAGTTCGTTGTTTCTAAATAAAGTTTCAGTTTCTTTGTACCTACTTAAATGAATAGAATAGAAAGTAAAAAAGACTAGTTATGAAAATTTTACTTTCATGCCTAGTCAGTAAAAGTTTAACTTTCAAGACGCAAATTAGTCCGGCAAGAAAGACTTTCATGCCGATTTTAAAAAAACTTTTTTCTAACAATTCTAGATGATGTAGGTACCTTTGACGAATATTAAAATTATCAAAAAATAAAATGGACTATTCTCCAGTTCCCAAGAAAATAAGCATAATTTTATTAAGCTTTTTTTATTAAGTTTTTAAGTAGTAGTTGAGAGTTAAACTGTTTAAATTATGATTACAACAATTCTTGCATTATTCAAATGTGGCTTAATAAAAAATACTTATAAAATTATGAGTTATTTTCTTGGAAATTGGAAAATAATCCAGAACCTTCTTTTTTTTTGATAATTTTAATATTTGTCAAAAATACCAACACCATCCAATATTTTTAGCAAAATATGCTATGCAATTGTTGCCTTTCTACTCATTTAAAGCGTTTTTAATGATTTCAAAATAATCAGTTACCGGGGTGTATAAAAAAATATTCAAAAACAAAAATTTCCTTGTCGGAATATCTCGTTCAAACTCGGTATATGACCGTAAACTGTCATTAGAAACATTTTTTTAATACATTTTTTTCATGTTTTAACAAATAAGGTTTAATTATTTTCGCCGATTTGAGAAAACAATGGCGAATTTGACAGATACCTAATGTCACCTGACAACTTTGACATGGCGTATTTCAAGTATTTTTGGAAGCCGAAGTGATTGCCCCACAAAGTCTTTTCCAAGCAGAATATTAAAAAGAATTCCCATATGGATCCCTTTATGGCAGACACTGTAGAATTTAATTTTTTAAACCAATACAGAGAAGATATCGTTTATATTTTGTGCGTGAACATGCTTTTTAGTGCATTCAAAGACTTTTATGGCTTCGAACTGCGGTCTCGGCCTAAAAGACCTTTTCATACACTAAAAAACACTTCATGCACGTGCTTTTGGAATTTTGAACTCATGCGTATTATAACACCAGAAAATTATAACTGTCACTGTCAAAGGACTCTTCTTATTTTGTATAATTTTCTGGTGTAATTATACACATGAGTTAAAAATTTCAAAAACACCTTTTATGCAGTTTTTATAATCAAATTTACACATTAATATTAACTTACAATATGAAAGTGCGAATTTCAACGGAGGTTATGTTTTATTAACATTTTTGTGAATTTGCAACCGAGTAGTAATGTAATATTTCGAAAGAGAGTTTCATAATACACAACCTGGATGTTCTCTAGAATGTTCTAGAGACCCTTCAATTAGAGTTTGGCCAATGCGTTGCCATGGTGCCCGCCATTTTATATCACACTAGGGTTAATGAACTTTATTTCATTTCGTATTTCAAACAATTCTTTATATACCACAATTAGTAATATAAAGTACATCTTGATCTCCGTTGTCAATGATACCGGAGTTCAAGACGTTCTTGATATCCGTTGTTGTTGGCAACGTAAATAATTTGATGTTGCATTATAGCCACATGCATGCATGCATGCTGCTTTTTGTCTCCTTAGTTACGCGTATGATGACACAGACAAGGCAACTTGCTTCTTTATACAATAAGTTCGGATGGATTTTAAAAGGGAGAAATTAGGATTGAAATACGAAATAAAATAAAACAACTTCTCGAAGATGTTATAACATAATGTTATACATCTTCTTGGATTTAAAGTATCGCTTGATCTCCTAATTACATAATATATATTAAAGTGAGGATTTTGACATTTTACTGCTAAATAATAGTTGTATTCTTTCTACCATTTTTAAGTGAGATTCTTATTCTCATCATCTTAGTAAATTGTTGTGTTCTATTTACTTGTGACAAGTGAGTTGGTACTGAGATAACTTGCTCCCCCCTTGCCCCAACTGAGCCTGCGCTTGTTATTTAGCTTACTTCAAAGTATGAAGTGAAACAGAGTCTTTTGAGGTTATTATGTCATATGTAAACAAATGTTTGATCATAGAAAGTATGTGTAAATACGTAGTTTATTAATTTATTATAAATGAATTTAAGCCACAGCAGTTATCATAGTATATTCCAGGAAAGTAATATAATAGTTATTTATGGTACATGTGTGTTATAAGGGAAATAAGTCACGAGAAAAAACGGGTAAGCCACGAGCACTTTGTGCGAGTGGCTTTGTTTTTTAGAGTGACTTAGGACCGATAACACACGAGTTCCATACATAATTTTATCCAACACCGTCAGAATTTCGTTAAAACGTATTCTTTTTCTGATGACAGTTGTGACATTTTTATTTGACAAATTATTTGGTTCATGAGAAAAAATTAGTTCAATTTATGGGAAGGCTGTGACGCGATCACCATGGCACATAAAATTTTTGTTTACATTGAAACAAAAATCGTGTTTGGTTCCAAAAAAGTTTCATCACGCGAAAACGACGCCGAATAATGGAAGAAAAAGTGTTTGTTCCGGCTGAAATTCAAAACGATGCTAAACTAGCATTATCGAAAATAATACCCAAGAAATCGAAGGATATTTATGAAAAAGAGTTCATCCTATTCAAGTCCTGGAGAGAAGACAAAGGAGTTAGTGGTATAAACGAAGAAATATTGTTGGCGTATTTTGTTGACATTGGAAAGAAAAATGTAGGTTCGTCAATGTGGACAAAATACTCCATGTTGAAAGCAACGTTAAAACTTCATAAAAATGTTGACATCTCGAAATATGGTAGACTTATATATTTCTTGAAAAGTGAGTCAAGAGCTCATAAACCCAAGAAAGCCAAGATTTTGGAAAAGGAACATATTGAGCAGTTTTTAAAAAGTGCTCCGGACAGTGAATATCTGATGGAGAAGGTGAGATAGTGTCTATTTAATTTTCGGAATTCCTATTTAAATATATGTTTATAGGTTGCACTAATAATGGGTATTGCGGGGGCATGCCGTTGTAACGAGCTGAGATTTGAGTGTTGAGCACATCGAAGACAAGGGAGCGTATCTGTATATTTCCATTCCTGACACAAAAACCAACAAACCTCGAAGTTTTACCATCATAAACGAGGGATATCCTGTCAGTCCTATTGATCTCTATAGAAAGTATGTTTCATTACGACCTGCCAAGGTACCACACCGCAGATTTTTTTTGAATTACAAACATCAAAAATGCACGATTCAACCAGTTGGAATAAACATATTGTCTAAGGAGCCATTTCGAATCGCATCTTACTTGAAATTACCACAAGCAGATGCTTACACTGGTCACAATTTGACACGGTCTTCTGCCACACTCTTGGTTAATGGTGGAGGCGACATAACAGCACTTAAACGCCACGGTGGATGGAAATCGTCTACTGTGGCAGAGGGGTACATTGAAGAGTCGTTGGGAGAAAAAATTAACACGGCAAGAAAAATTCAAGGAAAATCTGAGTTCACCATCGCCACTGTTCCAAGTGCTGTAGTGAATAGCGCAGAATCAAGTAATGAAATTTCCAATAACAAAATAAATTGTCAAATGACCAGAAGTAATAACGGTACATTTGACATTAATATAAATATCAATATTAATAAGTGATGTTCTGAAATGTATTATATTGAGTATGTAATATTTTGTGTTATGAATGTAATATGTTCTGAATAAATAATTTTATCCAACACCGTCAGAATTTCGTTAAAACGCATTCTTTTTCTGATGACAGTTGTGACATTTTTATTTGACAAATTATTTGAGAAAAAATTAGTTCAATTTATGGGAAGGCTGTGACGCGATCACCATGGCAAGAGTGACTTATGGTTTATAACTCACTAGTGACTTATAGGTCACTTTAAATTGCTAAAATCACTATAGTTATGGGCTTAATAACTCACGGTGTTGGATAAAATAATTTTTTTCATCATACTTGTGAAAAACAAATGATTACAAATTTGTGGTTATGTTGTGTGTTTCTGCTTGTTTAAATAAACATGTCTCAACGTTCTTTTTACTTTTCAATGGCCTTAGTTAATCTCACTTTTGGCCGGTTTCACAATAGTATATTAAGTATCAAGAACAGTAAGGACAGTTTACCGATCGACGACAATGTTTGGCGACTGAGCGAAGCGAAGTCGCCAATATTGGAGGAGATCGGTAAACTCCTTACTGTTCGAGATGCTTATACTATTTTTTGTACGATCACTATGAATACAAAGGTATTAACTAAGGAAATATCCCGAAGATGGTAAAAAAATAGATTTAAGATAATTTATTTTTGCCCTGTATATCCACCAAATATTAAGTAGGTTTTGTCGTTACCATGGATACGTTTGTAATTTTATTTTTAAATGTCACGATATTTTTGTCGTTACTATGGATACGTTTGTAATTACTATTATTTTTTAATGTTACGATATTTGTCAAATTTGTGAGAAGGAGTGAATCTGAAAACGAATATAATTAGGATATTGAAAATGCCTAAGCAAATTTAAATAAAAAACATACATTTTTTAATAGTCCAATTATTTAGAAAATAATGATTTTTTCGCGATCGCGAAAGAATCATCTAAATATCATGCATTTATTCTATAAATTACATATAATTTACTTACCGTTCTGTTTTTGACAGAACTGAACGGTAAGTAATTACTTACCGACGCGTTTTTGCTTAGCAACCAGTAAATATAACCTACTGTTCTAAAACCAAGTATGGTAAACAATTCGAAATAGCATGGTCGTACAAAAAACTTTATTAAGTTCTAATTAAATTAAGCATGACTAAATTTGAAATCTAGAAATATAATTGGATAAAATTTCAGGACTCTTAAATCTCTGCCAATGAAATTTCTGGATTTCAAATTTAATCTCGATTAAGCTAATCAGAACTTAATCAAGCTTTATGAAACCGGCCATTTGTCTTAGCTTAGTACATCTTAGTACTAAAAGAATACGCCTAATGTTTTATATATACACAACCCACTATTTCGTGTTTTTTCTAATGGAGTCAAATAACGTTCACCTGCGTGACAATGTTTGGCCGTGCAACCATTTCTGCACTTTTCAAATTTGGCGCCACGTGTTGTGAACTTGTGATAAAAATGGCTGCCTTGGCCAGACCCTAATTGAAGGGTCTCTAGGATGTTCTGTATTTAGCGCCTCCTTCAAAACATAAATAATGCTTGGAACTACAAACCTGAATAGCCGTGTAAGAGACCTTTGTCTCTCTGACCGGATAATAAAACACATAACTAAACTGCATGGAACGGCATTATGTTCGCGTCTGTGATACGCGACAAAGTTTCGTTACGATAGCTTGTTGCATGTCTTTACTAGAGCTGATGTAGACATTTTTGTATACAAAACTTATTACTTGCACTTGTGAATATGACGCGACGATGTCTGTATTTGATACCATCTCAGCTGTGTCTACTTCAGCGCATCCTAGATACAGAGGACATACGCTACAGAGATTGAACTTGTCCTGGGTATATTCAGTTTCTGTACTATACCATCACTTTTCTACATTATAGAAAAGCAGGACAAGTTCAATTTATGTGCCGTTCGATCGGACACCTCGAATTATAGTGAATGAATGTACAATTTAATTTACACTAAAAGTGGACATATTCAGTTTCTGCATTGTGTTCAAGTGTGTTGGTTAAACAGTAATTTAGTTAACCTGGGATTCAGAAGCGTCCCTACGGTTGGTCAGCCGGGCGTATGCCCGGGGCCCCGAGAACTGGTGGGGCCCCGCACCGAGCTACCTTATTTTAATCAACAACACAATATATATCGTATGCGTTAATAAAATAGTCTGAGAGACCTGCATTTGATGCAAGTTCTTATATACAAAGCTAAAGCCTATTTTTAAAATAAAGCGCACCAAATTTCCAAAATGAAAAGGATTCTAACATTTCTCGATACTACGGGTGAACGGAGCAGACCACACGGCGTTCACCCATAAAATCAGCTACCCTATCCCTGGAACCTGGATACGGGGCATGGAAACATGACAGGGCAACGGATGATGCAGTCAGGTCAAATGTGTGGCAGAGAAAGTACAGTTAACGAATTTTCGACGGTTACTCATCACCGAGCAGAGGGAGCTCTAGTAACATGAGGACCGGTGTGGGTGGATTTGATTCTCGCCTGGGGCATGGTCTCTTATTGGTGCTAAGCTCACCCGCTGTTTGACTGAATCTTAAGGAGGAAAATTGAAGTGAGGTTTATCCCGGTTGGAAGGGGTAAATTCTTGCCTATGGGAAACTGCATGCCACCAGGTAACTGTGCTCAGGATGCTATTCGAACCACCCTATGACTCAGACTGCAGACTGAGTACTGTGATCTGAAGAAGCTCTAATGCCATTACTCTTAAGGAGTGTTGAAGCGAATACATAGCCTCTCACACTCAAGACAACTTCACCTCACGTAGGTACAAACCGGGAGTCTAGGACGTGTAGACTTAAGAACGCAGCTCTGTCGAGGGCTCACCAAGCCTACAATTTGGTAGATCGGGGTGGCAAAACCATTTAAAAACTAAGTCTTGCCACAATTGAGGTTAGATTCGATCGGGCAGTAGCTCCTAACAGCAAGGGACAGCATGTTAGGGGAATAGTCCGAAGCTGGATGAAGTGAAGTCAAGAACTTGGTCGTATGATACGTCCCTCATACCTTCCTGGAGATGGAGCCGACGGGTGAGCACGTTTATCGCTCCGGTACTAGCCTGGAGAGCTAGTAGAGTATGGATAGTATCTCGCTTCCACCAGTGAGTTACTGGTAGCATTGTGAAGTGTAGGCAATGCGCGCTAATTGAGCGTAATCTCAATTCATGCCTCGGCATGTCTAGAACGCGGGAAGGAACTCCCTAAAGTTCATAAATTAGTCACGTACATTTACCTAGAAATACAATACTACGGCCTATTGTATAGTTAAAAGGTAATAGGCTATAAGTTGCTGTAGAGAAGGACTAAATGATCCTTTTCGCAAATGATCCTTTTACTTCTCGAGACTTCAAGATAAACAGTAGAGACGCGTCATAGCATTTTGTTACCGGAAGTACCTACTAACAATAAAGTTGGTGCATTGTTCTAAATTTTCTATTACAGCTACCCCTCATTACGAGTTATATTAGTTACACCCTGTATATTTATTTATTTATTCACTTTCTTATTTACTGGGGGCCCCACTCCATATTTGTGCCCGGGGCCTCAAAATCCAAAGGACGGCGCTGCTGGGATTAAATTATATTCATAGAATAAATAACTATTCATTGATTTATTTAGCATTGGTAAAACCGGATCGTAGGCGGTGTTGCTTATTTACCGAACTCCCCAGCCAAGCATGAATGAAATAATAAATTATAGCGCCTCTATTTCAAATACACTGCTCAACATTTGAACTGGTACACTTACAAGAACATATATAAATATCAATTTACTACTTTTTGAGCAACCTTCTTGCTTAATTGATAGTATATGGTTCTGGGAAACACTTTTAGGGCGAAGAATTAAAAGAATAAAACTTAAATAACGAGTTTCAAATGTTTTAATAAAAAAATAACAAAATCTTCATTTTAGTACTACAGAAAAGTTTGCTCTGGAAAGAAATGATAACCAAACACTTAAAGATTAATAATGCGTGGGACCTCCTCTCGCTCTTATGACCTCTTGGCAACGCATTGGCATGCTGGAAATCAAATCCCGAGTGTAATACTCAGGGATATTTGGCCATTCTTCCAAAACGGAGCAGTTCGGAGCTGATGGTGATTGTTTGGATCCACTCCTCGTGACCTTATCAACCTTTTCAGGTAATCCCATACTCTATGGAATTAAGATCTGGAGAGTTCGCTGGCCAATCCATGTGCGTAATATTGTTCTTTTAAAAAAATGCATTGATTTGCCATGTTCTATGAGAACGCTCGTTATTATCAACAAACACGAAACCATCGCCTACTTCATTGGCAAATGGCAACACTACAGGTTGTAATACCTCATTAAGATACCTGACACTATTCATTGTAGCATTTCCAAGCATAACCAATTCAGTACGACGCGTCTCAGAAATACCTCCCCAAACGGTAATTGAACCACCTCCATAAGCTTGATGGTAAGTCACGTGGTTCTCAATGTAGCGTTCTCTTCTGTTTCTCCAAACTTTCACTCTTCCATCTGAGCTATGGAGACGCACTCTGGTCTCGTCACTAAATAAACAACTCCCCAATCTTCAACATTCCGATTTTCATGTTGGCGCGCCCACTCTACCCTTCTTCTTTTGTGGGCTCTGGTCAACAATGGACATTTTTTAGAAGATTTGGACCTTAAATTTACCGCATGGAGCCTTCTTCAACTGTTTGAGTGGATGCTTGAGTACCTGTTGCATTCAATAACTGAATTTGGAGTGTTCTTGCAGTAGAAAATCTGTCCCTTCGACACTGAACCGTAATAAAACGGTCACCCTGACTGTTGTACTGCGATTTCAACCCCCGCCGTGCCTATGTTGGACAGATCCAGTATCATTAAAATGCATTCGAACTCTTCTGATCACATTGTGGCTCACATTGAAATAGGCAGCAACAGTTCTTAGCGATTTACCAGTCATAAGCATTCCCATAGCTTGGCTCATCTCTTCCAAACTTAAACGCCTTAATGGCATCTCTAAAACGCAGCCAACCACTCTGAAATAAAATGTATTCAAGAAAATCGCAAAAATTCTCTTAAAACTTGATAAAATTATAAGCGTCCGCGAGCTCAGTAACTGCACCTACGAGAGATAATAATAACAAACAACAATTCAATCGCAAATGTCATTCGATAGCCATTTGTTTGCATTCCGAAACACAGCCCTGATCATGTAGGAAGTCATGCAAAACGCCTAAGAAGAGTTGTGTACTTTTTACTGCATGTTATATAAGTGTACCAGTTTAAATGTTGAGCAGTGTAGTAGCGACATTGTGGAGCAAACCTGACATAATCTTTAATAAAGAAAAAATTACTACATGGATATTGTTGCATCATTTTAATAAATCGTTTAAATATTACAATTTCATAGGTGTATATTGCATTAATATGATCGTTTTTACAGAACATTATTGTTCATTATCAAATTAATTTTGAATTCTGATATTTTTGTGCATGACTATTATTAAACCTAAGATTTATTGCAAAACGAAATGTCAAATCTGGTAATTTACAATGTAGCCAACATTGTTCTGGTGGTTTTGCTCCAACGGCGAGGTCAATCGTTGTCGCTACTATTTCAAAATAAAGGAGCTATAGAATAAATCAAATAGTAGCGACATCGTGGAGCAAACATGACATAAACTTGAATAAACATAAAGTTACTACATGCATATTGATACCTCAATTTAATAAAATGGTGTTTATTGTTTCCAGCCTTACTTTGTGGAACTCAATAATCATGAAATAAATAAAGATTAGTAAAAGTTTCACAGTTTTATTAAAATACAACCTGACAATATTGTTTCGGCAGTTATGCTGTCATTATCAAAGGTAATATAATTATAAACAAACACCTCGCTAAGGTAAATACAAAAATAGGTAACTAGATAAAATAATAATAATAATAATAATCAGAATTAAATATCTAATACTTCCAGTAATTCTTGAGCTCAGTAATTCTCCGTTACTGGAAGTATTAGATATTTAATTCTCTAATGACAGTAATTATATTACCTTTGATAATGACAGCATAAATGTCGAAACAATATTGTCAGGTTGTATTTTAATAAAACTGTGAAACTTTTACTAATCTTTATTTATTTCATAATAAAATGTTGTTTAAATATTAAAATTTCATAGCCGTATATTATATTAATATGACGTTCTTACATAACATCATTGTCTATTATCAAATTAATGTTAAATTGTAAATATCTTTGTGCCTGATTATTATTAAACCTAAGATTTATTGCAACACGAAATGTCAAATCTGGTCACTTTCAATGTCGCCAACATCGTTCTGGTGCTTTTGCTCAAGCGGCGAGATCAATCGTTGTGGCTACTATTTGAAATAGAGGGGCTATATAAAAAATCCTACCGCCGCGCCATCCTCAGCTAGAATTTGTAAACTTCCGGGCATTAAAAAGTTTGACAGCAAACTGTCAAAACGCCTTTTTAATTTTTGGGGTAATCTATTATAATTTATAATTAATATTAAGTACAATAATAAATTTAGTACAATTCCATGGCATTAATATTTGTGCGTTTATATTTCGAAACATTTTAGTTGATTTGCTTTTGATTTCAACCAATTGTTTTTATGTTGGTTTTTATTAATGTTACAAAATATTCAATCTTGGAACGTACCCCAGAAGTGATTCAACACTTATACATTACACTTTTTGTATTTTATGCCAACCTTTGTAATATACATATATTTTTTTCAGGTACAAGTTTGAAGTTATTCAAATAAATCCATACGTCACGCCGTAATTCTCCAATCCTAATGTCTGTTACAGTAGTTCAACTAGAAGAAAGAATACCTCTTCATCACATATTTTAGTGGTAAGAAGCTATTTCATGCACTCGGGAAGGAAGATTAATTGTTAAAGTTTGTTTGTACTCGATAATCATTTTAGATTTAGTTTAGATGTTCTCATAAATTTTCTTCCAAGACAATTTAAGAATCAAATGCTTCATTCTAGTGACTTTTTTTCAAATGATGATACACTTGGTCAACTGGGTTTAAATGCATGCATAAATACCATTCATTGCTGGATAGCACCTCATTTGAATGTAATATAGTTATGTAGCTATAAATGTTCATGAAAAGGACTTTTATGACAATATACGCTCACTAATAATGCTGAGAAACCATTTGGATGTATTGTAAATTCCCACAAATGGCAACTTTGAGAAAACCCCTCCTCACACAAAGTGGTGATAAACCATTTGAATGTAATATATGTGACTATAAATGCTCAGGAAAAGGGAATTTACGGTGCCATATGTTCACTCATACTGGCGAGAAACCTTTTAAATGTAATAAGGTGCAGTCAGGTAAGTGGACCACCGGGGAAAGTGGGCCATAGCTATTTTTTGCAATAACTAAACGTTAAAAAAACATTTTTTTCGAGGTTGGCAATAGTTTTCAACGTGTTTTTCATGGTACAATTATTTAAGTTGGTGAAACTGCGAAGTTACGTCAAATGTCATTTTTTGAAACTACGCAGCAGTTATTAACGGATGCAACTTTGTGCGCTGTTTTCTTCAGAAATTAATCAAAATTGGAACAAAAGCGTTGTGCACTTAAAGTTGTGTTTAGAGGTAAGTTCTTAGTGTCGATTTTAATGATATCTAGGCATCAAACAGGTAATTTATTATTTAGAGGTTATGCATGGGGTGGCCCAGTTTCCCCAAAATAAACCAAAAATGGGGAAAGTTGGCCACTACATAAAGGGTAACTTGGCCATGGAGGTCCACTTACCCCGTTTTTTTCTTTTGTCAGGAAAATGGGACGAACGTACGTCAGAAAAACAAAAAGAGGTGCGGATGGAGAACGATATACATCGGAGGCTCTAGCCCGAGCTGTAGCAGATGTTAAGAATAGAAGCAAAACTATAAAAGGTGCCTCCAAAGCGTACAACATCCCTAGAACGACTTTAAGGCATCGTCTGCTTGACTCAAGAGGTAAAGGTCAACTGGCACTAGCAGGATCTGGTGGAGGGAGAAGTACTGACCTAAGCTTTGGTGAAGAACAACGTCTGGCTGCTAGTCTTAAAACACTGGAAAAATGGGGGTTTGGATTGACTAGATATGAAGTGTTAGATGTTGTTCAAACTTATGTTACACAGAATAAATTGAAAACAAGATTTAAAGACAATCGGCCAGGGGAAGAATGGTACTTAAGTTTTGCTAGAAGGCATAGATTATCATTAAAAAAACCTCAGGGAGTTGAATATTCGAGAATGGATCAAATCAATCCCTTTGTCATAAACTCTTACTTTGACCAACTAGAACAGATAGTAGAAGATTTAAACGTGAAGGATAAACCACATCTAATTTACAACCTTGATGAATCGTCGTTCTGCCATGACCCCAGCAAAGCGAAAGTTGTAGGGGCTGTAGGGGTAAAAAGCACTAGGATGATAAGTTCACCCGGACGTGAAAATACGTCCATTTTGATATGCTGCTCTGCATCAGGTGATAAAATACCACCCCTTATAATATTTAAGGGAAAAAATATTTTGGAGCAATGGCTAAATGTAAATGAAAACGACAAAACGTTTTATGCTGCCTCCCAGCGAGGTTGGATGGAAACGATGATATTTTCCAAATGGTTTAAACAATGTTTTTTGCCGAACGCCCCCAAAGAAAGACCACTCTTGCTTGTATATGATGGCCATGCTACACATGTGTCAGTAGAACTTATAGAGGAAGCATTAGCTAATGAGGTTACAATCCTAAAGCTTCCACCACACACAACTCACGTATTGCAGCCCATGGACACTGCAGTATTCAAATCGCTGAAAAACCATTGGGAAAAAGAACTTCTTACATGGCAAAGGCAGAATCCCAGACAAAGAATCCCCAAGGCTACATTTGTTCATATCCTAAACAAAATCTACGATAAGTTAACGGCAGAAGTGATTAAAAATGGTTTTAGGGTGGCTGGGATCTATCCACTTTCTCGAGACGCTATCAAAACAGATATATACAAACCTGACGACTTAAGGGCGTACGAACAAAAAAAAAGGAGCAAGACTGCGCAAAGCAGAGAAAATGAAAATTCAGCAGCATCAAGCTCCTCAAACTTAGAGAACCCTTCTGTGTCTACTCATGTTACTGCAGACTCCATCAACTGCAATTTTGTGCCTCAAAGTACAAAAAATCGAAATCAAATTTCAATTGCTTCTCAACCAGGAACATTGTTGAATAATTCTACAACCTCGTCTATTGCTGATAATAGCGTCTTGATTGACCTAAATGTTGAAAATAATAATTATGATGTTGAGTCCACTATTGGCACACCTCATGATCAAGAAAATGAGGAACAACAAGAAGAACCCATCAGAGACTTTAATTCTGAGAAGGAAAACTCTTTTGAAAATATAATTGTACGGTTTATAAAAGGCTCAAATACTTCTAACACTACACCTCCAAAGCCAAAATCAAGAAAACGATTATGCCCAAATTCAGAAATAATAACGACAAAAGAATATTTAGAGAAACTAAAAGTGGACGAAGAACAAAAGAAAAACGCTTTGGAACAAAAAGAGAAGCGGAAAAGGGATGCTATAAAAAGAAAAGAAGAAAAGCAAAAAAATCTACTTTTAAAGAAAAAGCGGACCAAAAAGATGTCATCATCATCATCAGAAAGTGAAAATGATATTTCCCTGCAAGAAGATGAATCTGATGATGAAACTGATGATACAATAGAAGTTCTTCCTCAGGACTTTGTAATAGTTTCATATGAGTCCAAATATTATCCTGGTCAGGTGATGGAAATAGGACCTGAAAATGACGTGGTCATCAAGCATATGCACCAAAGTGGAAAGATGGATGGATGGAAATGGCCAAACAATGATGATATTTTGACATACGAGAAGAAAGAAATTTTAAAAATTATACCTCCACCAACTCCAATCAACAGCAGAGGTGTTTTTAAAGTTCCGGCCCTTTCCAAGATGGAAAAACATGTTTATTCATAGTTTTAAGTGGAATTTGTTTTATTCTTTTTTGTATTTAAAAACTAAATATATAACTTGTTTTACAATAATCCTCCTAACTTCTGAACTAAGTATGTGGAATTTTTTAAATCTGTAAAAAACACTTTAAAGCGAAAGAATCAAGGTATGGCATACTTTCCCTTTGATTGTCACAATATTGGACTTAGCCAAAATTAAGGGGGTTGGCACTCTTTCCCCAATCTGTGGGGTAAGTGGGCCACTCGACAGTGTTTTATCATTTTTTTTTTTGTTAACTTGAGAGCCAATATTTGAGGGCAAATGTTTTAAAATCATATTCCAAGAACATCAGGCTATTCATTGAGTCCAACCAGAATACCAATTATTAATAATAAGTAAAAAATTTTGGCCTAGTAATTTCAAAAGTTGCAAAATGGGGTCCCACTTACCTGACTTTACCTTATATGTAATTATAAATGCACACGAAAAGAAAGTTTGCAAAAGCATATGCTCACACATAGTGGTGATAAACCATTTGAATGTGGTATATGTGACTATAAATGCTCAGTAAAATGGAGTTTGCGACTTCATATGTTCACTCATGCTGGTCAGAAACCTTTTAAGTGTAGTATATGTAATTATAAATACGCTCAAAAAGGAAGTTTGCAATACCATATGCTCACACATAGTGATGAAAAACCATTTGAATGTGATATATGTGACTATAAGTGCTCAGTAAAGGGAAGTTTACGGTGTCATATGCTGACCCATACCGACGAGAAACCTTTTAAATGTAATATATGCGACTATAAATGCTCTGTAAAAGGGAATTTACGGTACCATATGTTCACTCATACTGGTGAGAAACCTTTTAAATGTAATATATGTAATTATAAATGCACACGAATAGAAAGTTTGCAAAAGCATATGCTCACACATAGTGGTGATAAACCATTTGAATGTGATATATGTGACTATAAATGCTCATTAAAATGGAGTTTGCAACGCCATATGCTCACTCATACTGGTCAGAAACCTTTTAAGTGTAATATATGTAATTATAAATGCACACAAAAAGGAAATTTGCAAAAGCATATGCTCACACATAGTGGTGAAAAACCATTTGAATGTGGTATATGTGACTATAAATGCTCAGTAAAATGGAGTTTGCGACTTCATATGTTCACTCATGCTGGTCAGAAACCTTTTAAGTGTAGTATATGTAATTATAAATACGCTCAAAAAGGAAGTTTGCAATACCATATGCTCACACATAGTGATGAAAAACCATTTGAATGTGATATATGTGACTATAAGTGCTCAGTAAAGGGAAGTTTACGGTGTCATATGCTGACCCATACCGACGAGAAACCTTTTAAATGTAATATATGCGACTATAAATGCTCTGTAAAAGGGAATTTACGGTACCATATGTTCACTCATACTGGTGAGAAACCTTTTAAATGTAATATATGTAATTATAAATGCATACGAATAGAAAGTTTGCAAAAGCATATGCTCACACATAGTGGTGATAAACCATTTGAATGTGATATATGTGACTATAAATGCTCAGTAAAATGGAGTTTGCAACGCCATATGCTCACTCATACTGGTCAGAAACCTTTTAAGTGTAATATATGTAATTATAAATGCACACAAAAAGGAAATTTGCAAAAGCATATGCTCACACATAGCGGTGAAAAACCATTTGAATGTGCTATATGCGACTATAAATGTTCGGTAAAAAGGAGATTGCAGTGCCATATGCTTACGCATACTGGTGAGAAACCTTTTAACTGTAATATATGTGCCTATAAATTCTCATTAAAAGAGAATTTGCAGCGGCATATGCTCACTCATATCAGTGAGAAACCTTCTACCTGCAACATATGTGGGTATAAATGCTCACTAAAATGGAGTTTACACTGCCATATGTCCACTCATACTGGCGAGAAACCGTTTAAATGTAATATGTGCGATTATAAATGTTCAGTAAAAGGAAGTTTACGGTCCCATATGTTCACTCATACTGGCGAGAAACCTTTTAAATGTAATATATGTGACTATAAATGCTCAGTAAAAGGAAGTTTACGGTTCCATATGTTCACTCATCCTGGCGAGAAACCTTTTTGAATGTAATATATGTGACTATAAATGCTCAGTAAAAAGAAGTTTACGTTAACATATACTTTACCCATACTAATTAGAAACCGTAACATTAGGGTGGTTCTTATTTGGTTCATTATTGGAATTTCGGTTTTGCCGGGTGCTCATTTGATTCCAAAAAAAGAACTAAAAATTCTAAAACCAATACGAACTGAATACCTAAATACCTAAAATACCTAAAATAATGGCTCACTAAAAAAATTCTAAAAAACCTAAAAATTTAAATTTTCAAAAATACCTAAAAATTGATATTTTTATTGTAATTTTCTCGTGTCAAATAGCCTGCCACACACATTATGTAGTAACCTTTTCTAATGTATGTGTTAATAAAATGTGCCTTTGGGTGAATTCTCATGTGAGCAAAGAAAACATGGTGAATAGCATCTGATAAAGATATTTTAGGTTTGAGGAAGGTATATAGTATTAAATTCTCAGTTAATCAAAATGGCAAACGTCTAGTA
The DNA here is from genome assembly GCA_929113105.1 of Agrypnus murinus. Lineage (NCBI taxonomy): Eukaryota > Metazoa > Arthropoda > Insecta > Coleoptera > Elateridae > Agrypnus > Agrypnus murinus. Next base: position 147,707,892 of record OV816027.1, read on the forward strand.
TTTTAAGATTTTTTTACCTAGCACCAACCTTGCAAAGAATGTTACTATATTGTACGGCAAGTATGCGATATCATTTGTTATTCTTATTTGCTATTTTTGCTCACACCCATTCAAAATTTAAAACCACATTTTACTAACACTATATAAACATTTATAACTGAGTTGCAACCTTCTTTATTTATTATTTTTATATTAAACAAAATTAAATTTTGTTTATAGTAGGCACAATCACAACCAAAAAAATGAAAAAACAAATGATTGTCACTATTCTATAATCTTACCTACTGTAAGTGATGGTTGTGTCTTGCAAATTATTGCAATGTTATTTAAATGTCATAGAAATTTCTACAGGGAAGTCCACTGAGCACTTCTTAATCTTGTTTTCAATTATTTAAAAAGTGTTGGTGTTTCTATTCTTTTGGCTACGATCATACTACAACTTGTTTTACACACGGCTGTGTTGTAATGTATTGTAATGATTTTCCTTCATAATTTGAGAAGAGATTAAATATTTGATGCTACACTGAGTTTTAAATCACATGTATCTGCTACTGTTAATAAAGCATTTAAAATTGGGTTTTATCAGAAGATTCTTAGTTGACTTCAAAAGTTTGCAAACTAAAAATACTCTATACAACTTGAGTACGACCACACCTGGAATACGTATTACCCACTTGGTATTCACAATATCAGATGGACATCAGAAGAATAGAGACGATACAACAAAAAATTTCTAAGAACCATTGCTTTTTTGTATGCACATAAGTGTTAACAGCCAAGAATTTTCATACAACTTAATAAATAAATAAAAGTTACAATGAATTTCTCTGTTTTATTTAGTCATAAATTATGCAAATATAATTGATATTTTTTTGTGTTTTATTATATGTACCTATTTTCCTTATTAGATACTGAGACTGCTCCTGAAAATTAAGAATAAGTTGCAAGACAAATTAGCAGCAGCAATAATTTCGAGCGGTAATTCTTCCAAAATTTCTTTATTGTATATGGTCATCTAATCACTTATTTCTTAAATTAGTAATTAACATTAATGAGAAGTTGCAGAATAGATATTTATTTTCTCTACAGAAATTGGGAATCATTTGGCAGTAGTATGAATATTTTATTAGGAACTTCATGTACCAAGTACACATGTTGGATATTTTTACTTAAAAACTCTTGTGTAGATAAAATCATATTCAAATTATCAATATCAGAAATTCGTGTTGCATGTTAGATGGGGGACAGATGATCTTAGATGTTGATTCCCCGGTAGCGTAGGCGTGAAATAAAAAAAATAAAATAAGTACTTATTGTAAATGTACTGATTGTAACGTATTTATGCAAAATATGAATTATAATAATAAAAATTTGATTAAACTTGTTCTTCAAATAGATTCATGTTACTTTTCATTTTTACAGTAAGACGGAACCCCACTTTGTATATTCAACCTAGGGCCACATGTCATGTAAATCCGGCATTGATAATTTTCTACCATTATTCGAAACATATCTAGTTTAAGTTAGAGTGAGCTTTACATAATATTGTACATATTGTATATCCTTGTAATGGTGGTTGGTATATAGAGTGCAATTAATGTACTGAATAATTTAAAATTGAACATTGCGGATTTAGTTAAGGTTGCTATGGTTACATTTCTTAATGTTACAGTGAATAAATTAAAAATTGTACATAGGAAAATACCCTACATAATACAAATACATTAGGCAGTTGGGGAAATTGAATCAGCTAGGTCATCTCACTATTTCTATCTTTTCCTTTTTAATATCAATAACAATTACAGAAATTATAGTAATATCATTAACCCGATTTAGTTTTCGTAAATTTCTAAATATTACACAAACAAAAATTTGCGTCCTCAGGTTATATAGTACAACCATAATAGTATATATATTGAAGAACAAGTTTCATAAGGAAAGATTTATTGCACAAATCCAAATTTAGAAACCGAGCCGCTTATGAAACGAGTTTTTTATGCTATTTTTTTCTATTTCGCGTCTTTTATTCCCTTACTTAAATAAAAAAAATCGCAATTTCAAAATTTAAGAAAATTTTGTGGTAGTTGACATGATGTGACATTTGAAAATCCTTAGAATATAAAACCATAGGAAGGACCGACGTAGCTACCCGGCGCAATGAGCTTTAAAAGCGACAGATATGACGTCACACTGGCCGCCATTAGACACCATCTAAATCTGCTTTTCTCTCAAACACCGATAAATACGAAGAAGAGAATTACATTTCATAAGTAAGTATTCGTTGGTTTAAAATAGTAAATATAAAATTTATGTTCTAAGATTAATTTCAAAATACTATGTTTTAAAATTGAGGTTATGTAGCTTATGCGCGCATTTCGAGACAGCGAGAACCGCCAATGGAAATATCTCATTACAAAACCCGAAACACCTACTGCGCCATATTGAGACCCAATCCCCATGAAAGCAATGATATTGGACGATCGGAGAATGAAAGTGCGTGAGGTGGCTGAGGCTGTAGGCATTTCAACTGAGCGGGTACATCACATTTTACATGAATATTTGGACATGAAAAAGCTATCCGCGCGATGGGTGCCGCGATTGCTCACAGTCGCCCATAAGCGCAACCGTTTGATCACTTTAAAGGAGTGTTTTGCGATGTTCACCCGCAATCCAAACGAGTTTTTGCGGCGTTTTGTTACCGTAGACGAAACATGGATCCATTACATTACACGAGAGACCAAGGAACAATCAAGACGGTGGGTTTCTCCGGGTGAACGTGCACCAAAGAATGCCAAGGTGGGTCTGTCGGCCAACAAGGTCATGGCCACAGTTTTTGGGATGCAGGCGGTGTCATTCACATCGATTACCTTGAAAAGGGTAAAACGATCACCGGCGAATATTATTCAGAGCTTTTGGACAGATTCGATATTGATTTGAAGCAGAAACGACCGCATTTGGCGAAGAAAAATGCTGTTCCATCAAGACAATGCACGGGTGCACACGTGTGTAGTCACCATGGCAAAAATCCATAAATTGGGCTACGAACTGCTACCCCATCCAGCATATTCTCCAGATTTAACCCCCTGTGACTATTTCCTGTTTCCAAACCTGAAGAAATGGCTGGGCGGTAAGAGATTTGGGTCGAATGAAGGGGTCATCACTGAAACAAACGCCTATTTTGAGGGCCTTGAGAAAACCTATTATTTGGAAGGAATAAAAAAATTGGAAAAATGTTGGACTAAATGTATCAAGCTAAAAGGAGCCTATGTTGAGAAATAAAACGCTTATTTGTCGAAATAAATATCTTTTATTCAAAAAGTCACTGACTTATCAAACCATCCTCGTAATTATACTTCAATCTAATTACTCTGTCATATTATTTCTAATTAAGTTATATCAAATTACGTTATAAGTTGTAATCGATTTCGAGGTATAAACCTTTATTTCCTGCTCCGTGGCGAAACTAACAAAATGGTAGAAACTGGAAAGGGATAAAAAAAGCAGGAATCAAAAAGAAAATCACATAAATTGTTAGAAAACTGATGACAAACAAAAACTTTTACTGTTACTGTAATCGTCTGGCGCCTTTTTGAGTTACCGGGAAATTTACATAACGAAACATTTCACAAATTTTAGTTCTTAAGGCGATAGGACACGCTTATCCCACATTAAATGACCATTACAAGGCGCGTACTGCGTCGCGACTACTTCCACTCACGTCCATATAATTACGAAGCATCAGAATAAAATAGACTGAGTTATTTGTATTTTTATAAACCTGCAAATGTAGCAAAAAGAAAATGTTTATTAGAAAAAAACTAAATCAATTAGATAGTTAAAGAGTTATAAAGTGTGTGAAACATGTTAAACTGAGCAAATTTGTGTAAATAAACGGCATTAAAAACAAAACTTCGTTACTATACGTATTAAAACATTTAGTTTCTAGACTAACTACATTTAATTGAACCGTTCATCAAGTACTTCCCTCTAATCTATAAACATCCCTAGTGACATATATATTATATAAGTATTCGTTTCAACATCCACCTAAATATTACTAATAATAATATATAATAATACTAGCTAATATATTATTTAAAATATTTCTTAAAATATTATTTTAATACTATTTATATATAATATTTACATTTATCTGCGACATTCTGTCGACATAATAATAATAAAATATTTATTTGATATTTGTTTCAAAATATTAAAAATTACACAAAAAAAATTAATTTCGTTTAACATAAATATAATGAATAAATAAACAAGGTTGCAACTCTGTTGTAATTGTTTATACAGTGTTAGTAAAATGTGGTTTTGGGTTTTGAATGGGTGTGAGCAAAGGAAAAATAACAAATGATATCGCATACTTGCCAAGCCGTACAATATAGTAACATTTTTTTGGAAGATTGGTGCTAGGTAAAAAAAAATCTTAAAATACTAGACGTTTGCTATTTTGATTAACTGAAAATTTAAAACTATACAGGGTGATTCATTTTAAATTCACACCGGTTTAAGAGGCGAAACATGAAGGCGGATAGATCACAAAAATGCAAAAAAAAACTTTGCATTAAAAATGTTGGGGCCCCTAAATAATTTACCGAACTTGAGCCGGTCCTGGCAGTGTGGTTGCTTACTATGAACTATTACACGCTAAATAACAGATTTTTACAATTTAACAAACACAAAGGTTGACACTTTAAAAATACTGTAATAAAATACGAGTGTTATTGAAGGTCATCACTTTGTAATTAAGAAAGAAAGAAATAAAGACATTTAAATTACGTCATAAACATCTGTTTAATAAGAGATTCATTATCATTACGTACGTAAATATTTGCCGTTTTCAAGAATTTTTCGTAAAATAATCTTTGTTACAGTAATGAATGGTCCATCTATTCGAAACTATAAAAAGTCTATAAGTTTGCAAAACAGAGTCGCAGGTTATCTGGAAACATTTATTGATAATAAACATTATTAACATTATAATAACATTATTAAAGGTGTAAAACACTTCACAACAGCAATACGTGAAGTAATAAGTACAGTCTAGAATATCTTTCAATTTTAGTTATAATTTAACACATAAGCAAATTCCATTAAAAAATAAGAGAGCTTAACAAATAACAGGAAGTTCTTAAAAATGTGGTTATAAAAGGTTTTATTTGTAAATGCGACTGAATGATCCTTTGTAGTACCTATGTACTAGAATTTACAACTTTCTGTTAGTAACAATAAGCATTTTTGTGTTATATTCAACATTTTTCTCTTAACAAGCGACTAATTCTGTTTAACCTCTTCAAACTCTTTAAACCTAGCCTCAAATCCAATTTTTAATCTGTAAAACTGTAAATAAATTACATTACTAAATAAATTAGTACTCATACTTATCGAGTAATAGCAGTAAAGTGTAAAATATCGTTAATTAATAGTGGATTAATAATAATGCAAAATGATTGATACAAATGTTACTTAAAGAAAACTTGTAATAAAAACTAACAATTTATTATCGGGTCTGTAGGATTGTGTCAGACAAAGAATGATAAGCCATTTGGCTCTTTTCCTAGAACAATAATAATGGTAACTATACTAGGTATGGTTGTGATATAGGATCCCGCATAACATGTATGCACGCCGTGTTGCCTATCTTCCAGGGGCGAAAGATGAAATTATTAAAGGATTTCACAATTTTTTTTTAAAACAATAAAATTTTGCGTTAAAAATGTTGAGAATTACAACACTGTGAGATGGAAAGGGATAAATTTTAAACAGATTCTCCACTTGAATTTCACAAACTCAATTTTAGGATTTTCTGTCGTTGGTTGATTTTTTCACACTTAGATATTTTGAAGCCATTTTATGGCATGTTTTCTTCTGAAAATTACTAAAGGCATGGGTGAGAAGGTATACACAAGTATTTATTACTTTATTTACAGTTTTTATTATTGAATTTCAAGAAAGTGTTCTATTTCTTTGACGATTCATAATTTTCCATAGTAAATGGATATTATTCAATGTTATTTGAATTTCTAAGTAAAGTATTTCACTGCAATATTGTTAATCAGGTTCTATGGTGCATTTGACACTAGAATGTTAAAGTGCGGAACTTTGTATAGAGAAGGCCCAAACAGCACAAATACATCTTAAAGACATCTAAAAGATGTCGACTTTAGATATTCGAGACGTCTTATGGATGTCCATTTTCGCCTTATGTTATCTTAAAGACGTCCATTGTTACAAAACCCAACGTCTTTAAGATGTCTCTATCGCAACATCTTAAAGATGTCTTCAACAAGATATCTTTAAGACATCTGCTGGAAGATGTTAATTTAAGGAAGTGTTAATACTAGGCATGGAAATAAAATTCACAACATCAATCAAAAAATATATCGTCTTTTTCTTCTTAGAATAGAAAGTTACATTTTTTAATAAAGATGATCTATCCGAGGCCCTCCATAATCATGTCTGTTTGGTATTTTCCATGTCCTTTTGAAACTTGACAAGTCCTGATTGCTCTGCTGAGTCTAAAGAAAGATACATTAATTTACTATGTATTGTTTACACTAATTTATTAGTAGGTATTGGGACACCTGGCCCAGACATTTTTGAGGGGGATGCAGTCGTCGTTAAGTACGGAATCTGCATTACCGACATTCTGTATTACCGGCATTTGGTTCGTCACTCGGCTAAATGGCAACGCTGTTGCTAGGGGAAAACAGATGGCGCCAGTGTCGTTTTACGTGATTTTTGTACCGACATTCTGTATTACCGGCATTTGGTTCGTCACTTGGCTAAATGGTGGCGTCGTTGCTAGGGGAAAACAGATGGCGCCAGTGTCGTTTTGTCTCGAAGTACGGAGTCTGTATTACCGACATTCTGTATTATCGGCATTTGGTTCGTCATCATGAAGAAAGCTGTATTACCGATTACGGGCGTTCTGCTAATTGTTAATAGAGGGAACCAAGGTTTATCATTTTATATTAATAAATTTTACCGATTTCTTAAAATAATTATCGTCGTCATTAATACTTTAATTACATATAATAATTTAAGATAATTAATTCAGCATTAAAATTTTAAAGTCCGCTTTAAACGCAAATCACGAAACAATTTACCGATATTTGCTAATACATGTCGCGTTAGTATGAATAATAATAATAACAATAATTATAATAATGTCTTTATTTCCTTACATGTTTACACCCAAATAGGGAAAAATATGAATTTACAAAAAAAACCTAATTACAATGTACTTAACCTATTGTGTTGTATGTATTAATCGGGTATATTCTCATGTTTATTTACAAGAACTTGACAAATAAGATAATCCCTTAAACATAATATCGCATTCTGCGCAAATTAAATTAAGATTACTACACATTACAGTAAGTGAACTACTCATTAACATATTAGCCCTCGCAAAATTATTGTAAAAGAATAAAGAACTTCTGCTTTTGTGTCTAGGTATATTAAAAACTAATCTTTTGCAGTAAACTAGGACAATCCAGGTTGTTATGACGTAAATTAAAAAAAAAGAAACTTAATACTTAGTATGATTCTTCGTGTTTTCAAAGATATCATGTTAAATGTAATAAGTGAAGAAGAGTAATCAAAAAAAAGAAGTGATTAGGATAAGTTCCAGTAGATAAATAATCGATGAATTTCAAAAATCACCGCTGAACAGATTCTAGATGTTTAATATGTATATTATAAACGGGATACCAAATAATTGAACCATACTCCAGAGTTGATCTCACAAATGTGAAATATAAGATTCGGAGGCAATGCTTATCTGAAAAATCCCTACAGTTTCGCAAAATAAACCCAAGTGCTCTATTGGCTTTTAATACCACTTGATTGACGTGTTCAATAAAAGAAAAATTTGTTATCAAAAAGAAAACATTTCCTAAATCCTTCACTCGAGTTGAACGACTTAATATTTCACCATATACAACATAATCATGAATAAAGTGGTTGGTGTATTTTTGCATACGAAACAATGGAACATTTATTTACGTTTAAATTTAGGCGATTAGCTTTACACCAATCACATAGAAAGTTAATGTTAGACTGCAAATATAAGCAATCATTGATATCTCGTACTTGATGATATATTTTTAAATCGTCAGCAAATAATAGTTTCTCGCAATGTATAGATTGAATGAATACCACGTAGACACGGCCATTCGTGACGGGTATCTTGGAATACGTTCTGCTTGGTTCGGACATCTTGTATCCCTACCCCTGGCGTTTAATGTCATACGTACCTTGCTATCTCTGTCTCTCTGTCTCTCTCTCTCTCTCTCTCTCTCTCTCTCTCTCTCTCTCTCTCTCTCTCTCACTCTCTCTCTCTCTCTCTCTCTCTCTCTCTCTCTCCTTTTCACTCTCTCCTTATCATCTATTAGAGGACGCATTAAAGAGCCTTCTCTCTCGATGTCTCCTCTCTCTCTCTCTTGCTCTTTCGCTCTCTCCTTATCACCTATTAGAGGACGCATTAAAGAGCCTTCTCTCTCTCACTCTCTCTCCCTTCATCGTAATGCTAGTAAATGAAACAGTAATGGATAGAAGTAAACGTTACGTCTACTGTTCTGGGACTGGTTCTGACGGCATTGTTATTCAAAAAAGGCGTAAAAGCATACGATGTCCGAGAACATCCGACGAACTGTATAAATCTCATGACGTATTGAAATATGTACATCATTGCGCTATGAAGATCTCAGCTATAAATACTGTGTATTCTGTTCATGCGTGACAGTTATTTGTCATACGTCATCATGAACACAATAGACCTCTTCGGTAGAGCTATGATGAGTATGACAGAAGAAGCAATGGCTGCAACAAAACGTGGACCGAGAGGTTATGGTTTCAAATTAACACCAGAGGGTAATTTTGATGTTGAGAACCGACGTATAACTAATGTAGGCGCTCCTATCAACGATAACGATCTTGTCACGAAGCGTTCTGTACTAATGTTATCAAATAGCGATGAAGGTGTAATTGATGTTAAGAAAAGAAGACTAGTACATGTTAAAGAACCACTTGACGACTACGATATTTGCACGAAAAAGTATACCGACGAGCTGGTGGACGATGTTGAAAGAAAATTACTCTCTAATTGTTTGAGACGACGAGAGGATAAAGGACAGGGGTCGTACTATGATGCTAAAGATGGAAGAATTTGTAATATAGGAGAGCCTCTAGAGGATAAAGATGTAATCTCTAGGCAGTATTTTAACAAACGAGCTATGCATACAAACGATCAAATGCAGATGGTAAACGTATTGTTTCGGTAAGTTACCCTATAGATGGCACGGATGTCACTTCTAAAGCCTATGTTGATGCTCAATTCGACTCTGCTGTACAAACCTTCATTACAATGACTACGGACACTCAGAACACTATTAAAGATCTAAAGCAAAAGGTAACAAAGGTTGACATTGAAACTAGTAAACTTAACAGTTTGCTAACAACGTTGGAAAAAGAAACAAAGAGAAATCTCCTAATAACGAATGATGAGATGGAAACTAATCATTCGAGTGTGTTGACAAAGATAGAAGAAACGAATAATACCCTAGATAGTAATTATAAAAAATTATTAGATAAAGTACAAGCGCTCGAGGATACTCAAAAAGTTATGCGATCATCGTTTGATGCCCTAATAGCCGAATCTGCAACACGTACGAACTCTTACAACATAAAGAGAGTGTACAACGCCGACTAATAACGCAATTTACTACTACTATCGGTTGACCTAATCATATTTACACCATTTTTATTCTAGTTCTAAGTGTATTATATCAAATGTCTGATTAGCGCAGATAGGAAATGTGGTGAGCCTTACGGGAATGCTGCGCAAATGCTTAGTTTGCTTATATCTACGCTAATCAGTTATTTTTTTCTTAGCCTAAATGTATCGTTGAAGAAATAAAAATGTATTTAAACAAAGTTTTAGTTTTACTAATATCAATAACTCTCCAAACATAGCGATTTGTAGTAGCAGCAGCAGCAACACATCGATATGGTAAAGAAAGTAAGTTTCGCCGACGCAAGCATGAATAATATACATCATATGATAGTATGGGAGTATGCATACAGACAGGCGAGAAAGGGAGACTGGCAAACATTAGCTCTGGACAGATACCGTTTTCAAACAAGAATAAATAATGTTGAAAAGCATCTGTGTAAAATTCTACGAGCTGATCATAGAGACTTTATCTATACGCAGAGATTTCAGAACACAGATTAGTCCGGCGGCGACGGCTACCGAGTATAAATACAGGTACAAGCAGTCTCTTCTCTCAGTACCAGATGTTAGTTCACGAGGGTAACGGCTTTGTTAACAAGCTCATAGACAAGCTGCCTATTGAACTACATCTTCCTTCCTATCAGTACTGTGGACCTGGTACTAAATTATCTAAAAGATTACAACGTGGCGATAAAGGTATAAATCCTTTGGACCAGGCGTGTATGCAGCACGACATCTCGTACGCTCAAAGCTCCGATTTGAACAGTAGACACCGGGCAGATCGTGTATTAGAAGAAGCCGCTTGGAAGCGTGTTAAGGCTAAAGACTCTAAATTAGGGGAAAAAGCATCAGCTCTGTTTGTAACCGGTATAATGAAGGCTAAAAGAAAGTTGGGAATGGGCGTAAAGACAAACAAACTGTCGGCGAAAAAGGGTCTCGCTAAAAAGATGATGAAGAAAACTGTCACTTTCAAAGGTGGCGTTTTAAAGAAGCTTGTTGGTGTAGTGAATCGTGCAAGCAAGAGACTCACGGGTAAATATTTAATACATCATGCCCTGAGCGCTGCCAGAAGAATCATTCAAAACGTAGGCTGTCAAAAAAACGTTAAAGTACCCCGAATAATTCCTGTGCCTACAGCTACAGGGGGTATTTTACCACTCATACCAATTTTTGCTGGCCTCTCGGCTCTCGGTGCAATTATAGGAGGCGCCTCAGGGGTAGCAAAAGCTGTTAACACTGCTAATAGTAATAAGAGACAGCTAGAAGAAACTACACGGCATAATAAAAGTATGGAAGCTATCGCTTTAGGCGGTAAGAACGGGAACGCCCTTTACCTGAAGCCGTATAGAGCTGGCGGAGCTGCATTGTACTTAAAACCATATGTTAGGCGGTCAAAAAACTGAATAACTTGCCTCGGAGACCACTTACAGACCTAGATATAATAAAACATGCTAAAGACATTCCCTATTTTAGAGGTGTCTATATGAGAACAAGCCTACCTGCAACGAAACCTTTGCAATTCGAAAGAGCTATTGTTAATCTTGACGACGCTGGAGGACCGGGTACTCATTGGGTTGCCTATAGAAAGGATCGAAACGTGGTTTTGTACTATGACCCCTTCGGAGACCTGAGACCACCAGCTGAACTTGTGAAATATTTAGGGCCTCGCTGCGCCGTATACTACAACGTAGCCCAAGAACAAAAGTTCAATACATACAACTGCGGACATCTGTGTCTACGATTTTTGTATAAAAGAGAGGTGAAAGTGTAAATGGTTAAGTATGGCTAGGACCATCACGGTGTACGGTACAGGAAACAGGCTTTCTACCGATCGTATTTATCCACCTATAACACTAGATCACGTGCGTTACGAATACTCACTAGGTTTAGTCGGCTTATATACAAGTCACACGATACGGAATATATACCCAGGCAAAAATAAATTTTATTACGGAGAAAAGGCGATAACTATTGAACCGGGTAGCTACGAGTTGACTGAAATCGTTAACTATATAAAGAATCAAATTAGTGGCGATCCCGAAGAGGGAGATCTACTACTACAAATCAAAGCTAACACTAATACGGGAAAGTGTGAGATTGAATCAGCTACCGAGTTGATTGATTTTACCAAACCCGATAACATAGGATCACTACTAGGATTTAAGAAGCGCGTGCTAGAACCCGGTAGTAGACACGTATCAGATCGAGTTGTCGATATACTTTCAACTCCAAACATCTTTGTAGACACGAATATTACAGGCGGCTCATATAGAAACAATCAAGCAGGTCATACAATCTTTGAATTTGGTGTTTGCGTACCACCCGGTTATCTGATTGAAAAGGAGCCATCGCATGTGATTTACTTTCCCATCACTGTCACCGAGATCGACATTACCATTAGACTGGTAGACGCGAGAGGAGAGTTGATAAATTTGTCTGAAGACACTTTCACAAGCATCAGGCTAGAACTTAAACGTGAAAAATGGGAATAAACTTTAGCTATAAAAACATCAGCATATGTCCATCAAAGGTCATTCACCGTCGAACGTCGGCACGTGCAGACCTTCGATTAAAACTAACTAAAGCTCGTCGCCTTTTTCTTGAATCTTTAGGCTTTAAAGTACGATAACAGCAGCAGCATCATGTCAAAACGAAGTAAAATGCATATTAACACCGACACCTTTACCATTGATAAATTAAACATATTTGGGAAGCCTCGCGTCGATACAGATATAATAAAAGAGGATTTTTATACCTATCTGCCGTTTACGCTAAATGCCAATCATTCCGACACCATTAGAATCAGCATACAAAATTCCGATGACGTTTTAGCTTTGTATGACAGCTATGTACTTGTTAAAGGTAGCATAACGCATGCAGAAAACAAGGAATTCCTTCTGGTAAACAATTTTGCCCACTTTCTGTTTGATGAAATTCAACTAATATTAGGCACAAACCAGCTCATAGATGTCTGTAAACAGCCTGGCATTACAAGCACTATAAAAGGTCTCGTTTCACACGGCGCCGAGGATAGAGCTTTAACCAGCACTGCATGGAACTTAGGGATTACTAGCGATAATGATTTGTTACATAACCAGGGGAATAACGTCTTTCATTTCACGTGTAGAATACCATTAAAAGATATCTTTGGATTTGCAGACGATTATAAAAAAGTAATAGCTCATATGAGTTGTCAGCTAGTTTTAATTCGCGCCAAGAACGATTTTAATTGCTATAAAAGCGACGCAGGTGATGCAGGTACCGACGTAGATATCAAGATTGATAAGCTCTCGTGGGAAGTTCCGCATATACTGTTATCAGATGAAAGCAAAGTGAACCTTGTGAAGAGTTTAAGAGATAATTCTTCTATTATCGCTCCGTTTAGACGTTGGGAATTACACGAGTTACCCTCGTTGGGAACTACTAAAAATCAGGTTTGGCGCGTAAAGAACTCCAATGATCTAGAGAAACGGCGCTGGGTCTTTGTAGTTTTACAAGACGAGCGTCAGCTGGGTATAAGAACGGGTAACCCGACTACATTTACTCATTCGAACTTGGTCGACGTTAAGTTGTATTTAAACTCGCAAGTGTTCCCACATCAGCGTTTAAATCTCGATTTCGACCGTAAGGACTACATTCCTGCGTATCTGAATTATATTCGTTTTCGTGAAACTACTATGACGGTATAGGTAGAGGTGCGGCTGAGAGCTGTTTACTCAGCTACAAATCGTTTGAAACGTATCCCGTTTTTGTTATTGACTGTTCAAGACAGGTAGAGAGTTTTAAGGATTCCACTGTCGATATTAGACTAGAGCTCGAGTCTTCAGCCGCATTTACGAACACAACTAAGGCGTATTGTTTGATCCTTCACGACGCATTAATCGAGTATAATCCGTTTAACGAGACCGTGACTAGACACGTACGCATACCGTAATGATGAAGGTTGTTAAACAAAATAAGTCACTAAACATATGTAACCTAGACGACGACTGCGGTGATACATCTTTACAACGACGATCAGGCGAGGATGTTAGGAAACATGGCGACCTGTTACCTGTATCATATAGAGCAATATTGAGCGGTCCATCTTCCTGCGGTAAAACTAATGCTATGTTAGGTTTACTTATTAGCGAAAACGGATTAAAATTTGAAAATATCTACCTATACGCCAAGTCTTTATTTCAGCCTAAATATGAATTCTTAAGACGTGTTATGAAACCACTTACGGGTATGGGATATCATGAATTTAGCGAAAACGATGACGTAATCAGCCCCGGTGATGTTAAACCTAATTCTGTGTTCATTTTTGATGATATAATTTGCAGCAAACAGGAAAAGATTAGAGAATATTTTAGCATGGGTAGGCATAAGGGTGTCGACTGTTTTTATCTAGGCCAAACGTACGCCAAGATACCGAAACATCTGATTAGGGACAATGCAAACCTAATTATTCTCTTTAGACAAGACGAGTTGAACTTAAAACACGTGTTTAGCGATCATGTTGTAGGAGACGGTATTAGCTATGATCAGTTCAAAAACATTTGCTCTCTGTGTTGGAAGGAGCCGCATGATTTCCTGGTAATTAATAAAGACAGCTCTCTAGACCGTGGCAGATATCGGAAGGGTTTTGATTCATATATAAGTTTATAATTAGAGTCGATTCGTTTAGTAGTCTCAGCATCGCCGACATGTCCAACACGTATGATCTGAGTTTAAAGTGTAAAATAATACACGCTCGTAATGCTATACGTAAGAAGTTTGCATACTTTCGTCGTGATAGAGCAGAAGCAGAACGTATGTATCGCGTCACGCACAATCCAGTTATATCGCCGCTGGAAACCATTGCTAAATCAGTTAACACCTCTAACGTACCCCTATTGAAAGTTAAAACACAACCATCTGCTGCTACTACTACTACTACTGCTAGTTACATTCCCCAGTTGAAAGTTAAAAAACAACCTGCTACTTCAGCATCATCAAGAAGAATCTAATAAAACTCTTGATCTCCCTACTCATTACGGTATGCTGATAGCTAACGCTGTCGGAAACAAAAATATAGATAGAACTAGATTCGGTATTAGATATAAAATTGATCGAGACGCGTGGACATTTGCATCTTCCCTGTGACTATGCGTGATACATACATCATAATTAAAAACAACGTTTTCAAAGCAACACCCGGTCTGTTTGACTTACTCACGTTTAGTGAATTAGAGTCTATACCATCGCAAGCTGATATCAATAATTATATGCAGATAATAGCCCTTACTAATGCGCATAAGGAATCATATAGACCACAGGGTAAACTAACAGCTGTTAAACATTGGAAGTATGATTATATAATTAAACCGTACTTACCCAGAATCAAAGGTTTAGGCATTAGACTATCATCATCATCATCGTCAAATTTTAAAAAATTAAGCGATTGCAAAGTCGAATACGTCTACTGGAATAAGGCTAACGAGCTAGTCGACCGGCTTCGTTTGTTATATGCTGTAAAGAGTGCCGGCAACACTAGTCCACAGAATGAAAACGAAATAATATCAATTATAAGCGAACTTAAGGAGGAAGGCATCATAGAATAGAATATTTCGGGGGTATATAATGATATATTGCTTTTAACATTATTCAGTATTCATCAAACTCGGCTGCTGCTGCCAGTATAATTATTTGAGACGCTGCTCTCTCTCGATGTCATTGATATTAATTGTATGATAATGACTAGTGCTAAACAAACCGTTGTTGATGAAATACACAGGGCTGCTAGAAAAAACTTTCAAAGACGTCGCACTATAATAAAAGATTTCCAGGACTTGTTCCAGGCTGACTTAGCCGAGTTTATAACCTATGCTAAAGTAAATAAGGGGTATCGTTACATACTGCTGATGATAAACTGTTATTCGAAATATCTGTATGCACGACCGTTGAAAACTAAATCCGGAGAAGAGGTGACAAAGCAGGTCCGCAGCATCTTTAAGAGTTCAGTCATACCCAAGAATCTTCAGACGGATCTCGGGAAAGAGTTTTACAATAAACATTTTAAACGATTAATGAAAGAGCACACTATAAATCTTTACTCTACATATTCCGTAATTAAGGCTTCGATAGTTGAACGCGTTATCCGTACAATTAAGCAAAAGCTGTATAAAGAGTTTAGCTACCGAGGATCATTTAAATGGATAGATATCTTACAGAGGGTAGTTGACAGCTATAACAACACCAGACATAGAACGATAGGTCGAGCTCCTGCTACTGTTACACCTACCACCAAACTAACCGTTTATAACACTAATGTAAAAGCAGATGTCGCTGCAGGAAGTAAACGTAAACTAGACTTGAATGACCTCGTACGTATTAGTAAGTTCAAGGGGGTCTTTTCTAAGGGATACACGCCCAGCTGGTCAACTGAATTATTCAAAATAGTTAAAGTTCAATTTACAAAACCTGTCACATATCTGCTGGAAGATCTTCATGGGGTTGCTGTCCGAGGAGCTTTCTACGAGTTCGAGCTGCAGAAAACCCAACAGCCAGACGTTTACTTAGTTGAAAAAGTACTTAAACGCCGCAGAAATGGTGACATGTACGTCAAATGGCTCGGCTTGAATGAAAAGTCCTGGATAAAGGCGGAAGATGTTGTTAAATGACAGTTCTTACCTATATGAAGTTTATATTACTAGATTAAATAAAGTATGTTGTTGAGGTTTAAGTTTAATATATAGTTAATATTCTATTAAGTAAATGTTAAATGTTAGAATATATATATTTATAAGCTGATCTAAGTTATTTTGTTAGAAAATTAATTTGTAACATCCTCATATAACATATCTAGTTTATATTGAGTAATAAAGTATTATACTATATATAACTATAATCACCTAGTTTAAGCTGATTTACAATAGAATATTAGTAATATTGTGTAACTTTACGAAAAATAATAAAAACAGTAAAACATTTATCAATTTTTTATTTTCACGTATAAAATAACAAAGCCGTCAGGACCAGTCCCAGAACAGTAGACGTAAGGGTTACTTCTATCCATTACTGTTTCATTTACTAGCATTAGGATGAAGGGAGAGAGAGTGAGAGAGAGAAGGCTCTTTAATGCGTCCTCTAATAGGTGATAAGGAGAGAGCGAAAGAGCAAGAGAGGAGACATCGAGAGAGAAGGCTCTTTAATGCGTCCTCTAATAGATGATAAGGAGAGAGTGAGAGTGAGAGAGAGAGAGAGAGAGAGAGAGAGAGAGAGAGAGAGAGAGAGAGAGAGAGAGAGAGAGAGAGAGAGAGAGAGAGAGAGAGAGAGAGAGAGAGAGAGAGAGAGAGAGAGAGAGAGAGAGAGAGAGAGAGAGAGAGAGAGAGAGAGAGAGAGAGAGAGAGAGAGAGACAGAGACAGAGACAGAGATAGCAAGGTACGTATGACATTAAACGCCAGGGGTAGGGATACAAGATGTCCGAACCAAGCAGAACGTATTCCAAGATACCCGTCACGAATGGCCGTGTCTACGTGGTATTCATCAATCTATACATTGCGAGAAACTATTATTTGCTGACGATTTAAAAATATATCATCAAGTACGAGATATCAATGATTGCTTATATTTGCAGTCTAACATTAACTTTCTATGTGATTGGTGTAAAGCTAATCGCCTAAATTTAAACGTAAATAAATGTTCCATTGTTTCGTATGCAAAAATACACCAACCACTTTATTCATGATTATGTTGTAAATGGTGAAATATTAAGTCGTTCAACTCGAGTGAAGGATTTAGGAATTGTTTTTTTGATAACAAATTTTTCTTTTATTGAACACGTCAATCAAGTGGTATTAAAAGCCAATAGAGCACTTGGGTTTATTTTGCGAAACTGTAGGGATTTTTCAGATAAGCATTGCCTCCGAATCTTATATTTCACATTTGTGAGATCAACTCTGGAGTATGGTTCAATTATTTGGTATCCCGTTTATAATATACATATTAAACATCTAGAATCTGTTCAGCGGTGATTTTTGAAATTCATCGATTATTTATCTACTTGAACTTATCCTAATCACTTCTTTTTTTTGATTACTCTTCTTCACTTATTACATTTAACATGATATCTTTGAAAACACGAAGAATCATACTAAGTATTAAGTTTCTTTTTTTTTAATTTACGTCATAACAACCTGGATTGTCCTAGTTTACTGCAAAAGATTAGTTTTTAATATACCTAGACACAAAAGCAGAAGTTCTTTATTCTTTTACAATAATTTTGCGAGGGCTAATATGTTAATGAGTAGTTCACTTACTGTAATGTGTAGTAATCTTAATTTAATTTGCGCAGAATGCGATATTATGTTTAAGGGATTATCTTATTTGTCAAGTTCTTGTAAATAAACATGAGAATATACCCGATTAATACATACAACACAATAGGTTAAGTACATTGTAATTAGGTTTTTTTTTGTAAATTCATATTTTTCCCTATTTGGGTGTAAACATGTAAGGAAATAAAGACATTATTATAATTATTGTTATTATTATTATTCATACTAACGCGACATGTATTAGCAAATATCGGTAAATTGTTTCGTGATTTGCGTTTAAAGCGGACTTTAAAATTTTAATGCTGAATTAATTATCTTAAATTATTATATGTAATTAAAGTATTAATGACGACGATAATTATTTTAAGAAATCGGTAAAATTTATTAATATAAAATGATAAACCTTGGTTCCCTCTATTAACAATTAGCAGAACGCCCGTAATCGGTAATACAGCTTTCTTCATGATGACGAACCAAATGCCGATAATACAGAATGTCGGTAATACAGACTCCGTACTTCGAGACAAAACGACACTGGCGCCATCTGTTTTCCCCTAGCAACGACGCCACCATTTAGCCAAGTGACGAACCAAATGCCGGTAATACAGAATGTCGGTACAAAAATCACGTAAAACGACACTGGCGCCATCTGTTTTCCCCTAGCAACAGCGTTGCCATTTAGCCGAGTGACGAACCAAATGCCGGTAATACAGAATGTCGGTAATGCAGATTCCGTACTTAACGACGACTGCATCCCCCTCAAAAATGTCTGGGCCAGGTGTCCCAATACCTACTTTTATTATATTATAAGAAAATTTAGCAATCCTCAAGATACAGTGCCACATATCGTCCCCTTCAAAACGAAAAAGCGTAACTCACATTTTGTAAAAGTGCATTTGTAATTGTTAACAGTTTGTAGAGATACATCTTTTAATATAATCAAGTGATTTATCTAAAAATCTCTTTGTTATTGAAATAAGATTATGTTTGTTAGTCGTTTCTAGGTTTATCTTAAATATTTTTATTACAAGCCTTTTCAATTGCTCTCCTGTCAAGGTGTAAAAAAGAGATACGCCTTTTCGTTATGAAGGGGATGATATTACTAAGTATAGAACTTTTACAATATTCAAATTACTAAAATGCTTTTTTTGTTTTCTTACCAATCAGCTGTATTGTAGAGCTTGGTCATTAGTGATGATTAGGGTTAAAATTCTTTTAACCAGATCATAAACAGAAGATCCTCTTGCGTAATTCTTTAATCTAAAAAAAACAATATACTCAAAAAATATACAAGTCTATAAACGATGTTAAAAATGAGGTTATGAGATAACTAAAAGACAACTTACTATTCATTATTATGTTGAACTTCGCATGCCACGAGAACGCAAAACTCACAGGAATAAAATATGTTTTATATTTCAATATAGTGCGTCACCTCTATAAACTTAATAAACACCAGAAATACGATAAACCCTTGGATAAATCATAAACAAACAGTAATAAACAACCCACTTTAGTTTAGACATGAAAAATGAAAGTTCTCTGTATTACTGTATTAAGTATAAAGACTTAATTATTAACCGCGGTCGCTTTAAATACCTAGCACAATCTAAAACAATTAAAACGGAAAAACTCGGAATAAACCGAAATTATAAATAATTAAAGAAGTGGCTTCAGGAATTTTAAACTTTTTTCTTCTTCTGTGTCATCAAACGGATGTGATATCAACTTCTAATACATAGTACGGCGCGTAATTCAAATTCATAGGTTATAGTTGTGCTTTCATGCACAAACCAAAACATAAATAATATCGATACATATCGATATTAACTTTTAGATTTTTATAGACTATTGACGAATGACAGATAAAAAATAATTATATTATTATTATTAGATAACTGAAATAAGTAACTATAAATATATATAAATATTTAATATTTATAAATATATATAAATAGACCAAGTACCTATATTATTCATAAAATTAGGATGCGTAAAGTTATTTAATATTAAATTTTTATAAATAAGCAAATGTGGGAAACAGAATAGGTTTTACGAAACACATTTGTTGTAATGA
Organism: Agrypnus murinus; assembly: GCA_929113105.1. Lineage (NCBI taxonomy): Eukaryota > Metazoa > Arthropoda > Insecta > Coleoptera > Elateridae > Agrypnus > Agrypnus murinus. The sequence continues at coordinate 147,728,021 of OV816027.1, forward strand.
TATATAGGTATTATTTCACTTTATTTTAAAAGAACATAACAGACATTTACAAGATGTCTTAACGATGTCCAGTTTTTGTTGTTTTAAGACATCTTCAAAAAGATGTCTTTAAGACGTCATTTCTTGGTCTCTAGGCGTTCAGACATAATATGGACATAAAAAAGACGTCTTTAAGACGAAGTGTGCTGTCTGGGGGTTTAGGTCTTTGAAATCCCAAAATGTCAACGTTTCAGCAGGGTCTGCTAGAATGTTAAAATTAGTTTATATTCATATTTTTGATGTCAAAATGTATGTAATTTTTGTTTGATAGGATCTTAGGATTAATTTTGTGATAAGAAAAGGAAGTAGCAAAATGTTAAAATGTTTTTATTTGAATTACTGCGAAGTAATGTTTGTCAGAAAATTCAAGATGGTTGTCAATGAATCCTAACACTAAATGTGCATTTTAATTGCCGTGTTAGGTACCAAAATGAAGAAAAAATTCTTCTCTTTCATTTTATAACATTTATTTAAACAATTAATTTAATTTTTTATCAACAATTTGGTTCGAAAGGTTTTTGGTGGGAAAGATGTTGTTTTGTTTCTAGTTAGAAACCAGACAATCTAGTTCCTAACTAGGAAAATCACTAGCGATTCGCAATTGTTTTCCAATTATTATAACAGCACAAAAATTTGGTTACTTTCTCTTGAATTTTCATACAGAGCAAAAGTCATGTCAGTTTGTACGTTAGTTTGATAAAATTTCGAAGTTATGTTGGTGAATTTTATGTCACTCAAATGTCAACGAAGTGAGGTTATGACAAATGTCATCTTGTTTTTAAATTTTTTTAGAAGTTTTAATAATTTAATTGATAATAATTAGAATGAACAATCAAAGTGAACTTAAAGTGAAATAAATAAAAGTGCAGTTTTTTAAATTTAGTGTTCAGACTGTTATTATTATTTGGAGAAATGTTTGGAATTTTTATTTTGTATGGAACGAATTAAAGGAAGGTAATGGAATCTTGTTGCAAATAACTGAATTATATATGCAAATAACTCACGTCATTGATACATGTTGCACCTTTATAAAAATTATAATTATCATCAAAAATCACAAATAAAATCCATTTGAAGAACGACATAGAATGTGAACATCTTTTCAACAAATAAGCAGGTAATTTTACCAACTATAACAGGAATCTGCTTACTCTCAAGTTAGGGTGATCAACTTTTTTGTGTGGCGCAAATAATTTTAAAATTTAAAATAATTTTCAATTTTTATTAATAGTATTTAAGATTGTCGTATTGATCAGATAAGAATTAAAAACAAATTTTGTTAAATCTATTTGACACCGAGATTTAATTTGATTTTCTTTAATTTTAATTTTGAATTTGAATAGTGTTAGATTACGGGCTTCCGAAAATGTGAAAATTATCACCGATACAAACCTGTACCTTTCGACGACAATAAGTGGACTGTATTTCGAAAACGATAAATCAAAGGGTAATAAAAGGATTTATAATGTTAATAATATAAACCCATAAAGGGACTTACCTTAAATGGCAATGTTTCGGCAATCTTTCAATGCAAATCTCCCGTTTCCCAAATTTACCCCAATTTCTACTATTTGGGGCCCCAAACGATGGCCGAAAGAATAATTAAAATCCCATCGCCCAAATCGAAGGTTATTTTCCAAATACTAAACCCTTTTATCACCTTCACGAAAGTTCCACAAAACACTCACAAATGAATCATAATAAATTATAGATAATACAAATAATTAAATTACTTTTTTAATATCAAATATCGATAAATTAAAAACTCGTTCAAAATTAAATCCAATTTTTACATTATTATGAAACGACTATTCGAAAGCAATTGTTTTATTTTGTTTTTGCGGCAAACTATCTTTTTATAAAATGGCGGCGCGAACGATCGTGCTTGACTGTCATTGGTCATTGCATAAACAAATAGTTGTTTTCTTTTCTCTTCATGGAATTTTAATTTTTATTTCTTTTCTGTGTTAATAAATAAAATTATCCATTTAAATATTTAAAAAGAAATTTATTTGTATATTTATTTGTGTCTGGTCCATTTACAACGTTTTACAGATATAATTTAAATAGCTTCCTAATTAATTAGCGACCCGCCTGATTTCGTCTCATGCAGTTATGGAACTTGTTTTCTAGTTTAGAAATTATAGCCGAAGAATTTTTTTTATAAAGGTAAGTGATATTTAGTAGTGTATATTTTCAGACTGTTTTACCATGATTTTGTGTTTGCGAATTTCAACAATAACAAGTTTGTTTTGCAATTTATAACCGTTCATCTTTCATCAAGTGTTGGAGGGTTTATTATTCACAACAATTAATGCTTTCTTTTTTCTTATTGACCACCTTATATCGCAACAGTATGTATGCATACAAAATTATTAGTCTTTTTTTAGTTTTCACTGAGTTAAAAGTGAAAGTAAATTATTAATTAATGACTTTCAAGCATACTTCCATTTAAAATAATTAGTGACTAAATAACAAAGATTCTGGCAGCCCATTATAAAATTGCCACCGTGAACTGATAGGATGTTCAATCATAACATAATGACTTCATTGAGGGTTTTCCTATTATTTTGTAGGAAACAATGCATCAGAAACGAGATCATACAGATTCATTGTCATAAGGACGTGGTAATATACACCTGACCATACAGAATATTGCAAAATATCTTATCATTAATTTTGATTCTATTTTACTCATAAAATTTAGAAAATTAAAAAGTTTAAAAACGTATTAAGTCATCTAAATCTATCCACCATTCCATTCTAATGATATTATTGTTGTTACATTATTGTTACATGTTAATTGCTTTAAAACAGTATTTGTAGTATGTGTACTTGCTTCTCAATTCCAATGTTTCCAAAAAACATATTTGCTAATATTCATAATTCTTTAAAACAATATTAAAAATGATAACGAATTAACAAAAATTCTACATAGGTAATATTCCGTCACAAAATTGTGACCGCAAACTTGTACAAACACATAAATCTGCTTTACTGTCATTCAACCTTAACATAACAATAACAAACTACGACTTACGATGCAGAAAAAACAATTGAATTTCTGTTTTTAAAAACAAGACTGCCTTCCGTAACTAGGTCAATTACGGAAAGTCAGGACCGGATCCAAAATTCATTGAAACTTTTTAACGTTTCTTGCCAGTATGAATGAACATATGGCGCTGCAAATTCATTTTTCTTGAGCTTTTATAGTCACATATGTTACATTTAACAGGTTTCTCACTAGTATGGGTGAGTATATGGTATGGCAAGCTTTCTTTTACTGAGCATTTATAGCCACATATATCACATTCAAATGGTTTTTCACCACTATGTGTGAGCATATGTTTTTGCAAATCTCCTTTTAGTGCGCATTTATAACTACAGATATTACACTTAAAAAGTTTCTGACCAGTATGAGTGAGCATATGGCGTCGCAAATTCCCTTTTAATGAGCATTTATAACTACAGATATTACACTTAAAAAGTTTCTGACCAGTATGAGTGAGCATATGGCGTCGCAAATTCCCTTTTAATGAGCATTTATAGTCACATATATCACATCCAAATGGTTTTTCACCACTATGTGTGAGCATATGATCTTGCAAACTTCTTTTTTGTGCGCATTTATAATCACATATATTACACTTAAAAGGTTTCTGACCAGTATGAGTGAGCATATGGCGTCGCAAACTCTCTCTTACAGAGCATTTATAGTCACATATATCACATTCAAATGGCTTTTCACCACTATGTGTGAGCATATGCTTTTGCAAACTTCCTTTAAGTGCGCATTTATAATTACATATATTACATTTAAAAGGTTTCTTACCAGTATGAGTGAGCATATGGCGTCGCAAATTCCCTTTTAATGAGAATTTATAGTCACATATATCACATTCGAATGGCTTTTCACCACTATGTGTGAGCATATGTTTTTGCAAATGTCCTTTTCGTGTGCATTTGTAATCACATATATCACATTCAAATGGTTTTTCACCACTATGTGTGAGCATATGGTCTTGCAAATTTCCTTTTTGTGCGCATTTATAATCACATATATTACACTTAAAAGGTTTCTGACCAGTATGAGTGAGCATATGGCGTCGCAAATTCCCTCTTACATAGCATTTATGGTCACATATATCACATTCAAATGGCTTTTCACCACTATGTGTGAGCATATGGTCTTGCAAATTTCCTTTTTGTGCGCATTTATAATCACATATATTACACTTAAAAGGTTTCTGACCAGTATGAGTGAGCATATGGCGTCGCAAATTCCCTATTACATAGCATTTATGGTCACATATATCACATTCAAATGGCTTTTCACCACTATGTGTGAGCATATGGTATTGTAAACTTCCTTTTTGAATGAATTTATAATTACATATATTACATTTAAAAGGTTTCTCACCAGTATGAGTGCGCATATGCACCTGTAAACTCCTTTTTACTGAGCATTTATAGTCACATATGTTACATTCAAATGGTTTTTCGCCACTATGAGTGAGGAGGGTTTTTTTTAAACTTGCCATTTGTGGGAAATTACAATTATAAATATTACATCCAAATGGTTTCTCAGCATTGAGTGAGCGTATGTTGTCATAGATGTCCTTTTGATATTTATAGCTACATAACTATATTACATTCAAATGAAGTGAGTTGACAAAGTGCATCATCATTTGAAAAAATCACTAGAATGAAGCACTTTAAACCAGTTTTATAGGTGTGGTTTATTCAAAAAATTGTAAGCGTAACCTATAACTTAGAAATCAACAAAGCTTTTCTGCAAATGTGTAATATGTAGATAATCTTATTTTGTTACAAAATAATGGGCATTAAAAGTATAATTTTGACACAAACGATAGCTAATTATTCCGATAATCATCTTCAATTACTTATAAGCAATGGATAAGAAACAGAAATGATGAATAATGTATGATACTATTCTCTTTAATGTTATTACATTACAAATTAATCTTATGACAACCAAACAGCTGCCAATAATGTCAAAAATCAAAATGTTAGGGCACAAATCACTGCTTTAAATATATGCAGCCACTGAGATTTAAAACTGTTTGAAACATTTCATGTATGACATCACCGTTGCATAGATACAATGACGCATTTTAAACACAACACTGAACAGTTTGATTGCTAGAAAATATGGTTTTATCAGTATAAACAAGTGTATGCTTTTCCAAAGTTACTTTTTATAAGCATTTATACGTAATTATATATATTCCAATGGCTTTTCACCACCACTAGTGGGCATATTTTATTTATGTGTATTGAACATTTACAATAGTATATATTACGTACGATTGTTTAGCAGTATAGATGCAAACGATTCTTAAATTGCCTTAGAAGAAAATGTATGAGAACATCTAAACTAAATCTAAAATGATTAAAGAGTACAAACAAACTTTAACAATTAATCTTCCTTCCTGAGTGCGATGAAATAGCTTTTTACCACTAAAAGATGTGATGATGAGGTATTCTTCCTTCTAGTAGAATTACTCTAACAGATATTAGAATTGGAGAGTTATGGCATGATGTATGGATCTATTTAAATCACTTCAAACCGTACCTGAAAAAATATATGTATATAAAATTGTAAGATTGGCATAAAACACAAGAAGTGTAATGTATAAGTATCGTAGCACTTCTGAGGTACATACCAAGATTGAATATTTTGTAACATTAATAAAAACAATTGGTTCAAATGAAAAGCAAATCAACTAAAATGTTTCAAAATATAAACGCACAAATATTAATGCCATGGGATTCTACTACATTTATTATTGTACATTATAAGAGATGCTCAAAGTTTACCAGTTTGCTGTCAAACTTATGACGCTTTGTCCAAAACGCCAACTACATCATATAGACGTATTTTCGCAATTGGTTCTGGTTGTGGATCACCGCGGTTGACAGGATTTGACAGCGGTTGCTCTTTGTAGTGAACTTAGAATATAAAACTATAGGAAGGAGCCTAATACCCTACCACATACGACCGGGATAGGGTCTCAATATGGCGGAGTAGGTGTTTTCGCTTTTGTAATTAGATATTTCCATTGGCGGTTCGTCAAAAAGGGGTCTTCCGAAATTCTTATCTTTTGGTACAAATGTATTGGAAGTAATACGAATTTTAAATTAATCTTTTGTTTTATTAACAATTATTTTCTGTACTTACTTTAGTTTCTTAAAATGCAAGGAAAGTTAATTGTACCGAAAGAATTTGAATTTGGTTGCTAAATGGTATTACAAATACAAGAACTAAAACTGTCTATGCCTCTGTCGAATTTATTCTAAGTAGTTGTAGTTTTACTGTAATATCTGCTTGCAAGTTGACTATGATAATTTCCTTTTTAAATATGTTCTTTAACTGAATAAATACAACACATTTTTAGTACACTATTTTATTTATAAAAATTACAAAAATAGGTAACAAAGTGTTTTGCTTATTATTTACCTTACAACTCAATAACTACATTATTTAATAAATTAGCGGTTATGCGTTGATAGCACTTTATTTTAGATTATTTAACAGAAAAACGAAGATAGTTTAATACATTTATTTAATTGATTAAGTTTACAGTTACTTGCTTTTAATGTAGTTGTAGTTACTACGACATAAAGATATCGAATTCCTCTAAAATACAGTAGCTGGTGGTATATATCAATTTTGTTATCAATGACTCTTTATTATAATTTAGTATTTTCGGAAACATGCTCCTAAACCATTAAGATTGAAGTGCATTATAACATTCTTCAAGAACGCCGCTTTTAGTGCTTTTAATATTTTACAATGCATACATATTTCAATCTTTGAATTTCAATTGTGGGAATAGCTGTAGGGTTTAGGCGAATCTTTAGCTTTGAAATGCGATCAAAATAATCTACACTGAAATTCAGAGAGCATAAATGGGTCGATTTTGGCTTCCAATTACTTTTCTTTACGAATTTTGCTCAACATTCCCGTCTATGTTCGTTTTTGGGAAACCTACAAAAATGTAAACAGTTTAATTCACTAATATGCTTAAAACATGTTACACACCACTGTCTCGAAATGCGCACATAAACTACATAAGCTCAATTTTAAAACATAGTATTTTGAAATACTTACTTACTTGTGAATGTAATTCCTTTCTTTGTATTCGTCTGCGTTTGAGAATAACCACACGAAGCACAACTTACCATTTTAATATATATTTTTTCCTTATTAATCCAAATTTACTTGGAGCTTGACAGAACTACAAGATAGCGTTTACTGTCTCCAGCCTTACTTTGTGGAACTCCATAATCATGAAATATAATATAAATACAAAGATTAGTTAAAGTTTCACAAGTTTTATTAATATCTTAACCTGACAATAATAGAACTACAAGATAATTATGTACACTACGTATTAATAGTTTCTAATAGTAACGTGCATGTAAACAATGCAACAATAAACAATGCTATGCAATTTTAAACATGGGAGGAGTCATAGATAGTGGCTAATGGCGACCAGTATGACGTCATATCCGTCGCTTTTAAAACGCATTGTTCCAGGTAGTTGTGATCCTTCCTATAGTTTTATATTCTAAGGTAGTGAACGATATGCAAAAAAGAGCGTTATCTCGGAACCGGTCCAAACTACTTCGATTTGAATATTTTTTTTCTAAAGTCTTGTAAATATAAAATACTAAAACCTTTACAAATTAGAAATTGACGCTCAGAACGGGAAATGTGGTGAAACTTGAATAACCTAAAACCATAACCAAGTGGTTCCGCACCGGTTGCTCGACCATCTCAGAACAGGATAATTTTTGGTGTGTTATCATATCTATGTATTGGTAGTTCGGAGCCTCTATTAATTTATTTTTATTCCTTTTCGTTTAAATACGCCAGCCATATTTGTTTCGTGGTGCACGACGTTTCATGCACTTTTCTATGTAAACGAAAATCTTGATATCTCAAGAACAGTTGGTAGTAGAAAGTCGCGTTAAAAACCATTGCATTCTTCACATCTCGAACTACATTTGTTGCTATAAACATAAATTTTGTAAGATGCTTATGCCTTATGGACGCAAATTAAGTCCGAAGTTTAACGCTTTTTTTTGCAAAATTTCGGCTTTTTAGAGTGTCATATTTCCAGACAATGGTCAAGTATCAGCGCTCATTCTTTTTAAAAAAGTACATAGTCAAGGCTAGTTTATGTTCAAAATATTTCAAATCTGAAACTTCACTATTTTGGTATTTATGGGCTTTTGAAATTCTCGTTTTCTTCATTTTTGAGCAACTTTGGACCTCAACATCTCTTATGGTCATGGATGGAATTTTTTTATATTACGTGCATATGAAGCAGCATATGATGGCAAACTGTGGTAAAAATTTTAACTTTGTTATTATCGTGAGGACAGTGTTATGCTCAATTGAAAACTGTAAATGTATACCATTTCCATTAGTATTAGTATTACTGAGTAAATTAATTAATAGGAAAACTACCACCTATATTTATGACTATAAGTTGGGAAACATTGTTCTTGAAAGGCGGACTTATGCAAAAGACTTGGGCATATTGTTTGATGTAAAGCTAACCTTTAATGACCATATAACCCAAGCGATAAATAAAGCTTATCAGGATACTTAATCAGGATAGCTTAGGAGGATACATAATAAGAAATTCGAGGCAGTTTTCGAGAATTCAATCATTCATTACACTATAATACACTCGTAAGATGTCATTTGGAATATGGTTCAGTTATATGGTCCCCTTATTATTATGCTCACATAAACCGAATTGAAATGGTACAAAAAAAGTTTCTACGGTTTATCTACTTTAAAAAATATGGCGAATATCCTTACGACATTCGTTCTTCTGTGTTGCGTCAGGAATTTCAAATAAGTACTCTAGAAAGCAGACGTAAATTTACTGATGCCTTATTCATTTTCAAGCTTATTAGAGGACTTATAGTAAACGTATTTAAGAAACTTGTCAGATTTTGATTCTTTCGGTCCAAGGAGCCATTTAACGAATAACCATATCAGTTAGTTTGTATTTATTATAAAGTTTACTTGTTATGAATTTCCGATCACATAATTATTTTCACTTTGTACATTTTAGAGGTATTTACTGAAGAGATTTACTTCTATTTTTCTATCTATTATATTATTTGTCATTTTTTATATATTTGTATTTACCTATATATCTATTAGAATTTATAATTGTTATAAATTGATGAATTTATAATGATTCTCACTTTGTATATATAAGGGGCATTTACTGAAGGAATCTACTTCCATCTATTTTTTTATAATTTTTTATCCATTTTTATTTATATCCATTAGAATTCATAATTGTTAGGAATTGGCATGTTTGTAATTATTATAATTTTGTATTGTTACTTATAGTTTTATCATGTACTAAATCATTTTTAGTTTATGAAATAAATAAAAGGTTAAAAAATAGTTAAAAGGTTAGAGTTAATTCAATTATTTGACCTTTGTATAAGTCAAAATTATTTCACTTTTAATAACATAATTTATTTACAAAAGGATGGTTTACCTATGGGTAATTCTCTAAGTCCTCTATTAGCTAACATATTTATGGACAAGTTTGAAGATCGAATATTTGAATTAAACCTCTCTAAACACATTATCTTCTGGTTTCGTTATGTTGATGACATTTTAGCTTGTTTTGACAGTTCTTTTGAGGTTATCAATGAATTTTTAATTCTTATAAACAATATCCATCCTAATATAAAATTTACACTAGAAACAGAACAAAACAGGGCTATAAACTTTCTAGACTTAAATATCAAGATTAACGCAGACAATCTTTTTGAATTTTCCATATACAGAAAACCAACACAAACAGACATAACAATACCAAATGAATCTTGTCACCACAATACACATAAAATAGCAGCATACAGATCATTAGTACACAGAGCTTTAACTATTCCACTAACAAAATCAGATTTTAGCAAAGAGATATCAACCATTAAACAACTAGCACATGCAAATCATTATAATCCGAACATGATTGACACTTTAATTAAACAAAAAGATTATAGGTTAGCTATCAAAAGAATATATCCCATTGACAATCAAACAGAAGACACAAATTACATATCTATACCATATTTTGGCAAAATATCAGAAAAAATTACACATATACTAAGAAAAACCAACAATTATAAAATAACATTTAAAACCAACACTAACACTTTTTCATTTTTATTTAATGCTAAAGACAGAACACATGATATCATGAAATCGGGCATTTACCGTTTAAATTGTTCTTTTTGTAGTTCGGTATATATTGGACAAACACTTCGAAATTTTGACATAAGATATAAAGAACACGTACGTCATTACAAAAATAAACATCCTGAAAAATCGAATTACGCCAAACACCTTTTAGAACAAAATCACACAATGACTCCTCAAAATAATATTAAATTCCTACATTTTTGTAATAACAAACGCAAATTAGACATTTTAGAAGCCTTTGAGATATACAAACACAAACTCAGGGTACCTTTAATGAATGAACAACTTGAGCTCAGTAATTCTCCGTTACTGGAAGTATTAGATGTTTAATTATGATTTTTATTATTATTATTATTATTTTATCTAGTTACCTATTTTGTATCTACCTTAGCGACGTGTTTGTTTATAATTATATTACCTTTGATAATGACAGCATAGCTGTCGAAACAATATTGTCAGGTATATTTTAATAAAACTGTGAAACTTTTAATAATCTTTATTTATTTCATGATTATGGAGTTCCACAAAATAAGGCTGGAAACAATAAACAAGATTTTTAGTTTAATTCACTTTTTTATTGTTTCTCATTACTTATATTATCATTTTTATTATTTGTGTTTTTTCATGTGTATACATTTATTTTTTGTGACCTGTAATTGGTTTTTGCTGTTGGTCACAATGTTAAATAAATAAATAAATAAAAATGTACTTTATTCTGGTGCTAATATTGGTTTGGGAAAGTAAAATTATTATTATTACTATTATTATATATACGAGTAGTTATATGCTATTGATACAAGTCTTTGTAGTGATAACTAAAGTTATTAATATAACAAGGGTGCTTTTTTTTGTATTTTCTTCCGTGGCCGGTTTCCCTATCAATCCGTGTAAATTGAATGACAGCTAACATGAGCATAACTCTGTTCTCAAGCTAATATCAAAGTTACCATTTTCACCATAGTTTACTATCATATACTGCTTCATATCCACATAATATAAAAAAAATCCATTTATGCCCATCAGAGATATTGAGGTCCAAAGTTGCTCAAAAATGAAGAAAACGTGAATTTCAAAAGCCCATAAATACCAAAATAGTGAAGTTTCAGATTTGAAATATTTTAAACATAAACTAGCCTTAACTGTATAGTTTTTTTAAAAAGAATGAGCACTGATACTTGGCCATTATCTGGAAATATGAGACTATAGAGAGCCGAAATTTTGCAAAAAAGCGTGAAACTTCGGACTTAATCTGCGCCCATAAGGAAGCTTCTTATAACATTTACGTTTAGAACAAGAAATGTAGTTCGAAATGTGAAGAATGCAATGGTTTTTACCACGATTTTCTACGACCAACCGTTCTTGAGATATCAAGATTTTCGTTGACATAGAAAAGTGCGAGACGTCGTGCAGCACGAAACAAATATGGCTGCCGTATTTAAACGAAAAGGAATAAAAATAAATTAATAGCGGCTTCGAACTACCAATACATAGATGTGATAACACACCAAAAATTATGGTGTTCTGAGATGGTCAAGCAACCGGTGCGGGACCACTTGGTTATGGTTTTAGGTTAGTTTCACCACATTTCCCGTTCTGAGCGTCAATTTCTGATTTGTAAAGGTTTTAGTATTTTATATTTACAAGACTTTAGAAAAAAAATTATTTAAATCGAAGTAGTTTTGACCGGTTCCGAGATAAAAACGTAAGGTTACTTCACTATTAGGTCTGTTTGGTTCGGAACACTGAACTCTTATTTACTAGAAACGGTATTATCATAAATAAAACATTTTAGATAAGTAAGCACTGTATTACCAACACTGGACAAATTGCAGCACCAAAGTGGTTGCGGAGAAAACTAAGATCGGATGGCGGGAGGTTTAAATATAATAATCATACTATATCTCATTTCTATAATTCCAATCCATTTTAAATCTCTAGGGATTTATGTGGATGCACTGTTCTACCCCAAACTATGTTGATATTATTAAATGATAAATAATGATATCAACATACATCAGTTTGGGGTAGAAAATCCACACAAATCCATAGAAATTTAAAATGGATTGGAATAATAGAAATGAGATATAGTACAGAGGATAATTTTTAAACGTTGTAAAAATGTACTCAAATATGAATACCTACTTACAAATTCTTATATTTATATAAATATTTGGATACAAATACTAATTAAAGTTTAATTTTTGAGACTACAAAATAAAACAACTAAAATAATAAATTGTAAAATCATTGCAGAACCTTAGCTTGTAAATATACAAATAAATATAAACAGACTACACTACTTGTTATGTACGTAAATAAGGTCTAATCTAAATCTTAAAACAGTGAACCATCGTTTCGTGCATGTTTGGGGTGGTTGATTTTCTTTGTCACTTCCTTCATTAACATCTGCATAAACAGTTAAACATAAGTAAAAAATCAATTAAATGAAGCTAGAAACATTTTAAAGTGACTAATATACCTGGTAATCTCAGCGAAGGTATTGTATCTCTTCTCAGTCCTCTTTTCGTAGTTGCAATAATATACTATCTTGTAAGAAATGTTGATTACATACCAGTGGCGTGCGGTCCATGGAAGCAATGGAAGCAATGCTTCCCTTGAGAATTTATTAAAAATAAAAACCAATGCTAACAAAATATTTTTATAAAATTATAGTTATCGTTTATTTAAATTTGTAATATTGAATCAACTTAAAGCTCAATATCAATTCCGTAAAGCAAAAAGTATAATGTTTAGAGTACTATTTTAAATTAGGCTCATTAAACTTGCAATGAAAGGTAATACCGATTCAAATGTGTTACATACACTGCATACCTATAAGCACTGATTTCGTTGCTTATAACTGCTCTTCCCTAACATTTGATTAGCGGGCGTGGCAGACGATTCGGTTAACATTGTTTGGTCGTTATTTTTAGTGTGTTTCGTGCTCAAATGTTTATTTATTATAATTTGGTTATTTGTTCGATTTAGTGTTTGTTAAATTTAATGTTACTAAGTAATGCAAATCTGCGAACGAGACTGTATTTTGTCACATTTTATTATTTCAATTTATATAAGTTGGATTCTTTTTAAAGACAAATAATTTCTATTTAGTTTGCGCTGTATGCAAATTTAAAATTGCATTATCGTCATGACTGCAAATTCAGCTGTTCGTGGAAGGTTCGAGTACATCCGATACATCCGAATCGGGACGATTTTTTTGTTCAGTTTGTATATCATAATAAAGAATTTTCTGCATACAGTTTTGGAGAGAAATTACAAATTATTGAGAAAGGCAGATCAAAACCAGAACTTTCAAATTTAACAACAAAGATTAAAACCTGCACCGGTATTTTGCTAAAAAAGACGGAAAAATCAAGTTGCATTATAAATACATAGTAGTAGTTTTTTAAAATAATGAATAATAGTCAACAAATTCCATAAGTATAAAGTGTAAAAGTTCTTATTTGAAAAACTTATATACCTAACTCTGTTTTTTTATTGTACTTAGCAGAGGCGGCTCCAGAGAATTATCTTGAGGGGGAAATTATTGGAAAGATAATTGTTTTAATAAATAATAATTAAACAAACATTATTTGTTTCTATTCTATGTATACTTATTTCTAAATTTGGGGGGAGAAATCCCCCCGCCCCGTGAATCCATGCCTGTACCTAGGTATATTAAAATTAAAATCGTCGTTGCTTCCCTAGCCTTAATTCTCACCGCACGCCACTGTTACATACGTAGTATGTGGTATATATTTGATCAAGAATTAGATCTTTTCAACGTGCTTGATTGATATTCTTTACCCACTTTTTTAATAACTTGACATCTTTAGAAAATCAATGCCGTTTACTGTAATGATCTTCACAACCAGGTACGCAACATTTATTTTTATATATCATGTGGGTATCCTGCAAGCATGTAGATACACAGTGAAGGAAAAGCATTAAACTAATATATTTTTGTTAAACTTACCCTTAAATCTATTCACTAAATTCAGACTTCACAAATTAATAACAAAATTATTTGTTTGCACCATTTCAGAATTAATTACTGAACACAATAACGCCTAAACCGCAAATTTAACACGCACATCGTGTGCGAATGGCGACAGTTTGAAATTTTCAAATTTTCTTCGTTTGTTTCATGGCTATCTGCTTTAGCTAACCTATGACTGATGCAGTTGGCCATGATTGTCTTGAAGCGTGGCGCCTCTCGACGGTTGCGGGGAAAAGCTTTAGCAAATACGTAAACCTCCAAATTATAGTCCAAAGTTGGTACATTTAACTTTCAGTTCTAAAGTACGTGTTCTGTGCGGCATATGCTAGGAATATTTGTAGCCCGAATAACCTCTTTATTTGTTTATTGCGGACACAGCTTTCGATTGGTTTGTTCAGTAAGGTGACGTAAATACGACCTTCAAGGACCAATCAGCAACAGCTGAGTAGAAATAATCCAAGGATCGCAGGTTCGATCCCCGGCCGAGCTGGTAATTTCCCATAGCAGAGAAAAATTAAAAGCATGCCTTCTTCTCGGATAGGAAGTAAAACTGTAGGTCCCGTGTCAGTGTGGTGTTTGGCACGTTAAAAATCCCTACTGGGGGTGGAATTCCCCCAGATTCGGCTAAATACTAGTAGGGTCGTCCAAATGATCATAGCAATCGGTGCCATGAGGTACGAAGGATGCTCCGCCATCCTGCTTCCTCGCCCAAAAACAAAACAAACGTAAATTTAAAGAAATATAGTGAATAGTTTATTAATAAAATGGGGAATTCATGTAGTGTTTGTAGAACTTTGTACAAAAAAGGAACATCAGTCTCTTTTCATAAGTATTTTCAGTTATTTTGTGTAGATTGACACAATTGCCATAGGCGTTACATGAGGATTTTACCTAAATCTATATAATTATATCTTTACAACAGGGACTGGAACAGGAACCCAAAAGAACCGGAATCGGAACCGGAACCGATTACTTCTATGGAACCGAAATCGGAATCGGAACTCTTACTAAAATCCGTATTAATGTTAAGATGAGAACCCGAACCGTTATAAATTTTCGAAGGAACCGGTATTTTTCGGTTCTACATTTCGGTTCTACTGGTAATTAAAAAAAATAGTTTAACATTCTCCAGACATTCTCCCAACAGCGCTACCATAACCATTTCTTACTGAGTTGATGTTGATACTAGATCCACTTTCACTACTAATTGACCAATAGTCTGTGAATTGACTAGAAAAGTGTTTTATTGAAAAAACTTACATTACTGTTTACACAGTTACTGATACTAGTGTAATTATAACAGTGAAGAATTAACCAAATTGCTACTTATTAATTTAAGCTAATTTCGTGGCATTTATAAATCATAAATGCAGCCGTGATTACCGAGGCGCCACTGGTGCTGTGGGAGATGTAAACAAAGATAAGTCAAATTTAGAGGTTATGTTGGCGACATATGCTTCATACATAATGTCTCTTCTTGAGGCCCTTGAGTTCAGTGGTTCGGAAGCACTCGGAATCATGACGTCAAGTGGCGATTTTTCCAGGAACTCAATCGAACGGTTTGGTTCTGAGATCGGTTGCTCTTTATTGTTTATTACAAACAGTATTCTAACCTTTAATAACAATAACTAGTATTTATTAAGCTTTTGTTTTTACGTAGCCTTTGAATTCCAAATGCATACTTGACAATAATAATAATAATTACCTTTATTGCTCAACAGAAAGAAAAATTCCAATACAATAAATCTATCATAATGTATTTATTTATTACGAAGCCACCATTTAACATCCATTTTTAGAAAGAAATTATAGTTTGCAGAAAATACGTTTAATATGAAAATTGTTTCTCTATTAAATTATTTATTTAACAGTGAATTTATTGACAATTCTTTTGGTAAAATTTAGAGGTAAAGAGAAGTAATCAAGAAATTAGAATTCAGCATAATTTATTTCAACATTTCCTATATCTTAAAACGCAATGTCATCCTGCGGTTTTTATCTTCTTTTCAGGAAAGGTAATTTTTTATAATCATTGTTAAGTGTTTTGTAATAAGGATTCCTGTGTTGTAAGTAATATTGAAAAATATAACATTTAAAATGCAATTTTTATAATATGTACAAAAATTTGTAAAATTAAAAATCTTGTGGGGGCCCCCTGAGGCGGGGGCTCGGGGCGGACCGCGCCCCCCTGGCTATGCCACTGTCTGTAATATCTATAATCATTGTATTTCCAACCCATATTTGGTTGTACTAAGGTAAGAATATATTGTTCTTATTAATTCTTTGCTGTTACTTATCTGTACCATTTATGTACAGACAGACAGACAGACCTAAAATAGTTTTACGTAATTGTTATCCAACTCTGTACATGTAACGGTATGAAAAAATCTTACTCTTATAGTTTACGTTTCTGTTGAAGTGAAACTTACTACATGTAATATAACACCTTTTAAAGAGACGTCTTTCTTCATGATAGATAAAAACATTATAATAGATTTATTGTATTGGAATTCTTCTTTCTGTTGAGCAATAAAGGTAATTATTATTATTATTGTCAAGTATGCATTTGGAATTCAAAGGCTACGTAATAACAAAAGCTTAATAAATACTAGTTATTGTTATTAAAGGTTAGAATACTGTTTGTAATAAACAATAAAGAGCAACCGATCTCAGAACCAAACCGTTCGATTGAGTTCCTGGAAAAATCGCCACTTGACGTCATGATTCCGAGTGCTTCCGAACCACTGAACTCAAGGGCCTCAAGAAGAGACATTATGTATGAAGCATATGTCGCCAACATAACCTCTAAATTTGACTTATCTTTGTTTACATCTCCCACAGCACCAGTGGCGAGTTGTCAATCACGGCTGCATTCATAATTTATAAATGCCAAGAAATTAGCTTAAATTAATAAGTAGCAATTTGGTTAATTCTTCACTGTTATAATTACACTAGTATCAGTAACTGTGTAAACAGTAATGTAAGTTGTTTCAATAAAACATATGAATTGTATTCTTCATTATGCAATGCATTTGTAAAGCAGGGACTGAAACGCTTTACAAATGTAGTTTCCGGTTCCAGTTCCGGTTCTTTGAAATTCAAAATAAGGGTTTCGGTTCCGGTTCCAATTTTAATTTTATAAACATTAAGGTTCCGGTTCCAGAATGCTTTTAGTTCCATAAGGGTTCCGGAAGCAAAAGTAATTACGGAACATTTTATGTAGGTATATAGCTCCAAATATTTCCAAACAAATATGACCTTGATAACTGACAGTCGTTGCATGTTAGGTTAAAGTATTGGTTACGTTTACTGTCTCCAGCCTTACTTTGTGGAACTCCATAATCATGAAATATAATATAAATACAAAGATTAGTTAAAGTTTCACAAGTTTTATTAGTATCTTAACCTGACAATATTGTTTCGACATTAAATGTCATTATCACCTTTGATAATGACATTTAATGTCGAAACAATATTGTCAGGTTAAGATACTAATAAAACTTGTGAAACTTGAACTAATCTTTGTATTTATATTATATTTCATAAAGCATTTGTTTATAACATGGGTGATATAGTATATTACAGTACAAGTGGAGAAACTAAAAGTTTTACTCACGCGTGGGTCGAGATTACACACGAGGCGAAGCCGAGGGTGGAACGACACACAAGTGAGTGACTCAGTTTCCCACGAGTGCTGTATAGCGTTTTGTTCAATCCTGTTATTAGAAATTTAAAAAATAAATAAATAAATTTAAATTTTTAAAATAATTGCAGAAAAATTAGGAGGCGGTTTTCGTTGTTATGGTTCTCATGATTCTTCATAAAACAAACAATCAATTTGTCATTATTTGTCAACAAAGATCAATTCCCTGGTATTAATCAACCGATTTTTAACAATTGTATAGTTAACTTTCATATTTATAAGTAATTTTGTTGATATGTGTTACTGTTATGAATAAAATTGGTAAAATGTTCAGCTTATAACTTTGCTTATCGGGAGTGAGTGAAAATTTTTCCACCCACTGCTTTCGCTCGCCCGTTGCTATGTAAGTAGGTTGAATGGACAAAACAAACGCTTTCACCTTTGGTATCTAGGTAAGAAACAGTAATTTTCAACGACAGGATTGAACAAAATATATTTGCTCTTCGGTATTTCAACTCTTTTTATTTTGAAATCTCTATTGCTATAGCTACAATTATTTAAAACAATGGATACTATAGAAACTGAGCTGTTGGAGTAAACAGATGTGAAATACTGAACGCAGGTAATATTGTAGATTATTTCAAGATGAGATTTGTTTGGAAATATTTAAAGCTACCAATATAGAATGTGACGTAATACTTTTCTAGTCAATTCACAGACTATTGGTCAATTAGTAGTGAAAGTGGATCTAGTATCAACATCAACTCAATAAGAAATCGTTATGGTAGCGCTGTTGGGAGAATGTCTGGAGAATGTTAAACTATTTTTTTAAATGATCAGTAGAACCGAAATTGTGAACCGAAAAATACCGGTATCTTCGAAAATTTATAATGGTTTGGGTTCTCATCTTAACATTAACACGAATTTTAGTCAGGGTTCCGATTTCGGTTTCGGTTCCATAGAAGTAATCGGTTTCGGTTCCGATTCCGGTTCTTTTGTGTTCCTGTTCCAGTCCCTGTTGTAAAGATATAATTATATAGATTTAGGTAAAATCCTCATGTAACGCCTATGGCAATTGTGTCAATCTACACAAAATAACTGAAAATACTTATGAAAAGAGACTGATGTTACTTTTTTGTACAAAGTTCTACAAACATTACATGAATTCACCATTTTATTAATAAACTATTCACTATATTTCTTTAAATTTACGTTTGTTTTGTTTTTGTTTGTTTTTGGGCGAGGAAGCAGGTGGCGGAGTATCCTTCGTACCTCATGGCACCGATTGCTATGATTATTTAACTAGAATTTAGCCGAATCTGAGGGAATTCCACCCCCAGTAGGGATTTTTAACGTGCCAAACATCACACTGACACGGGACCTACAGCTTTACTTCCTATCCGAGAAGAAGGCATGCTTTTAATTTTTCTCCGCTATGGGAAATTACCAGCTCGGGCGGTGATGGAACCTGCGATCCTTGGATTATGAAGCAAACATGCAAACCACTAATCCACCGAGGCTGGCTTTAATTTACGTATAATTAAAAAAATATTTCTACTCAGCTGTTGCTGATTGGTCCTTGAAGGTCGTATTTACGTCACCTTACTGAACAAACCAATCGAAAGCTGTGTCCGCAATAAGCAAATAAGGTTATTCGGGCTACAAATATTCCTTGCCGCACAGAACAGTTTTGTTTATAATATGCCGTTTCTAGTAAATAAGAGTTCAGTGTTCCGAACCAAACAGACCCGAAGAGCAACCGCTGTCATTTCCTGTCAACCGCGGTGATCCGCAATCAGAACCAATTGCGAAAAATACGTCTATATGATGTGATTGGCGTTTTGGACAAAGCGTCATAAGTTTGACAGCAAACTAGTAAACTTTGAGCATCTCTTATAATGTACAATAATAAATGTAGTAGAATCCCATGGCATTAATATTTGTGCGTTTATATTTTGAAACATTTTAGTTGATTTGCTTTTCATTTGAACCAATTTTTTTTGTTAATGTTACAAAATATTCTATCTTGGTATGTACCTCAGAAGTGCTACGATACTTATACATTACACTTCTTGTGTTTTATGCCAATCTTACAATTTTACATACATACCTATATTTTTTTTCAGGTACGAGTTTGAAGTGACTTAAATAAATCCATACATCATGCCGTAACTCTCCAATTCTAATATCTGTTAGAGTAAATCTACTAGAAGGAAGAATACCTCATCATCACATCTTTTAGTGGTAAGAAGCTATTTCGTCGCACTCAGGAAAGAAGATTAATTGTTAAAGTTTGTTTGTACTCTATAATCATTTTAGATTTAGTTTAGATGTTCTCATACATTTTCTTCTAAGGCAATTTAAGAATCGTTTGCATCTATACTGCTAAACAATCGTACGTAATATATACTATTGTAAATGTTCAATACACATAAATAAAATATGTCCACTAGTGGTGGTGAGAAGCCATTGGAATATATATAATTACGTATAAATGCTTATAAAAAGTAACTTTCGAAAAGCATATGCTTGTTTATACTGATGAAACCACATTTTCTAGCAATCAAACTGTTCAGTGTTGTGTTTAAAATGTGTCATTGTATCTATGCAACAGTGATGTCATACATGAAATGTTTCAAACAGTTTTAAATCTGAGTGGCTGCATATATTTAAAGCAGTGATTTGCGCCCTAACATTGTGATTTTGACATTATTGGCAGCTGTTTGGTTGTCAAAAGAATAATTTGTAATGTAATAACATTAAAGAGAATAGTATCACACATTATTCATCATTTCTGTTTCTTATCCATTGCTTATAAGTAATTGAAGATGATTATCGGAATAATTAGCTATCGTTTGTGTCAAAATTATACTTTTAATGCCAATTATTTTGTAACAAAATAAGATTATCTACATATTATACATTTGCAGAAAAGCTTTGTTGATTTCTAAGTTATAGGTTACACTTACAATGTTTTTTAATAAACCACACCTATAAAACTGGTTTAAAGTGCTTCTTTTTAGTGATTTTTTCAAATGATGATGCACTTTGTCAACTGGGTTTAAATACATGCATAAATACAATTCATTGCTAAATAGCACCTCATTTGAATGTAATATAGTTATGTAGATATAAATGTTCATCAAAAGGACATACGCTCACTCAATGCTGAGAAACCATTTGGATGTAATATTTATAATTGTAATTTCCCACAAATGGCAAGTTTAAAAAAACCCCTCCTCACTCATAGTGGCGAAAAACCATTTGAATGTAACATATGTGACTATAAATGCTCAGTAAAAAGGAGTTTACAGGTGCATATGCGCACTCATACTGGTGAGAAACCTTTTAAATGTAATATATGTAATTATAAATTCACTCAAAAAGGAAGTTTACAATACCATATGCTCACACATAGTGGTGAAAAACCATTTGAATGTAATATATGTAATTATAAATGCACACGAAAAGCAAATTTGCAATACCATATGTTCACACATAGTGGTGACAAACCATTTGAATGTGATATATGTGATTATAAATGCTCACAAAAAGCAAATTTGCAACATCATATGCTCACACATAGTGGTGAAAAACCATTTGAATGTGATATATGTGATTACAAATGCACACAAAAAGGACATTTGCAAAAACATATGCTCACACATAGTGGTGAAAAGCCATTTGAATGTGATATATGTGACTATAAATGCTCGGATAAAAGTAATTTGCAGCGCCATATGCTCACTCATAGTGGTCAGAAACCTTTTGAGTGTAATATATGTAATTATAAATGCGCACATAAAGGAAGTTTGCAAAAGCATATGCTCACACATAGTGGTGAAAAACCATTTGAATGTGATATATGTGACTATAAATGCTCAGTAAGAGGGACTTTGCAAAAACATATGCTCACACATACTGGTGAAAAACCATTTGAATGTGATATATGTGATTACAAATGCACACAAAAACAACATTTGCAACTTCATATGCTCACGCATAGTGGTGAGAAACCTTTTAAATGTAATATATGCGACTATAAATGCTCAGTAAAAGGGCATTTGCGATGCCATATGCTGACTCATACTGGTCAGAAACCTTTTAAGTGTAATATATGTAATTATAAATGCGCACATAAAGGAAGTTTGCAAAAGCATATGCTCACACATAGTGGTGAAAAACCATTTGAATGTGATATATGTGACTATAAATGCTCACTAAAAGGGAGTTTGCGACGCCATATGCTCACTCATACTGGTCAGAAACCTTTTAAGTGTAATGTATGTAATTATAAATGCTCACAAAAAGGAAGTTTGCAATACCATATGTTCACTCATACTGATCAGAAACCTTTTAAGTCTAATATAAGTAGTTATAAATGCGAACTAAAAAGAGATTTGCAAAAACATATGCTTACAAATAGTGGTGAGAAACCTTTTAAATGTAACATATGTTACTATAAATGCTCAGTAAAAAGGAGTTTACAGGTGCATATGCGCACTCATACTGGAGAGAAACCTTTTAAATGTAGTATATGTAATTATAAATTCACGCAAAAAGGAAGTTTACAGTACCATATGCTCACACATAGTGGTGAAAAACCTTTTAAATGTAACATATGTGAATATAAAAGCTCAAGAAAAATGAATTTGCAGCGCCATATGTTCATTCATACTGGCGAGAAGCGTTAAAAAGTTTCAATGAATTTTGGATCCGGTCCTGACATTCGTAATTGACCTAGTTACGGAAGGCAGTCTTGTTTTTAAAAATAGAAATTCAATTGTTTTTTCTGCATCGAAAATCGTAGTTTGTTATTGTTATGTTAAGGTAGAATGACACTAAAGCAGATTTATGTGTTTGTACAAGTTTGCGGTCACAATTTTGTGACGGAATATTACCTATGTAGAATTTTTGTTAATTCGTTATCATTTTTAATATTGTTTTAAAGAATTTTGAATATTAGCATATATGTTTTTTGGAAACATTGGAATTGAGAAGCAAGTACACATACTACAAATACTGTTTTAAAGCAATTAACATGTAACAATAATGTAACAACAATAATATCATTAGAATGGAATGGTGGATAGATTTAGATGACTTAATACGTTTTTAAACTTTTTAATTTTCTAAATTTTATTAACGAGTAAAATAGAATCAAAACTAATTATAAGATATTTTGCAATATTCTGTATGGTCAGGTGTATATTACCACGTCCTTATGACAATGAATCTGTATGATCTCGTTTCTGATGCATTGTTTTCTACAAAATAATAGGGATACCCTCAATGAAGTCATTATGTTATGATTGAACATCCTATCAGTTCACGGTCGCAATTTTATAATGGGCTGCCAGAATCTTTGTTATTTAGCCACTAATTATTTTAAACGGAAGTATGCTTGAAAGTCATTAATTAATAATTTACTTTCACTTTTAACTCGGTGAAAACTAAAAAAAAAACTAATTTTGTATGCATACATACTGTTGTGATATAAGGTGGTCAATAAGAAAAAAGAAAGCATTAATTGTTGTGAATAATAAACCCTCCAACACTTAATGAAAGATGAAAGGTTATAAATTGCAAAACAAACTTGTTATTGTTGAAATTCGCAAACACAAAATCATGGTAAAACAGTCTGAAAATATACACAACTAAATATCACTTACCTTTATAAAAAAATTCTTCGGCTATAATTTCTAAACTAGAAAACAAGTTCCATAAATGCATGAGACGAAATCAGGCGGGTCGCTAATTAATTAGGAAGCTATTTAAATTATATCTGTAAACCGTTGTAAATGGATCAGTCACAAATGGGTTATTGCCATTTCGCCCCCGCAAACTCGCCCCCGGACAACTCGCCCACGCAAATTCGCCCCCGGACAGCTCGCCCCCGCGTAAACTGGCCCCCGGGTAACTCGCCCCCGAGGAAACTGACCCCCGGACAACTCGCCTCCACGGTCGATTCACGTCGTCCCTAAAGCGAAAATAATATAATTGTTAAAAGCACGCACGATACGTTTAAGAGCACGACGCCCAACGGAATGCTTTTAAATGGAGCAAGTGCTTTAGAGGCTCTTATACACGCATATTATACGGTATTTTTTTATTATACTTGTATTACCTATATAATGTGGAAATTGAAGAAAAAAAATTGGAAAAATGACTCATTTGACAAGAGTTGTATGTCATTTTTAGGTTAGGTTAGGTTAGGTTAGGTTAATTGCTTGTTAATCCTTATTAGCATTAGGTTAATCCTAATTGCTTGTGGACAAATTTTACTGGGGGCGAAAAGGTCAGGGGCCAGTTTGCTCGGGGGCGAAATTTACAGGGGCCAGTTTGTTCGGGGGCGAGTTGCCCGGGGGCGAGTTGTCCGGGGGCGAGTTTGCGGGGGCGAATTGACCTAGAGACGTCACAAATAAATATACAAATAAATTTCTTTTTAAATATTTAAATGGATAATTTTATTTATTAACACAGAAAAGTAATAAAAATTAAAATTCCATGAAGAGAAAAGAAAACAACTATTTGTTTATGCAATGACAGTCAAGCACAATCGTTCGCGCCGCCATTTTATAAAAAGATAGTTTGCCGCAAAAACAAAATAAAGCAATTGCTTTCGAATCGCCGTTTCATAATAATGTAAAAATCGGATTTAATTTTGAACGAGAGTTAACATTTAGTCATTACTCAAGCGAAGTGTGACCTAATTATAAATGTATGCAAGATAAACGCCTCGGGCGGAGCGCCCACAATTGCAGGTGCAGTATCAAACCCACGGCCACGTGTGTGCATAGCAAGCAGCTGCAATACTCAGAACTGTATCTAATGCATTTTCTATGAATTCCTAGAGGAAGTAGAATGCTATCATCACGTAGGCACAGCCCACGGCTACGTGTGGTCAACTGAAGGATTTTTACGCCCACAGAAAGAGTATAAAGACCAGAGCTTCGTGGGACAAATCAGTCTGAGTTATGACGAAGCTTAAATATAGAAACTGTTTACTAGGGTAAATGATTACCTTCTTTTAAGCCATACTCACCCAGAAAGCCGTAGAAACTGGTAGCCATGGTTACTGTTTACCTCGGTCTTTCTGAACATCATAATTACCAGTTTTAAGTTGATATTGTATAATAGTATTTAAGTGATTATGCAAGTGCATATTGTGTAAATTCACGACGAATAAATATCTTATTGTACTTAACAGTAAACTGTGTTCATTTTGTAACTTGGGCTCCGTCTTTTGCGTTTTTAAAATAAAGTACCATTTTTAAAAACGCCTTTCTTCGTCTAGAAAAGTTAATTGGCGCAGTCGGTAGGATAGGCAAAAGGGCTCAGGACACCGTTTTTCGAAAATTAAAAGCACCGTCGAGTTCCTTGGCTTTTAAGTCTTCATTTGCCTATCGAATCTGCATCTGGGAACCAGCGATTCAAAGGACAAACATCGCCTGAGACCGTAGCCGTTTCCAGAGCATCACCTGTAAGCAGCCGTTTTCAAGGGACAAGCATTGCCCGAAGAACGCAACGCTGCTGCAGAAGCCTGACTATTGGAGTCATTTAACGGCAAAATTCAAGCCAACAATGAAGATAGAGTAAGAAACTAACTATCAATTACTATTATTCATGTTAAAGACGCATTGCGCAAACAAATATCAAACAAATTTACAAATTATATTCAAAAATCAAACAAGATTAACAATTTATTAATTTTAAGTTTAATATACACTAAACCTTTTAGATTTAAGTTCACGTTTGTTTGTAGTAAGCGAGACGGATTGGTGTATCAACTAGTGATACTTAATTTCCAGCCCACTTGCAAGCAATGGGTAGGCACCTTGAATAGGCCCTTACTAACATAAAAATCATTTTTATTACGTTTGTAAGTTTCAAACTTTGTTTAAAATTGTTAAGTATTTATTAATTTTAACGTGCAAACGATTTACTAATCGTTTAACATTCTACTACTTTGAAATCACGAATTCATTTTTATGATTAATACTGATACATCATCAGATAGTGAAACTGAATTACCGATTAACAAAACTTTTGTAAGATCTGAGTAGGTAAAAATTGGGCGTTCTGGACCCACCCCCCACTCCTGACCTTGACCTTGAACCTATCTCTCTCTAACACATGGTGACCTTGAATCTATCTCTGTCACCTAAACGTGGCAACACCGCATGCTCAAGGTCAAAAATATGGCAACACCACATTCTCAAGGTCAACAGTATGGCAACACCGCATGTTCAAGGTCAACAATATGACAACACCGCATTCTCAAGGTCAACAGTATGGCAACACCGCATTCTCAAGGTCAACAATATGGCAACACCGCATTCTCAAGGTCAACAATATGGCAACAATGCATTCAAGGCAACTCTTCAAGGTCATCGAACACCACTCAAGGCCATGCTGTAGATATATATAGAGCAGGTTGCATGTATGGGAAGAGTAAAGCGTTTGCAGTTGCAGTGTACAGTGCAGTGTTACAATGGAAAGCCTCGCTAAATCAATTGAAAATGCGAAAGCGCAAGCTCTAGAAAAGCAGTTGATGGCTCCAAACGAGCTTCCTAAGGATGCTAAATGGGCACCGCTAGTGAATCAATCAGTGTTTTATTTAAACAAATCAAAAAGTAAAGCTGTATTTGTTGGATTATGTGCTCATTTGGGATTCGCTCCTGTAATAAAAGTAGCTGGAGTAAAGAATCAGTGTATGCTGTTTGATGAAACGGAGTGGAACGCGTTAATAACCAATGAAGGAGTCATTAATAAGTACTTTAAAGCAGGAGAAGAGGTCGGGGTTCCTTTGAAAATTGGCACAAAAACTATCTCGTTTGAGCGTGTTAACAGAAATTACGATAAAACAAAAATTATAAAGATAACTGATACAGGAGATGATGAATTGTATTTAGCGTGGGAGTCCTTATATGAGCTGTGGCAGTTAATACCGTTACTAACATATCGATTAAACCTTCTGAAGGGTTTGGAATTTTTCAATTTCTACCATAGCATAATAGATGGTGTTGTAGACATGCCGGGTGACTGCATAGTGAACATCACAAACATATTGGAACCATTAATGAAGATGAAAATCCCGAACGTGTTTGGAATGCTAGAAGTTGTGCATTATCTACCAGAAAAGGTAATAGTGGATGTGGAAGTCAAAAGGTGTATTGCGTAATGGAAGAATGAAGAGGGGAAAGGGTGGGGAGCGGGTGAATATAAGAACACATGGTCTAGGTGTAACGTAGTGAAATACAATGGAGACGTGTAACAGTGAAGACGTATCAAGCAAAGATATTGATAAACTGAATGCTGTAGTGAAACTACGGTGTGAATTAGAAGCGCTAGAGGAGGATGCGGCACACGAAGCTGTTCATGGTACGGGGATATTCAGTCCAGAATATTGTCAAGAGTTAGCACAACGATATAGAAAAGGCGTGCAGATGTGTCAAGACTTCATTAGAGGTGTGATTTGTGATGAGTGTTTGGTAAAAAAGCTCATTGAGCAACATCTAAGGGACTTTGCATATGACTTAATAGAGGAGGGATTAAATGGGTGGTTTAGTGACATTTGATGAAAGTAAAAACAAAATGCATTACATGTTAACATGGGAGTATGCACATCGTCAAGCACGCAGAAGTCAATGGGAGATAATAGCAAGGGATAGGGTACGATTTCAGAGACGAATAAGCTACGTGGAAAATGTAATCGCTCCAGTTTTGAAAGAAGAGTATAGAGAGGGTATCTATAATACACGTTTTAAAAGTGGTGGGGGTATAGTTTAAATAGTGACGTCAGTCGCTTACCCTCAGTTACAGAAATGGGTTCAATCAAAGTGGGTTGGCAACATTACTG
Source organism: Agrypnus murinus (assembly GCA_929113105.1). Classification (NCBI taxonomy): domain Eukaryota; kingdom Metazoa; phylum Arthropoda; class Insecta; order Coleoptera; family Elateridae; genus Agrypnus; species Agrypnus murinus. The sequence goes on from OV816027.1 coordinate 147,755,835, forward strand.
GATTCTTGAAACAACAGATAAGGGTGAAATTAAATTTTAGCGTTATAAAACGCACAATACCGGGTTGTTAATCGAAAGAGCTAAACTGTCGAACACTGTGGTTATACGTTAGTGAAAACGATTATCGACACACTTCGTGTGCAGGTGTAGAAGTCCATTATTTGTTAAAAAATGGTAAACTTATAAATATACAAAATGCCGCATGTACAGAACATGGTTTGTTCCAACATCGTCATACTATTAACTTGTTGTCTGATAAATGTGATTTCATTCTATTCAAATGTAAATGTGTTACACCGTATAGTGAATGGATTGCTGCAACTGAACGTGCACGTGACAACCTTGCTGCTGGTTTTCCTGTGGGTTTGGTGCGTTATCTGGATTGGGAATTAAAGGGTAGTAATTGTTATATATTCAATTGTGAATAGTTATATAAGTTTGTAATAGACAATGAATAGTTGTAATCATATGATGTTATCTGGATTGGGTATTAAAGTTTAGTAATTGTTATATTTAATCGTGAATAGTTATATAAGTTTGTAATAGACAATGAATAAATAGTTGTAATCATAATATGTTGTTTTAATAAAACCATTATGGATATTTAAAAACTTTATTCTGAAAAATCCATTACATGAGTTTTATATAAGTAGTATACATTACTTAATGCACAATAGCACAGTGAATGATGATGATAAAAGCATGATGGAAGCATAACCTGTAGAGCTGGTTCCTCTGGTAACTCCACCACCGGTTGTGATACGAAACGTCGAATGTAGTTGCTCTTTTCAGATCCCTTCACGTAAACGGTATCCGCCTGCTGAGTCAAGCGTTGCAGAATTACAGGAAGCATAAAGGGAGGAGTGAATACTTCATCCCAATCGAGACAATGATGATTATGCATTAATCAAACACGGCTAATTCCTTGGGTGCAAAGTCTTTTTCTGAAGTCTTGAAACCTTGCACATCGATAACTAGCATGATCGAAGCGTGCGACTATACTAATAAAGGTAACAGGTCCTTGGACGTATATAACGATTTCCTTTACAGTTGACGTACTTGCTTCGTCAATGCATTATACGTAAATACACGATCGTGCAAAATGAGACAGTAAGCAGTAGTGTTCGCTGGAATGCTTTTGTGAGTTTCGAAAGTAACTCGAAGAACGACAGCTTTCCCTAGCAAGGAATCTTTCTGTCGCGAACAGTCGATGACGATTAGAGGTGTAAGTGCCTTAAATCTATCAGGAGCCAGTAGAGGTTCGTTGGGTTTATCATAGTACGATCGTTGAAAGTTAGCATACATTTCGTATAAAGTAGCATATCGATATTCACCATAATTAATATTTAATTGATCGTAAGGATATCTTTCCGTATTTAAAAATACCGTCACGTTTTGAATATCACAGGCGTCGAATGCGCTCATATCTTTCTGCAACTGGCCATCACGATCGGTTTGAAACCCTATGATAACGTAACGGGGATTTTCCAAAGTGGTCGATGTTTTAATAGACCAACTGTGCTTATCCGTTTGCGGTACAGCGGGGTAAATATGTGTTTCCCAGCTTCTAAATGCCACTTGAGTGTCAATATTTTTCCCAATATATTTTGTTAATGATAATTCTTCCGCTAATCCTGGTTGAATATGTGGAACTTTCCAATATATTTTTTGCAAGTTAACCTTAAGCTTTTCATTAACATCGGTGGATATTAGGGCATCGACATCGGAATTGCTTCGAATTAATACCAATTCTTGACGAATATTCATAATAATCTTTCCATAGTCTTCAAAAATCCCCAACAGTGTTGATAAAGGTATGCAGGCGCAAAAATTACCTTTACTATCTAGCAAGGTGCTGGTACCATCCGGAAACCAACCAGCGTTTTGTAACTTAACGCTTTCATTCGCATTGTGGGAAAGGAAAGCTTTCATGGTGGTTGTTAGACCAACTTTTGTTACCGAATCCACCACAACTCCATTCATTTCGTACCGAATCTCACTAAAAAGATATGCAATACCATTGTTTATAAATTTACCATTCGCTGATGGTTTACCATCTTCTTTCAGTACAGTACCTTCCACATATAGATAACTACGCGAAGGCAAAGTGGACATATCCTCTTGAATAGGTATTCGAATTTCATCATTATTCTCAAAACGAGTGGTATAAGGTTGGTGAGTGTGAAATTCAGCTCCAACAATCGAGTTATCGACGAGCACTTTTTCGTTTACATTTAGCACATTCATTTTGGGATAACAAAGCCTAAGGTTTGCAAGAATAAGCGGTTACCCCTTGTCAATTGAGTAGCGACCGATGCCTGACTAACCATTTTCCGCTTCCAACACGATCTTTTATAGCCAGAGCGATCAGTGCAACATCGAGGAGTGTTATATTTGAACACCATCATCCACGCTCTTCAAATGAAGTCCTATCGTCACGGTTTCCCCTTGGAAATTAACCAAATCCCCGTCTTGATCCAATATTTTAAGGGTAATGTTTGAAATAGTATTGACATTAATTGGTAAATAGGGTGCAGTCTCAGGTGCTTCTATTATTTTGAATGCAGGAGGAACACTGGGGAAGAACTGATGTATCACATGGGCAGGTGTACCATTAATATAATTTCCTGTTATTATATTACATTCTATCATTAGCGAGTTAACCTTGATAATTTTAACTGGAAAATCAGATATGTGACGTTCCTTAGCTTTTAAGATTCTATTCTTAAACCCTAACAATGTTCCGATAGAGTGTTCAACTGTAAAGTCAATGTCGTGATCGGCTTTTATAATCGATCTTAGGGTATTATGATTCGGATCGATGTTAACAGACTCGCCGTTTACTTGAGAATTAATGTATTGAGCTATATCAGTAAGCTCATATGATCCAGTAGGTATCTTTATTATTCTTTCTCCCATTTTAAACACGTTGTTTTTATCCGTTACGTTAGGAATAGTATTGAACGTTTCGAAATTTGTCAAACGCATAACCCATTGTTTTGTAGGATCCAAATATATGGGAGGGTTAAAAGGAGAAGTTAAAACAGACGTTGTAGCGGAGAAGATGAATGTTTGAGACATCTCAACATTCCCAGTAAGACTGAGGAAATGTTAAGGAGTGTTTTCATATAAAAAGTTCAGCGCTAAATGTCCACAATTGTACGAATTTAGCTTCTGAAAAGCATCGTAGTTGTAACTAATAACGTTTAAGCTACCATCACTTTTAAAGTAATGAACGAGTTCTAGTGGGGGTTTTAACTGTCCAATACTATCAAAGTATAATATATTTCGACCACGTTTAACATACGATGTCCAATGCGTACCTTCCCCATCTGTATCATCCAAATTCACAATTCCACATTCGTTTTTACGGATACGTTTCGGTAACCCGTTGGAATTTATGGAATTTTTAACTCGTTTACGTACTTTGACAGATCGATATTGGTCAGTGGTCGGTGTGGTAGCTTTAAGGGTAGTTTTTTGGAGGTCGTAAATACAATCCTAATCCTTTTTTGTACGGTTTCAAATATAATCCTTTTCTTACAGGAGCTTGCTCCATCGCTAAATTGTGTCGTTTCGTTTCATCGAGCGCTGATTTCGCTGCTTTTGCTTCATTCACTGCTTTGGCAACCGCAGCTGCTCCAGTGCCTAACGAGCCTATAGCTCCGAGAGCGGCAAATAAAGGAATCAGCTGTAGGAAACCACCTTGTTTGGGGATAGGTATAATCCGACCTTTGGGAGCAATGATACGTTTACGTTTCAAGGCCGCTAGGGCAAGACGAGCAGACCGTTTTAAAGATAACTTTTTTACTTTACCACCAATACGTTTTCTAGCTAATTTGATGGCGTTGTTGAACGTTAAAGTACCCCTTCTTTTCACCTTAGATCGTCGTCGTCGAACACCCATACCCAATTTTCTTTTTCCAGACATAATGCCGGCCACAGTAAGTGCAGCCGCTCTTTCTCCAAAACGAGCGTCCTTAGAACGAAACCTAGTCCACGCCTTATGTCCTAATATACTATCGGCTTTATGACGTTCACCAAGATCGTTAGTTTTTGAATAGACTATGTCGTGCTCTTTACAAGCTTCATCCAACGGGTTTATTCCTTTGTCTCCACGAGCAAGCCTTTGATGTAAACGGGTGCCAGGTCCGCAGTAGTTATACCCTGGTAAATGTAATTCTAACGGTAACTTATTAATGAGAGTGTTGATCACTCCCTTCCCCTTACGAGTTGATTGACGATTATCCGCTTTTCGCATAGTACGTTTCATAACACATTACTCCTCCTATCACAGGTGAAGAGTGACTGTAAGTGACCCGTCTACATATATTTATATATATATATATATATATATATATATATATATATATATATATATATATATATATATATATATATATCACACAAGTGTGCTCCTCCCTCACAACGTGTCCTACATGGAGCAGCTAAAGTTGGTGCATCAGAGGCACAGATTACCAGTTGTAAATCTGGATAATTGTTCACCGACGCCACAAGTTTTTAAACATAGCGTATTCTTGGGTGGTAAAACCAACCTAATGATAAGTTTACTAGAACATCCAAACGGTTTACGCTTCGAAAACGTATATGTCTATAGTAAATCTCTTTATCAACCGAAATACGCATATCTGCGCGACCTGTTTCGATCATTACCCATCGGTTATTTCGAATACGATTCTTCTGAAACTATATTACCGCCTAAGGATGCAAACCAAAACTCGGTTATTATCTTCGATGATGTAGTTTGCGATAGTCAAAGCACCATACGTGATTACTTCTGCTTCGGGAGACATAAACACATCGATTGTTTTTATTTATGTCAGACATATTCTGCGATACCTAAACAACTCGTAAGAGATAATTCAAATCTCATTGTCGTGTTTAAGCAGGATAATACTAACTTAAAACACATATTTAACGATCATGTTAGCGGGGATATGACTTTCGAAGCGTTTAAACACTTGTGTTTACACTGTTGGAAGGAGAAATATGGCTTTTTAGTAATCGACAAAGATTATCCACTTAATGGGGGACGTTATCGAAAAGGTTTCGACTGTTACTTCACCATAAATACCGAAGACACGAACTAAACGTTTTAGTAAACATGGACAAGCGTGTAGCAAAAGACTTGGTTAAAGCACGACATCATGTTAAACAGAAATACAAAAGTCTCAAGTCTGAAATTGCACGGTCAGAAGTGGAACTACAACGCCGCTATCAACCTATCACTCAACCATTGCGTGAGTTTATAACCGGAGTTAAAACGGAATTATTAACTCCGAAAGAAGAACCCTTAAAAACGGAAGTGTCTTCTCCCATACCTACCTCGACCCCAAAAAATTTTTATAAACGACTTCCACCCGCAAGACGAATACCTCACGAACCATCACCTATCGCCCAAAGAATGCGCACTACTAGCGTTCCCTCACCTGATATCTCAATTTTTGAAACAGAAGTCCTGGAAGAATCTGGGATCCCAACATTGGATCAATTGAAAGAACAACTTGCTGCTGTTGGATTCAGTCCGGAATTCCAAACTTACATAGATGAAGATTATTAAAAGTTTCACAGTTTTATTAAAATATACCTGACAATATTGTTTCGACAGCTATGCTGTCATTATTACATAGATGAGACCTTTTCTGGTAGAGCTAAAATGTATATGGAAAACATGTTCAAGGATACTAAGAACGAGTTCGATCATCATTATGGAGTACGATTCCATCCGGAATCTCACCAGTACCTAATCGGAGACGCCGTACTCACTTTTGACGAGAACGACTTTATTATTAAAAAACCCTCAGGCACAATTTTTAAATATACAGGCACTCCTGGTTTTTACGAATTAGTATTTAAAAAAGCACCTATTGGATACACCCAATCAGACTTGCAGAAGTATAAGGACCTTCTTACACGTACCAATGCTACCATAAGAGGTTACATTGAGGGTGCACAGCTACACGGAACCGGAAAGAAATATTCAACTATAATTAGACCCCTTCTAACTACCCCTGGAGCAAGATTTCGAAGCGAGTCTACACCTACTACACCGGTCACGCGATCGAAAACTCGCACATTACCAAAACGTGGCGGTGGTGATATGCGCGTTCTCAAGTATAATAATAAACAGGTGGAATTTATACCTTGGAAAGATCCTAATAAATTAGTGGACAGATTGAGACTCCTTTTAAGTTCAAAATCGGCTGGTCACACCGGTCACACTAATGAAATCATATATATTATCGATGAATTGAGAGCTGCTAAAATTATCGAATAAATCATCACACGCGTATCGATCCGTTTCATAATATTGCTAACGTTAGTGCAATCATGACACTCGATAAATTCGGTAAACATCTTCACAAAACCCCTGCCCAAGTTAAACTCGATGCTCGTGCAAAAGTATTCCTTTTAGAAGACGTGTCTAATGTGCATTACGAGACAATGTTGTATATGATGGGAATATACAATCATGAAAACGGTTATGCACTTTTGAATTCCACCAACTTCGAGTATGTCGTTCCTCTAACAAAAGGTATCATTAAACAAATCAAATACCATCCCACAGATGCGCAAATCTTTTTAAACGATACGTTATACGATGCCGAATCACTCATCGGAGTGTCATTGAACAAAGGGGATAAGTTTAAGGCGAAGAGACCTGGAACAAGGGACATATTTATTTTTGAAGCTGTTATTAGTGTTCCAGCATTTTCTAAATGAGTATCAAACGTCAAATAATTGAAAAATTGCATAAACCTGCTCGTAAACGATTTCGAAGAAGACGCGTAATCGTAAAAGGCTTGAACGATTTGTACATGGCCGATCTTGTGGAAATGATTCCCTATGCTAAAATAAATAAAGGTTTTCGATATATTTTAGTATTGTTGAATATGTTTAGCAAGCGTGTTTGGGCGTGTCCACTTAAACGAAAAACCGGTGAAGACGTCACGAAAGCAATGAAAAAATTATTAACATCAACAGGAGGTACTCCCGACAATTTACAAACGGATATGGGGAAGGAATTTTACAACCAGCATTTTCGTAAGCTAATGCAAACTTTCAACATCAACCATTACAGCACCTTTTCTAGTATGAAAGCAAGTCCGGTAGAACGTGTAAACCGAACTTTTAAAAACAAGATGTGGAAGGAATTTTCCATGCAAGGGTCATATAAGTGGTTGCAGTTATTACCAAAGGTTGTTAACCAATACAACGATACCGTACACCGCACCACCGGCTACAAACCCATCGATGTGAACCACAGCAACGCCAAGATTCTTTTACAAACAGTTTACGATTTCCAGAAAACCACCGACCTGCGAAGTGCTAAATTCACAGTCGGTGATCACGTGCGAATCAGCAAGCATCGGGAAGCGTTTGCGAAAGGCTATACTCCCACATGGAGTACCGAAATCTTTCAAATTAAAAAGGTTAATCGAACCAATCCCATAACATATATCTTGGAAGACACGAACGGGGAAGAGATACGTGGAGGCTTCTACACGGAGGAATTACAGATGGTTAAACATCCTGAAGTATTTCTAGTAGAGAAGGTGTTAAAAAAAAGGGAGATCAAGTTTTAGTCAAGTGATTGGGCTTTGATAATACCCACAACTCGTATATAGCAGCACGTGATATAGTGCATTAAGTAGTATAGTGCATGCAGTGTGTTGCAATGTTAATATATCATTTTATGTAAGCAGTAAACAATAATAAATCACTTTTTGATATCAATAGTGTGTTTTATTTCTTCTTCTACCTTTACAGAAACACAGAGTATGATGTATATAATTTATTCACATTAGTCAATACCATAATAAATACATGAAATATACGGTTATAAACTACAAAGCATAAATACTATTTACAATAATTATTATAATACATAACAAAGAAAAGGCTGTTGTCAACGTAGTCGGGGCCTCTGTGATAATACTAATCAGTACCGTCGGTTCTACCAACAAAAGAGTTCCAAAATTACATTTCGGCTTGCAGTAATTCTAACAGACGATCCAAATTCTGGTAACTATCACGCCCCGGATGAATATCGCGGTGTCCCCATGCTAAAGTGTTGTGCGACCCGGGAATAATGTAATGCTTGTTATCGACTGGTGATAACGCTACTTTATTCAGAAGTTCTGTGTACATAGCATGTAAACGTGATTTGAATATAAACATTTTGCGGAAGAGCACAACACCATCCTCCACAACCTGACGGTAGTCCTCAACGGTGAGATCGCGCTGAATTACCGCCCTTTTTACCCCTTTAGCCTTTTTAATCGCCATTTCACCGTCGCGGTCAAACACGTTTACACAATACGTCTTAGCACCTGCACCGTAGAAACTGCAGAGGGGCACTCCACAATATTCATCTTTCATTTTACCAACCACCGAGGCCGTGCGCGGTATACCGTGAATGTTGTCAGGTGGGAATTTTGAGGTGTCAAATTTATCTAAGTGTTGCTTCATATCAGCATAAAAATTTGCAGTACGAATTTCTATAATGAAAGAGTCAGTATCTGTGTACAGCAAGCGCACGTTATCACCATATAAAGGTTTGAGAAAATCATAAAAAAATTCATACATAATCGTTTTAGAAAGATCCAAAATAGTAAAACCCACGTACACCGGTTTATTGTATCTAACCGACACTTTTTGTAATTCTATAGCGACCAAATTTTCCGAAAAGACAGCAACGCTTTTGAATTGAGGCTTTGCTACTAACGTCTCAGCCCCATGCTTTCTACCATGACGTTCCCAATGACTGACCAAACGAACGTCCACCTTTTATCGACATTTTCCATTGTCTTGCCAAATAAACTGTTAACCATTAATTTAAAGAAGTCCCTGTCCGCTTCGTTAGTGGCCTGATTACGTAACGTGGTATTCAAATCAATATAGGAACGCAACCAGGGTGCCTGATGAAATTTTAACACTCGATGAATTTTGGTTAATTCTAAACCATGCTTAAGACACTGTTGTAAATTTCTATAGTGGATAACGTAACGCGTTTTATCGAACAAGTTTGGAATTAATTTTGGGTGACGCGCGTTTCCCGTAGGCGGCACCAGAGGTTCGGGGCAGAAAGGAAAGTCATTATGTAAATCGTGCAACCGCGTTGGGTATTGTAGATCTACTTCCAGCACGTAGCCCATATCGGCGTCTTCCGCCACGGAATTTAGATCGAACTGTTCAATTTCGTACGGACTAAGCCATTCAAAGTCGCGCTGCGGCAGATACTGTCGCATACTGTAACCGTACAGATTGGTAGCATCGAGATACATAATAAAAGAATGGGGCTTGGACGCGTCATAATTTGGAAGAAACGTATTATTCGCGAAACACTTCCTGCCAACACAGGTACTGACACCTCCCCGAATGCCTTTCTTAAAGAAATGGAGCATGTCCAGATCCGTGAGCAGCTCCAGTTCTACAGACGTGCGTTTCAACATAGCATCCCAACTTAAACCCGGTGCAGTAAAATACTGCGCCGGATCTAACTTGTAATTTTCAAGACGTACACGTCTAAAGTTTTCAAAGACATCAGCCAAAAGTAAGACATCGGTTTTCAAATAGGGATCCGAATACTCGCCCAAAGTCGTGCATCCAAACGTATTCCACACCTCTACAGCGCGAGCATACCGCGATCGAGAGACGTGTTCCCCTGTCAAACGATCGAAAAAGTCCTCATACGTCGGCAACGTGTCCTGTGCGAGTTTGGAGAAGCTGTCGACGTATGAATAGGGAAACACACCTTTTTGTCGCAGTAAGTCGAAGCTAACCCCATCTCCAAAATACTTTTTAATAGTCAAACATTGGTCGGAAGTTAGATTTTGAGACAACTTATCCAAACTAGAATTTAGAAATCGTAAACTGTCCAGAAAGCGCATTTTAAGACATACCTGTTGTCGTTGGGACCCGTTCCTAATTTCATCTACCAAAAGCCGTTTCGAAAACGAAACGTATTTCTCTTTATTGAGCGCAATCACATCGATTGCTTCTTTTTCTAATGCCAATTGCTTTATGAATAGATGTGAATCATATCCCGTCAAATTACGGAAAAATATCGGTATGAATTCGGAATGAACGGGAATTTGGTACACTAGATTGCACGCGGAGTGAGCCGCACCGCGGTACTCGCCGCTGAGGTGACAGTGATCTTTCACCTTAACGTCGTTTTCACCAAAGGGTTTGTCACAAATATGACACACGGTTGTATTATCATAGTTCAAAGTTTGTCGGCACGATAAAAGTCGCATGTCTTGAACATGTTTTAAATGATCCTTATACAACCTTCTAACATCTCCTTCTAAGCGCGTCATAAACTCACTTGCTGCATTCGGACCACGGTACAATTCAAATTTAGATAACGCGTCATCGTAGGAACACTTAATGTAATACGCAAACGAATGTGGTTGGTGTTCGTACGATGTCATGGGAATTTTCCACTAGGATCCGGCTCAACCGTGTCCAAAGGTTTCAACACACTTTCAAAATCCGCGTAAACGACAAAAGGTACTGTAAGTTGCTTTTGAAAATTTTCAAACTTCAATAGATTACCCTGCCGGTCGTGCCCCAATTTATCGCATACGGGTTCGATAGTTGGTAACTTGGTGTAAACATGATTACAATCAAAACGGGAATGTTGCTCTAATCTACTTTCACTTGGAAAATACTGCAAGCAGCCGTCACAAAAGTATTTTGTTGCATGGTGATTCGACAACTGTGACGACACCAAACGCGAAAAGTTTTTTATCCAACAGTAATGACTATTACCCTCCATATCAGAAATTAATAGTCACTAAAACCGTCTGAGCCATTACTCACTATGTTGTTTTAATTCAACAGTTTGTAGCAACCAGACAATACTCTATGAAAAATATCCAAAATATTACAAAAAAAAAACCAAAATCCAAAAGTTCGTAGTAACCCGGAAATACTCTATGACCATTCAATTGTGGTCAACAGTATACCCGTGACGCCCTTCATTTATCTCTACCTATCAAACCGAGCAATCGAAATCTTGCCCTTCGTTAACCTTGAGAGCTAGAGCGCTAATTTTTCAATTTTCGGCCTCCCCAGCCCCACACACCCCCTTTTCTTTTTTTGGGATTTTTTTTGGGATTTTTTGGGGATTTTTTTGGGCTCTTTTTCACACTCGCACTGCAACAACAAAACATGGGGTAAAATAATTTTATTACAATAAACTAATTTTAACTTACTTATGCGCAATCCCTACACTTTTCATACGTTGCAGCATCCCTTACTGCATCGTAGTTCTGGGGGACGGTGATATAATTATTCCTGCATTCCGAGCACAAAACTTGCGTGGAGAATCGGCCCCGTACCAAAACGGGCCGAGATATTACAAAGGGGATGTGTGGCTAAAATAAAAATATATATGGTTCATATCTGTGTTTAAAAGTAATTTTGTTAAATTATTTAGTTAGTTACCAGCACTTCCATCGTTTTATTTGCAAGTAATTTTGTTAAATTATTTAGTTAGTTACCAGCACTTCCATCGTTTTATTTGCAAGTAATTTTGTTAAATTAATTAGTTAGTTACCAGCACTTCCATCATTTTATTTACAAGTAATTTTGTTAAAAGTAATTTTGTTAAATTATTTAGTTACATACCAGCTCTTGGTACTGGGGCATCTCTACGTCCTCCGTCTCCTCCATGCCGCTACCAACGTCGTCCCCGATGACCTCCGTCTCCTCGCTCCAAATCGACGAGTTGCTCGAAGCCGGTCGGTCAGCTTCCGGTGAGGAACTTTCTGATGCAGCTGCACTTGACTCGTTATTCATTTTCACTACCTTGTTGTAACTGTAACTGAGTGCTGCAGGTTGGACGTTATAGATATATCTATGCCCCCACTCCTTTCTGTGTAAATACAATCTCGTTGACCTTACCTTGTTTCGTCTGTTCTCAACAACGACTGCGGAATTTCTTTGTTCTCGTCTGCACATTCCTGACTGTCTGGCGACTCCTTTCTGTGTAAATACAATCTCCTTGACCTTGTTTCGTCTGTTCTTAACGATGTCTGTGGAATTTCTGTGTTTGCACATTCCTGACTGTCTGGCCACTCCTTTCTGTGTAAATACAATCTCCTTGACCTTGTTTCATCTGTTCTCAACGATGTCTGTGGAATTTCTTTGTTTGCACATTCCTGACTGTCTGGTGTAGTTCTTACCTTGAGGTTGTGTTGAGCTTTCGTCTGCATACTTTCATAGTTAAGTAAGAATCTAATTGAAATTAAAATGGTATGAAATTTTTAAATCTTAGTTTCACTTTTGATTTAATCGTTAACTTAATCTCTAAAAGAGACGGAGATCGGTCTTAAATGAAACGATATAATGGGATATATACGTGGTTTATTTAACTAAATACATATGCAATTGTTTGATATATCAGAGCATTACATGTTTCAAAATTTACCACCTTGTATTTGTTTACAGAGTACATTTATCTTTTACAATTTACAACCTTGTATTTGTTTACAGAGTACATTTATTTCAATAATACATTAGTTAAGCCTCGGCGTACTTTTCACTAAATAATGACTTTACATAAACAGCACAACACTTTAACTCTCCGCTATTAAGATGGTGAAACGATGCCAATGTTCCGTTCGAAACTTATCCGGCTTATACTAGTCTATAAACAGCACTTTAACTCTCCGCTATTAATATGGTAAAACGACACAAATGTTCCCTTCGAAGCTTATCCGAATTATACTCCTCTATACATCTCATTATAGGAATTTTTATATTTGCATCGTACCATTCGTGTAACGGCTCCTCCAACTGTTTCGGCGCTGTCCCACTTTTTCCGTCAAACCATATCCTTTCCCCATTTAAATCCATTGAATATGCAAACGTCACTAGCGCAAACACCAGATAACCAGCTTCAAGAACACGCTTCTCTTTGACGCGTTTAATGAATGCCTCTTTGTGGTGGTCTATAGTTTTCTCGACGTTCCCACCGTATAGTTGTTCGTCTCGCATTTCATCGTCCTCGTCCTCGAAATCGAATGTTACTAAAACGGTTGCCTCTACCACGTTCATGATGCTGTACTGCTGAAGTGTTCTTGCGTAAATGCTGCACTACTGAAGTGTTCTTGCCTATGCGTTTATATATACTGAGTTGACGGGTAGGATCCAAGGTCATGGTCTGAGTTGAGGGGTGGGATCCAAGGTCAAGGTCTTAGTTGACGGGTGGCAGTCAAGGTCATGGTCTTTAGTGGTAACGATAACGAGCGATACAATATGTCCCCATGCTTACACCAACTACTACGATTAACAGGGTGCCCAAGGTCATCACGGAAGCGTAACACGTTTCGCTGCTGACTTTACATTGTTCCACCGGACTATTCCCGAGGATTTGCCACTCGCTATCCATGGTATATGTTGGGTACACGAATTTGACCCTGAATCGTACTTCTTGCGTTCTATTGCCGATTTCGTGTTTAAACATTCCCATTTGTTGCAACGTCACCGGTTGCATGCCAAACCAAACGCTCGTATTGAAGTCGTATGAAATAAAGGCTGCTGTTGTATCTGGAAGTTTTGCAACGTACACTACGCCCTCGTACAAGGTTGCCAATAATATTACTGCCTTGATTGGTAACATCTTCCCTCACGTTATATTGTATGTTGTATCTTCTTTTAACCGCAAACGTCTCTACCACTTTCAACGTTTATGGGTGCTAACACGTTTGCAAACACGCAATGTGGTGACCATTTCAGGTGTTCTACGATTGGATTATCCGACGGGTCCCATTTGAAAATGTTCACTCGGCAATAAAAACATTCTACTCTATCTTCACGCCCCGTATAGACAAATCCGGCCTCAGCTAAAGATTTTGGGGTTTGTATACCCTTCCAATTACGAAATGATAACACTCGTTCTGTCAGGCACTTATTCTGTAAGCTCGCTTCTACACACATTTTGAACTTTCAATACATGTAACCTGCTATATATATCTACAGCTTGACTTTGAATGGTGTTTGGTGACCTTAAATATACATTATTTAGCTACCTGCATGGCCTTGAGTGGTGTTCGATGACCTTGAAGAGTTGCCTTGAATGCATTGTTGCCATATTGTTGACCTTGAGAATGCGGTGTTGCCATATTGTTGACTTTGAGAATGCGGTGTTGCCATACTGTTGACCTTGAGAATGCGGTGTTGCCATATTGTTGACCTTGAGCATGCGGTGTTGCCATACTGTTGACCTTGAGAATGTGGTGTTGCCATATTGTTGACCTTGAGCATGCGGTGTTGCCACGTTTAGGTGACAGAGATAGATTCAAGGTCACCATGTGTTAGAGAGAGATAGGTTCAAGGTCAAGGTCAGGAGTGGGGGGTGGGTCCAGAACGCCCAATTTTTACCTACTGATCTGCACCACGAACAATACTTTTACGTCCATCTAAATTATCAATCAGCAAGCAAAGCCATACTACAATGGCACAAGGTAATCAACCTTAAGTACAACTCCTAGTAACACCACCACCTATCCAACAGGGCTACCCACCTGGCTTTCATACAAGCCTTTTAAATGAAATTCCAACCTATAACGGAAACCCCGTCGAGTTATCTGAATATATTCGAGCTGTAGAAGAAATTTTCTACCAATTTTGGGAACGAAACGACCCAACGGCATATATAAATAGACTTTTACTTTCCTCAGCACGAAACCGATTAAAAGGCCCAGCCTTAGAGGTCGTAACTGGACAAGGATTTGATTCATGGAATTCTTTAAAAGACACCCTTCTTAGTAATTTTGGAGACCAACGATCGGAACTAAACATCCGGAACGATCTGTCTCGTATGAGACAATTAGCACGTGAATCGCACGACGATGCCGAGAACCAATAGAAAAATTCAAATTTGCATTGTATCCATGACAATCACACAATTTTCCCGAAAATTTATATATATGTGCTACCAAGGAGTAATTTTTTGGAAATTTTTTGGAAGTTATGCTTGTAACATATATAGCTACATAAAACCAATTAATCATAATGCATTTTTTTCTGTGCGTCGTGCGATTCTCTTACCGAATATAGCATCGTGCATTGATTCTGCCTGGAAATTTTGATTTCGTGCATTTCTGCAACGTAATTGCACTCCACTTCGTGTCGTGCAATTATGACGTTGCAGAAATGTCACTCAAAAGATTTCCGGCAATAATCAATGCACTTGGTATATTATAAGTGAGAATCTCCCGTAGAATTTTATAATCGAATTACATCCTTATTAGCCGTTCTAAATTCTAAAATTGCACTAGGCTCAGAAACACCGACAACAAAAGAATACCAAGCCCGAGATGCTAAAGATTTAGCTCTTAAAACCTATTTAGGAGGATTTTCCGAACCTTTTGGAAGTTTCCTTCGTAGTAGAGCACCAAAATCGCTCGAAGTAGACTTAACTTATATAAAAGAAGAACTGGACATACGATATTTTCAAAATACACAACAAAATAACTCACAACCTAAGTTTTTACCACAACCAGTTCCCCTAAGTAATTTCAATAAACCCCAGCCAGCTTTACAACTCCCTCTGTTTAAACCACGATCATACCAGAACGTATTGCCTCAATTTAAGCCTAATTTTAATCCCACTCATCAATTCAAACCAAATGTTAATAGTACAAACCAATTTAAATTTAACCCAATGCCTCAACAACTCGGAAATGATTCCCAACCTAATGTTTTTGCACCCAAAAGAGATTTTCAACCACAAAATCGGCCAGAATCAATGCAAGCTAGTACCATTAAACCGAGACCGATACATCCTAATACATCCATGAGATCCCCTGATCCAAATTTCAATCGAAATACCAATCAACCTAATTTTATTCGACCAACTCCCCAACCACGAAATTTCCATTCTGAAGAATTATATTCAACAGAATTTCAAGAAGAAATATCACCTGTTAATCAAATTAACACTGACTTTGAATACGACCACTACGATCCTCATAATAATGAGACCCACGGAGAAGAAGATAACGAAAATTTTCACGAAGAAGTCTCGGAGAACAATTAAAATCTTTTACATTTAACCCTAAATCGTCTACCCCCTTTATAATTATACCCCAAACAAATGAAAAACTCCTAGTAGACAAAGGGAGTAGCAAAACTATCCTTTCACCCGAATTTGTTTATAAACATTACCCCGAATCCATTTTTGAATATCCTTTTCAAATTACAACCTCTCACGGCACAACGTATCACAATCAAGTAGCAACAGTTCCTATTTCCCTTTTACTCGATAAAATAGAAGGAAAACATTTAGTATACCTTCTTAATTTTCATTCCAATTACATTGGCATTATTGGATCTGACTTACTTACGAAATTAGGAGCAAGCATCAATTTTCGTGGAAATTATATCCAACGGAACGGAAAAACCGTAGTACCATTCTTTTTCAACGAACCATCTCTTAAAGAAACTGTATCAATACAACCATCCTATTTCGAAAATCCCGCGTCAAAGAAATCCAAAATTTTAAATTATACAGGGTTAAGGGAGAAGGGTGACATACATGTATGTCACCCTTCACCTTAATCGCAACACCTTAAATGAAACATTACGTGTTCTAACCTATCCTATCTTGGACCACGCCAACTACGCTGTGCCAACTAGGCAGCCATCTTGGATTACAGGAATCTCGTACTGATGGTATTTGGGGTATAAAAGAAATTTGTATGTGACGCTATTATGTCTACCCTGAATGCCTGCAAATCCTCTTGTACGAGAATCAAGCGCTGGTTCTAAACTAAGTATCCCTGAATGCTTGTAACTGTCATCTGATGACGTCATGCTCTCCATAGCTCTACCGAAGAGATCTATTGATAAAGTTACTAGATTAGAGAAACTGAGAAATTAGTCTACTTTCACTGTGATAAAGCAGAACCTCATGATAATCGTGTTATACCTAGATCGGAGACCGTTGCTATCAATCTCTCACCAGAGCTTGAACAATCATCCCCCGTTACATCTGCTGATGAGGAAGAAGAAGAATGCGATTCTAGCTTAAAAGATTATCACGAATTCTCTAACTATTATAGAGCATTATTAGCTAGCGGAGAAAACAAAAACGTAGACAAAACTAGGTACGCTCTATATAACGACTTCAATGAGTGGCGATTTGGTTGTTCGCGAGTACAGTTTCAGGGAAAAGATATTTTAATTAAAAACTAACTTTTCAAAGGAACATCCGGCCTGTTTAATTTACTAACGCTTAAATGAATAAGCTCTCCTAGTCCAACAGAGGAAGATATCAATAACTATATGAAAATAATATCACTTACTAATGCTCATAAGAAAGACTATAGACACAACGCTCGGCTAATAAGCGTTAAACATTGGAAATACGAAAATGTAATAAAGCCTAATTTATATAGAATAACAGACTTTGGAGTTAGTCTTCCCAAAAAGTTAAACAAGATGATACCGGATTGGATACGTCAGAGTACTCCTGATCAACTAGTGGACCGACTTCGTCTGTTGTATGCTGTAAAGAAAGCTCTTAGCACCAGTCTCGAAAACGAAAACGAAATAATTTCAGTCATCGCAGAGCTTAAAGCGAGAAAAATCATAGAATAAGTAAATATTTAATTTCTAGTTGTACTATGTAATATAGTCGTATTGTAATAGTATTTATATATAATATGATATTTTTGATATGATGACAAAATAAACGAAATACATTCTATAAAAGCTTCTTATTTCTCAACCTCTCACTACCTCAGTAAACGTTCTGGTATAAATCTGTTTCTAGACTTATTTAATAAGATTGCATAATTCTCCATGGATTTCATAAAGCGATTGATTAATTTAAATATTTTTAGAAGAGGTGAACCTGCAGAGTTTTGGGTAGAATACCCTTCTGCGCGCGAATTATAACAAGCAATACATTTCTTAATTTTTAATAATAATATTTTAGAGTGATTTATGTCTCCAATAGTCGGGTTGTTTTATAGAGAGAATAGAATTTGAAAAATATGTCGCGCTCTTTAAATTTATAATAATAAGTTTTAATTTATTATATACGCCATATAATTTTAGTATATTCAGAATGTTAACTGATGTATGTTCGATATCTGTTTATCATATGTCTTTTACCCCTTAATATTATTCGAAGAAATCTTAATACCTCTGGTATAAATCTTCCACTTGAGGGTTAGCTTGCGAAATACGTTGCATTGTCAGCAAGAATGTATTAGTAATTGTCAAATTGTTCTTCAGTCAGCCGATTGAATGCCTTGTAAGGTTTGTTTTGCCAAATATTCTATTCAACACTGTAAAATTGTATAATACATAATCGCAATATTTACTTTCACGCTGGGTACTCACGTAATTGCATTACTCGAAGTAAATTGTATAATAAATAAATCTGTTAATAATGTTGTGTATAAGGGCAAAGCGACCTATAATTTTAGCTAAAACATTATGTCAAATTTGAAAATGCTTGTATCAAGATCGGTTCTATATTTTATATTATTCAGATGTAATGAGAAACATACTAATCTTCTCGAAGCAATATTTTTCCATATATAACTGGCTCGTTGGTCTAAAGGTATGATTATCGCTTAGGGTGTGAGAGGTCCCGGGTTCGAATCCTGGACGAGCCCTATTGTTTTTATATTCCGGATGGAATTTCATCAGATTAATTTGTAGTACTAGGTCATCGAATGCAACGCATAAGTCGATTAACCGTAGACTTGTAGTAACTTACAAAATAAAACATAAAAATAAAATAAAAGACAATAAAACATTTGTTGGGTTTTATGAACACAGGATAAATATGAGAATAATTATCTAAATTATATACATTTTAAGCACTTTTAAACAATAAAAGACTATTGCTTTGATCGAAATATTTTAAAAGTTGTCGATGACTAATTATTATTTAATAACAACCGTAAATTCCGAGTAAATCTACTTGGATATTTTCAAAACTACATTTCAACTGGTTAAAAATTTCCTGAAGCTTAATTCAGTTTTGTTTGTATTAAAATCTAGAAATTCCAGAAAAACGGTCTTAAAATAAATTGTATGTAGTTATACATTGTGAAATAAAAAATGCAAGAATAAAATAATAGCTATTTATGTAACAAGTACATAATGTAGGACATTATAGACAAGCCCAGTTTATGGCCGAGCGAGCGAAGCGAGCAAGGCATATAAAAAGGGCGAGTCTATAAGGTCCGATTATGTAAGAGTTGTATACAAAGCTTTATGTTCGATTCCTAAAATTGGCTAATTATAAAAAAAATCAGTTTATAAATTTGACATCTATTCTTGACAGAAGAAAATGTAATGTAAATGTAATATACAGTTGTCATACTTTATTTTACTACTATATATTTTATTTTACTACTACCACTTTATTTTACGAATACAATAATAAGCCAGTTCACTGCCGCAAAACAATACAATAAACAGTACTTTATAATGCAATCGGACATAAAATATTTTTATTATTAGTTTTAGTAAATAAAAACAAACTAATTTTGATATATTATTATTAAAACAGCGGTTTATTAAGCTAATTATCAATCTCTGAAATTCGCCGTTTAAAATCTGAAGATGTAATCTTTTATCTATTTTAAAACTAAAATATTTTAGAATTTAAAAAGTTCAAACACGAATCTTTTAAAACTAAAATTTGCAACAGTATGATTTTTAAAGTTTATAAAAAAACCTTTAGACATTTTAGAAAACGCATAATTTTGTTTACAATTTTTGAAATTTGGATAAAAATAAACAATAATATGGTTAAACAGCTATTTAATATAAGCATTGAAAATCTATAATTCACAGTTACTACATAGTTTAAAACAGTTTGGTCCGAGCAATTAAATTTAAGAAATGGTTTGGAAATACTAATTTCGAACAACAAATTTCCTTCCATTAAAATTTAAATTAACTTCTTTTTGAAATTTCACTAGGTATATATAGCAGGTTGCAAGTATTGAAAGTTCAAAATGTGTGTAGAAGCTAGCTTGCAGAATACGTGCTTGACAGAACGAGTGTTATCATTTCGTAATTGGAAGGGTGTACAAACCCCAAAATCTTTAGCTGAGGCCGGATTTGTCTACACGGGGCGTGAAGATAGAGTAGAATGTTTTTATTGCCGAGTGAACATTTTCAAATGGGAACCATCGGATAGCCCAATCGTAGAGCACCTGAAATGGTCACCACATTGCGTGTTTGATAACGTGCTAGCACCCATTAGCGATGAAAGTGGTAGAGATGTTTGTGGTTAAAAGAAGATGCAAGAACCCAATACAACATAGAATATAACGCCAGGGAACAGGGAAGATGTTACTAATCAAGGCGGTAATATTATTGACAACCTTGTACGAGGGTGTGGTGTACGTTGCAAAACTCCCAGATACAACAGCAGCCTTTATTTCCTATGACTTTAATACGAGTGTTTGGTTTGGAATGCAACCAGTGACGTTGCAACAAATGGGAATGTTTAAACACGAGGTCGGCAATAGAGCGCGAGAAGTACGATTCAGGGTCAAATTCGTGTACCCAACATATACTAAGGACAGTGAGTGGCAAACCATCGGGGAATAGTCCGGTGGAACAATGTAAAGTCAGCAACGAAACGTGTTATGCTTCCGTGGTGACCTTGGGCACCCTGTTAGTTGCAGTAGTGGGTGTAAGCATGGGAATATATTGTATCGCTCGTTATCGTAACCATTAAAGATCATGATCTTGTACCCCACCCGTCAACTCAGTATATATCAACGCATACGTAAGAATACTTCAGTAGTACAGCATCATGAACGTGGTAGAGGCAACCGTTTTAGTAACATTCGATTTTGAGGACGACGACGATGAAATGCGAGACGAAGAACTGTACGGTGAAGACGTCGAGAAAACTTTAGACTACCACAAAGAGGCATTTATTAAATACGTTCCATAACCATCTGGAAGATGGTTATCTGGTGTTTGCGCTAGTGACGTTTGCATATTCAATGGACTTAAATGGGGAAAGCATATGGTTGGATGGAAAAGGTGCGACATCGCCGAAATAGTTGGAAGAGCCGTTAAACGAATGGTACGATACAAATATAAAAAGTCCCACCATGACATGTATAGACAAGTATAATGCGGGCAAGTTTCGAACGGAACATTTGTGTCGTATCACCATCTTAACAATGGAGAATTAAAGTGTTGTGATGTTTATCCGCGTAAAGAACAATGAATCAAGGTGCTGAAACATCCAGCGCATCAATACATTGATTAGAAACGTGAAAAATTACGCCGGGACTTAACGATATATTCCTTAAATAAAAGATAAATGTACTCTGTAAATATAAAAATATTTTGGGTAGTTGTTCACCACCCTAATTTTCACAATACGTGATACGTCGGTTAGTAGAGGATCTAGCTTGAATAAAATATTATTAAACACACAAAAAAGACAGGTTTATTAGTACACAAACAAAACAAAACACAAAACAGACAAAAAATATACGTTTGGTCACCCGTAAGCCCTTTACTCAGACTCAAGTAAAGGTTAAAGCGATAGGAGTCTATGCCACTTACGGTCAATTTGTGACAAGTTTAAATTTAATTACAATTGTATTTATATGATTTGGATGTAATGATCACAGCAAAATAGTGTGCTCCTTTATGATGTCAAACCAGGTAGTTACTACAAATTTTACCTAACGCGAGTTTTATATTGCACCAATTTTGGTTAAGAAATGCTTATTACTGACATACTGGCAGTTCAGCGAACGATATTTCGTATTACATATTAGTTAATTAAACAAAATTATTTCTTAATAGAAACTTACAAAATATTTCCTGTTTTAATATTACAATAAAAAAACTTAAATTAAATCTAAATAAAATAAATGTTCAAGGAGATTGAACATTACTGCCGGGGACGGCATAGAGGGGTTGAAGGACAAATTCTTCGTTCGCCGCTGGGGGTTGAGTCTTTGGTTTGTTGGTCCACCATTTCCATATGATGAATGCCATGATGCAAAGAGAGATGACCAGGATTGTGGTAAGGACACTGGTCGCAGATGAACGAACGTGAATTTGATGCCATTGCTTGTCCTCCAGATTTTCGTCTACCTCCCGTTCTTCGGTTAGTATTTGTGTTATCTTGTCGGATGTTTTCAATACAGGTTCATGCTTAATGGTAAGAATGCTTGGACCTATTTTTTCTACTGTGGTGTTGATCTTGAATACTACAGGTTTGCTGAATGTGGTCAATACTGGCACCTCGCTGAATGTTGTTGGGTGTAATGTGTTCTGTTTGGTTTCTACGATGCACTCTGGGGATATCTTGATAATACCAGTATTATTGAGAATCATATCTTCGCGGATGCTGTTGCAGATGACTGCCGCTCTGATTGGTTTATTTGCTATAAACAGCCAAGTATTGATCATATACAGCTGTATCCATATTATCGAGGAAATTCTGATTTGTCGAGTGTTGCATCTTGGTTTTTGTATTAGGTTGTACAATTCGTCAATGAGACAATTCGGATTGTTTTCAATGTCTCTTAACACAGTTGGTGAACATAAGTACAGATTTTCTCCCACTGGGAAACTTGCTTCCAATTCCTCTTCGGGGATTTCGAAATATTTCTGATTGTTGTAATCTATGGCTAGAAAGTTGCTGGGCACATCAATACTAATGAACACCTCATCTTCCATTTTCTCGGGAATGGGAGTAATCTTTATGATGTTGTACCTTGTTGTTTCCGTTATGTGGAAGTAACCATAAATCTTGATAATTTGATCGTCTTGGTTTACATCCATTTTGTACATGACAGGTAATACTATTAGACTTGATGGTAACTTCTTCGTTAATTTATTGGACAACTCCATAACGGACAACTCCAAACCATAAACGGTGGAATGAATTCGAATAAATTACCTCTTCTAAAACATGCAGCCAATAGTTTTTGGTATTTTTGCTCCATTTCTTGGATATAGTTACTTGCCATTTGGTAAGATAACAATATATGGATATTCAACTTATTTATATCTATAGATCGATACCAGGCTTGCATTTCTGTGATTGCTTGAAGTCCTTGATTTAGTTTCGTACAGAAATTCTCCAATCTTTGGGCTATTCTCACTTCAGTATCGTTAATTGTCGACATTGCAGCTACCATTAGTTTTGATTGGTGTTTGGACGCTTCGATAAGCTGACGTTGATTTTTGTCTAAATCTTCAATATCTTTGTACATTTCATCGTTAACGCCAAAGATCTCAGTTAATATTTTCCCTAAGACACCTCTTTTGCTAATGTTCCATATTATTGCTTTTTTGCATAATGTTGACATTTGGTTCACAGTGGTATTGATAGTTTCTTCGTCGATTTTAATGCTGGAGATCGTGAAGTTTAACCCTATTCGAACTGTTCCTCTGTTTATTTTCTCGCTCCCAGTATTTTCTACATAGCTTCCCGACTCTGGGTATTTAATTATATAACTACATTGACTTTTGTGTAGAATACTGCTGAACAACGTTAAAAATAAAATTATCTTGGTAACATTAGACAGCATTCCAGCAGATTCCTTTGACTTATTTTCTTTATGCCTTATTTCTTCTGAAGATTGGTTAATAGGTAAAAGGCAAATTTTTGTTATAGGTCTTTTTAACTGAATTCTTCCTTTTGTTTGTATGGTAACAACTCTTACGAATCCATCTTTTCCCGGATGTACTTCTGTAATTCTGGCTAATGGCCAGTTATTAGGTGAAATATTTTCTTCTTTCAAGAGAACTATCTCTCCAACATTTATGTTTGGTTTGGAAAGCAACCATTTTTTGCGTTGTTGTAATCTTGATAAGTATTCTGTCGACCATGATTTCCAGAAGTCTTTCTTCATTTTCTGGATTAAAAGCCATCTATTTAAATTATCTTTGTTAATTGATGCATCTGCTGGGTTCGGTGGTGTTAGTAGAGCTTGTCCAATTAGGAAATGTCCCGGGGTAATGACTGACAACTCGTTTGGATCATTGTTTAATGGCCATAATGGTCTTGAATTTAAGCAGGCTTCTATTTGGTATAACAGCGTGGATAATTCTTCAAATGTAAGTAGTTTTTCTCCAATAATTCGCTTTAAATGATATTTTATTGATTTTACCCCAGCTTCCCATAATCCTCCAAAGTGAGGACTTGCCGGGGGAATAAAATGCCAATGGACACCTTCGGATTCTGTTGTTTCTCTTATTTCTATGGAACTGAGATCTTCTGATTGTAGTATTTTATTGGCACCTACAAAGGTTGTCCCGTTCTCGCTGTAGATGTGTAAACATCTTCCTCTTCTTGCCGTAAATCTTCGAAATGCAGCAAGAAATGCATTTGTGGTAATATCGCTTACGGCCTCGATTTGAATTGCTTTAGTTGAAAGGCATACGAATATAGCAATATATCCTTTATAGGATTTGTTTCCTCTACCTTTAGACATTCTAATATGGAGTGGTCCAGCATAGTCTATTCCTGTATGAGTAAACGGATGAGATGGATACACTCTTGCGGCTGGTAATTCGCCCATGAGTTGTTCGAGAGGTCGTTCATTTTGTTTAACGCATGGTAAACACTTGTTGATTATTTCACGTACCAAGTTTTTCGCTCGAATTATCCAGTAATTTCTTCTTAAATGTCTTGCTAGATGATGGTGTTGCGGTAGTATAATCGGATGTTTTTCGTTGTAACTTAAAGAAGAGTTCTGAAGTCTTCCTCCTAACCGTATGATGCCACTTTGATCCAAAAACGGATGTAGACTTTTCAAAGGACTTTTCTTGTTTATTGCCTTATTTTCTTGCAGTCCCGTATATTCAGTTATATAATTTTGTTGTTGTATAACTTTTATAATTTGGTGTAACGTATTGTTTAATTCCTTGGCTGTAAGAAACTTGGTGGTGATGCTTTGCTTTTTACATTTAGAAATAAATCTTCTGCAGTAAGCTATAACTCGGACCTTAACCCTTACTCTTAGGGTACAGGCTAGCAATAATGTTTTCATACAAGGAATTGGAGATTGTCATCAATCCATCAAAGGGGTGACTAGTATACGTTTATTTTCCCGTTATAATCGCAACAATACGTTGAACATGAAATCGCTGGTAATTGACAAAATTACAGACAATATGCCTACATCACAAGTAGACATTTCTCAAATAGGCCATTTGAAGTCTATATCGCTCGCTGATGATTTATATCATAAACCCCAGGGCCGGCGTAAGCTTTAGCGGGGCCGGGTTCAAAATGCGCTTGGTCTAAATACATTATTTATTATAAACACATTATTATATATTACAATAGGATCATCGAGTATCATATAGTTATTTACGAAAATGAGAAGTCACGTATAAGCACATTTTTTAAGCAGAAGCGACAAAGGAACGACTAATTCATTTGCGCGAATTCGTTGAAAATGACTTCACGCATCGAGTTTTGCACAAATATTTTGAAACGAACTTGAACAACAATGAAAAAACCTAATTAACCAAAATCTGTAATACTGTTTCGAATTCAAAGTAAACATGAAACCAAGTAGGCAGTAGCATTCACTTGTTGTCAATAGATGGCGCACGCACATTTTTCAGTGTATAGCTTCTTTATTTCCAAATAGTAGCGACAACGATTGATCTCATCGCTGGAGCAAAAGTATGTTGGTGACGTTGAAAGTTACTAGATTTGATATTTTGTATTACACTAAATCTTAGGTTTAATAATCATCATGCACAAAAATATTCACAATTTAGCATGAATTTGATAACGGACATTCATGTTATGTAAAAACGATCATATTAATGTAATGTACAACTACAAAATTGTAGTTGTTAAACAAATTTTTGTTAAAATGATGAAACAATACGCATGTGGTGCTTTTGTCTTTATTAAAGTTTGTGTCTGGTTTGCTCCACGATGTCGCTACTATTTGAAATAGAAGGGCTATATTTTAGTGGAATTATTATCGATTACTAATCTTTTGTCATTTCTAATACCCAAATAGTTTCTAAATTAAGTTTTAGATATAATTAAAGAATCCCCACCTTTTTTACCAAACTGGTCATCATAAAATCATTTACCGAAGATTTTATGAGAATTCTGAATATGTAAATCATTTTTGGGGCGAACGCATTAAATTTGGGGATCAAAAAGTAAAAAATGCTTCATTTCCATAGAATTGAATAATATTAAGTTTTTATGATTGCCAAATTAGATAGATTAGGGAAGGTTAGGTTAGGTTTAGGTTAGGTTAGGTATAGGTTAGATTTCGGTTAGGTTAGGGTAGGCTTAGGATCGTTTGCTCCAAAAAAATGCTAATTCCAAATATGTAAATCATTTTTTGAGCGAGCACCCCAAATGCCCCAAACTTGGGAATCAAACGTAAAAAATGTTTCATTTCCATGGAAATGAATAATAATTATATTAAGTTTCTATGATTGCTAAATTGTGTAACTTAGGTTTAGGTTAGATAGATTTAGTTTAGGTTAAGTTAGGTTTAGATTAGGTTAGGTTAGGCTTAGATTATGTGAGGTTAGGTTAGGTGAAGTTGAAAAAACTCAAATTTGCTTTTGCATAGCGTTTTGGTAGGCAGTGGCGTTTTTATGAAAGTTAGGTTGGTAGCAACCAAGGGGAGTTTGCTCCAAAAAAATGCTAATTCCGAATATGTAAATCATTTTTGGAGCGCGCGCCCTAAAAGCTCCAAATTTGGAAATCAAAAGTAAACAAATGCATAATCTCCATGAAAATGAATAATAATGGTGGTAGCAACCAATTTTGGAGGCTTAGGGGCGTTTCCCCAAAAATGATTTACATATTCGTAATCAGCATAAAATTTCCGTTAAAATGATACCAATTTGGTTTAAAAATGTTTAGTGGAGGAATTTTCTAATTGTTTCTAATTTTATTATGATTAAGTCAAATTATTTTTAAAGAGCCTAAAAGGGCCAGTACTTTTTGCATCTTCCTAAGGCACGAGTGCGCAAACACTACGTTTGCGTTTAACTGTTACATTCGCAAAATATCATTTTCAAATTGGTGAGTTTAAAAATTGTTTCTTTCGGCTTTTTTGTTGCAGTTTTTAATTACATCATCGAGATTTACGTAGGTTGAATGGTAGAAATTTGTTTTGTGACACGGAAACATCGGTGTGACTACAGCAGCAGAGAAAGTGCGCGTATTTGTAAGTTGCAACGCGGTGGCGCCTTATAATGCGCGGGGCCGTTAAAAACGCGTGGCCGGGTTCCTGGGAACGCGTTGAACCCGCCTCGCGCCGGCCCTGATAAACCCGCGCCTATTGATATCCTCGTAGGCTGTGAATTATTTGATGAAATGTTACTTTCCAACCGATTACGTGGTTCAACCGATCAACCATACGCACTGGAGACTATATTCGGTTATGTAGTGTTTGGTCGCGCGCCGTTGGTACTTAATGATAGTTCAGCATCCACTCATACTTTTTTCACATTTAATGAAAGGTTTCTTTCGCTAGACGAAGTAGAATGCGATCGAATATATGACACTACAACAAAACGTGACCACACTGGACGTTATTCCGTAGCACTCCCGTTCAAACAAGACCCGCGTATTATAGGTGAGTCTTTCAACACCGCACAACGAAGTTCGTTGCCAGTATGATGACGTGATTAGGGATTATATTAGCAAGGGTTATATAAAACTTGTTGAAAATAATAATGATAATGCAACCAGTTATTATATCCCTCATCATGCCGTTAGAAGAATGGATAAGGCATCCACTAAACTAAGAATGGTTTTCGATGCCAGCGCTAAAACTATAAACGGTCCTTCTCTTAATGACATATTATATACAGGTCAGAATCTGCAAACTGATTTATTTAAAATATTATTAAATATCCGCCTATTTCCCTACGCTATATGTGCTGATATTAAACAAATGTACCTTCAGATTTTAGTCCGCCCGGAATTTCACAGGTTTCAAAGAGTACTGTATCGGTTCAATCCTAACGATCCACTTTTTTATGAATTTTCTCGTGTATGTTTTGGTCTCAAAAGTAGTCCGTATCACGCGCTGAAAACAGTTCGTCGTCTGGCACAGGACGAAACAAATAATTACCGGCATGCCGCCGCAGTGGTAGACAAGGCGCTGTATATGGACGATTTAGGTATTTCGGTGCTCTCTAATGAGGAGGCTGTTGACCTATCCAAACAATTAATTAATATGTTCAAGGTCGGAGGTTTCGAGCTCGTTAAGTTTACTAGCAATGCTCTAGAGGTTCTCGAGCACATTCCTCCAGCTCATCGACTATCTCGAAATGTTGAATTTAATAAAGAAGATTATTTGAAAATTCTGGGTCGAAAGTGGCTTCCATCGGAAGATGTCTTCACTTTAACGGTGAACACAGAGTTGCGCAGCTGTACTAAGCGCAACATCTTATCTATGGTAGCAAGGCTTTGGGACATCATGGGATTTGTTGCGCCTGTGATACTTTACGCAAAACTTTTGATAAAGGAATTGTGGCTTTTAAAAATTGGATGGGATGATATTGCACCCGCACGCATCCAGGCCTCCTGGTCAGCTTTTCAAAAAGGGCTTCCAATGCTATCACAATTAGGTGTTTCACGCCATATTGGTGTTTCTTCTAAAAATGATAGAATCACCCTAGTTGGATTCGCAGATGCAAGTGAATGCGCATACGGCGCTGTCGTATATCTTCGTGTTTATCATTCTGTTTCAAATATTTATTCTATGCACATCGTCTGTGCCAAGTCCAAGGCTGCTCCTGTAAAGACAATTTCCGTCACCCGCCTGGAGCTCTGTGCCGCCTTACTTCTCGTACGGTTAATTAAAACCGTCGCTGATTCTTATTCCACTTATATTGGAATATAAGATATTTTCGCATTTTTCAGACTCCATGGTAACTCTATATTGGATACATTCATCCCCGCACCGCTGGCAAACATTTGTTGCCAACCGCATAACTAAAGTTATTGAATACTTACCCGCAAAGCATTTTTATCATGTTTCTGGGTCTGAAAACCCCGCCGACTGCCTCTCACGTGGTCTAACCCCATCTCAGCTAATGACTCATCCGCTGTAGCTCCAAGGACCCCCTTGGGCTCGTTATGACACTTCTGAATGGCCTCTTCAGAAATTTGCTGCAACTGAAGAGGAAAATATTCCAGAACGTAAAACTGTCGCTGTTGTAGCTAAAACCGTGGAAGTTCCATTTTTATATTCTTTAGCTTTGCGATATTCATCGTGGTCTAAATTACTACGTATAGTCGTGTACATCTTTAGGATGTTGAAAACTTGCAGATTACATTTCTTATTCCCATTACAAGGTGGCAGAAAAAGCCATACTTGAAGCCGTTCAGGAAGTTCATTTTGTAGAACAGGTAAATAGTATTAAGAGAAACAAACCTGTAGCCTCAAGCATGCGTAATCTGCATCCGTTTATTAAAAATGGTTTACTGAGGGTGGGGGGTAGCTTGACAAACGCACCGATCTCTTATGATCATAAACACCCAATTTTATTACCCGCTAAGGATCACGTAGTGACCTTAATAGTTGATTACTTTCATAAAACGTATTTACACGCTGGGCCTAATTTGTTGTTATCTATGTTACGACACAAATCTTTTATTCTGAGCGCCAGAAATTTAGTTCGTAAACGGTATCACTTGTGCAATACTTGTTTTCGTAATAATCCGCAATCACCTCAACCGCTAATGGCTGATTTACCCTCTTGTCGAGTACAAGAAGCTAAAGCATTTTTACATTGTGACGTTGACTATGGTGGCCCTATACCAATACTTATAAGCAGGTATCGTGGTGGGCGTAGTCAAAAGTCCTATATATGTTTATTTGTGGCTTGGGGACGAAGGCTGTGCATATTGAACTTTTGACAGACCTTAGTACTGATGCTTTCATAAACTCATTCAAGCGTTTCAATTCTCGCCGCGGTCCCTGTAAGCTTTATATTCCGACCAAGGAAGAGATTTCATAGGTGCTAAGGCATATTTCCAAGAAGTCGATAATTTAACCAACTCTAATAAGGAGTTTAAAGAAAAATTTGGCGACGAAATGTCTCAGAATAATATAGAGTGGAAATTCAATCCACCTAACGCCCCTCATTTCGGAGGGATTTGGGGGGCTGGCATAAAGAGTGTTAAAACACACTTGATGATAGTAATAGGCACCACATTGTTAACTTATGAAGAATTGTTAACGGTTCTCACACAGATTGAGGCATTATTAAACTCTCGTCCTTTAACTAGCCTAAGCTCCGAGGGGTCTCTCACTCTCGGCAATAGGTGTACAGTTTCTCGGGAATAAATTGCTATGAGTCGGAAATAATGAGCAATACTCGGCAATATGGGAAATAAACATAAATAAACGGGAATACAAAGGAATAAGCGGCAATAAACCGAAATAAACCGGAATACGCAGGAATAAGCGACAATAAACAGAAAATACGCCGCAATAAATGGGGAATACGCGACAATACTGAGAAATAAACTCGGCAATAGGAATAACACAGTCCATTCTTCTAAATTTCCATTACGCATTTTATCTCAAACGCGTTTAAAAATCTAGGTGTTCTTGTGAAGAAGCGGATATATGTTGCAGTGTGCGCGGAAAAATAATGACGGCAAGTAGGTAATTATTTTTTTTTGAACATTGAAAATCATTCACCGTTTATAAGAATCGTGATTTGACACTTACCCCGTCAATATATGACGTTAAAAGGCTAATTGATTAAAGGATTTCGTTATACTATACAGTGTGTAAATAAAGTAAGGAATAAAATTCATATTTTTTGTATTATCACTGTTTGGAAGAAAAGCTCGGACACGTCAGTTTTATTTTTTTTTCTGCGAATTTTATGGACATCAATTTTAATTTTTTAGTTTACTACTGTGGGGCCTATGACGTCATCGACTTTTAAATCGAACCCCTGTATTTTTTTGCTAGAAATGAAAAGTATATTTTATCTGAGTTCAGCAATACACCATATGTGGTGTTTAAAATTAGTATATTTTGAAATTTGTAGGACCAAATGTGACAACTTTCACGAAAATAATAATTAATCTTTCAACTCTTATTATTTTCGTGTCAAAGCTTATAAAAAAGAAGTAGCAAATCGGTTTTGTAGAACTAGTATAGGAGAACTATGGCGGCATGCAAGGGTTTGCCTATACATCAGAACAATACGAAAATTAAACACTCAATGATGGAAGGCTATGGCTAGACTGTAAAGACACCAGTCGATTTAGAACACAAGGCTGTTTTTTGTTCCAGTTCGTTTGAGAGTTCTACTGGGTCGATTTACGTGATCCTTATTTTATATTGAAGCTTTCGCTGTGTGGATTAGTATTTTTTATATTTTTTAATTTTTATATTTTTAAACCCAAAAATAAAAAAAAATACTTCGAGACGCTCGAGAAAAGTCTTCCACTTGCAGCGCCCTCTTATTAGTTCTCATTGTGTAAACTTTTGGAATTGCGCTTAATAGACAAACCATTTCCAGCACTCGCATCTAGGGGTTGAAGTCGCCGATATGAGCTGTAGCTGTTTCTAGCAGGTGTAATTTTATATATTAGTGGTTATAATACTCAAAAAAAATAAAAATCTTAAAATAGTAAACAAAAATCAATTCAAAATAGGTAAAATAGTATTAAGATTACCACATGAATGATAAGAGAATAAGAAAAATTATTTTCTGAAATTGTGAAGTTATAGAAAATTTAAAGCAATATTTCATTTTTAGGTTAGGTCACTACGTAAATAACTATAAAAACTGCAATAGGCGTATCTATAAAATATTATTTGCAACAAAATTCATTAAATTTATGTGATAAACATACTACTTATTTATTAATGATTCTTGTAACTAAACAATTTTGGTTTGAAATAAAAGTTCCAACTTGCATAAAAACGTACAGTAACGGAATATTTGACTGCCGACTTCAAACATATTTTTCATCAGTCATGTTTTTGAATTACGAATAAACGTGTACAAGTAATTTGTTAAACAAGATCTCTAGATTTTATTCTCATCATTTCAGTATTTAAACGCTGGTAGTATTTAAAAGTGCTACAATAAATTAACCACAAATGCTAGAAATAGCTAGGGCATGTCGGCGGCTGCAGCCCGTGCAGACAAGCCTTCCATCACCCATCATTGATTGTTTAATATTCGAATTGATCTGATGTATAGACAAACCATTGCATGCCGTCCTAGCTCTCCTTTACGAGTTCTACAAGACCGCTTTGATATTATATTTTCTTGAGATTTTTATACCATAAATTTAAAATACTTTATACCTATTTAAAACGCAAGATTTATTTTTGTTACGCTTCGTTTGAGAGTTCTACTAGGTCGATCTACGCAATTCCAAGTTAAAGGTTTTATGATGTAGATTTGCCAGGTATTTTTAGTTTTGCGAGTTTTCAATTATTTATATTTTTAAAAGCGTTATTTGTAATCGATGCATTTCTATACGCTCGAGACCGATTGCTCACTTACAGTGAAATCAAGCGAATCCCTTGAAGTAATTTCACTTGCATCACAATCAGAATTTTTTGAATCAGAAAAATCAGACTTAGAGGAAGGAAACATGCAAGAAACAAAATGGAAGATAAAGCTGAAATTAGAAAAATTTTATGTAATATTTTACGACACCTGATGGTACATTAGACGAATTTTGGATATTGATAAATAAAAATTTTTGAAAGAAGATTTTGAAAACTTCATGCAGTCGAAGGAGGACGACATTCAAAAAGTAAGATTCGGAATTTATATTTTATGGTCCTGTAAATTTTACTGGAATTTACCCATTCAAAATCAGTCGTTCGAATGGGGTCTCAATTAACAGGTTATACAAAGACTTGAAAAAAATTTGAAGGAGTCTCTAGTTTAATTAAAACCAATATTAAATATAATAGTAATTAAAATTATTAATATTATATTAAATTAAAATTATCAGTTATTTAAATTCTTTTTGAATTTTATTTACTGCCGTTCATTGGGATTCTCACTTTTCAAATAAATATTTGTTATTTATTTCAATGTGTCTTTCTTTATATTTCTTCGAGTCGATCTATCTGATGATATATTTTTTCAAGTTCTTCTTTTCACGTATTCGGTTCGCAGTTACTTTAACAGCACTTAAAAATGTAATGTACATATATTATGATTGAATAAAAAAACTATTTTTTACAGATCATTTTTTATTTGTGAGGAATTTTGTTTACATTTTTCTTAGTGGAGCTACGACCTTTTGCAAAATTGTCAATAAAACCGATAACAATAAAACACCTATCATTCAAATACACCCACTGCTAAGATCATGCATGAAATACGGAAATAAACACGGCAATAGGGAAATTAATGCAGCAATACAGAAATAAATACGGCAATACGAAAATAGAGACGGGAATACAGCAATACAGACGAAAATAAAGGAATAAAAACGGCAATACGGGAATAACAAGTAAGGAAACGGGAATAAAGAGAGTTATTGCTGTAAAGCGGCAATAGGTGTACATATTTTTTGGGAGTGAGAGACCCCTCGCTAAGCTCTGATCCTTCAGAGCCTACAGCGCTTACACCAGCACATTTTGTGAACTTAACTCCCTTAAATTCACTTCAGGCACTAGATGTGTCACAAGAAAATATTCCCTTGTTAAAGCGCAAGGAAATGTTGGACCACATAGTTCAAAACTATTGGCGTCGTTGGTATAATGAGGTATTACATACAATGCAAACGCGACAAAAGTGGAATACTCCAAGCAATCCAATGCGGAAGGGGATGCTGGTTTTGATTCGGAGTGATAATTGTGCTCCATTACACTGGCCTTTGGGTGGCCTTATTATAGACGAGATTTATCCTGGAAAGGACGGTGTAAGTCGCGTGGTTGTAGTTCGCA
Source organism: Agrypnus murinus (assembly GCA_929113105.1). Classification (NCBI taxonomy): domain Eukaryota; kingdom Metazoa; phylum Arthropoda; class Insecta; order Coleoptera; family Elateridae; genus Agrypnus; species Agrypnus murinus. The sequence goes on from OV816027.1 coordinate 147,789,788, forward strand.
CGAAAAATGGCAGTTACACTCGTCCGGTTGTAAAAGTATGCCCACTGCCATCGCAATAATTAATTTTATTTAATAAAATTGATAGTGTTCATAATGAACATATATTTTGTGTGTTTTAGTTATTATTATTTTAATTTTGCTCACAGAAATCTGTGATTCGTTATTAATTAAATCAAGTTAGGGATTACTTGCTGCACATACGCTTTGTTCACAAACATATAACTCATATACTTTGTTATTTTCTTTGGTGAAAGAGAAGCTCCACTTTTCTTTCAGGTCGGGGAAATGTTTGCGCGCTTATACTATGCACATTTATTTTTCTTACCTCTAAATTCAAACCACCGCTACACGCGCGCATTTTTTAATTTAATGTGTCATCTACTGATAAAATGCCCTCCGTATGAGATGAATCAAGATAGCATAGAAAAACAGGAGAGAAAATTGACAGATAAAAAGAACGCGTCAAAAACGGTGAGTGTTGTTTGAAAATCTATTAATCGATAGAATTTAAATGTGTATATCCCGAATCCGCCACTTTGTTATGTTGTACAATAATCCCTAAGGATTACAATCTTCATTAAATATATATCGAAGGCCGAATCGCACCACTTTTGGTATTACGCAGAAACACAGTCTCATCTCCTCTGTTAATACAGTTCTTGCTCACTTACGATTTGAGTGACCAGCAATACACCCTTCATTTTGTAGTTTATTAAATGTCCGCAAAATTGTAGAAGGATGTGAGATAGGGCGAGTTGGAAATTCAGCAGCAAATAAATCACAAGCCATTTGTAAGCTATTATGGTTTTGGTACCACAGACACATTTGCACATTTTCTTCTTTAGTGTACCTTTTAATACCTACTAAATAATTTAATACTAAATAATTGATTTAACAGTTTACTAATAGTATATTCCAAAACTTAACCGAAAGTAACCGCATTTTTGGTTCTGGTTAGTCTTTGGTAACAAATGGTTGCTGAAAAACTTACATAGTTTTGAAACAGCTTAACCTTGTAGTGTGGTGTCAAATTTGAACGCTGCACCTTGACATCAGAAAATAACATTTAAGGGCTCTAAAGTTAATAAAATGAATAATATATTGTTTTTTATGAAAAACATACTATCTGATGATAGCAGTAGTAGTGATGAAGAAGATGGTCAAAGAAGGCGTAAGTATGCAACCTTTTATACAGTTAGTTAAAATAACGGCAAATGAATTGTTTGCAATAAACACCACCAAAAACAAACTTTTGTGAGGTTAATGATGCCATAATCATACTAGAGACCCTGGGTTGAACACAAAATAAAGACGCCAATTTTAAAATTTACTTGCTGATAGCCGGTAGAAAATACCAACTTTAAATCCCCTGGAAAATGGATCTCTTTTATGTATATAAATTAATAAATGCTTACGGAATAGTATATTGTACAACGAGTTATGAAAGTAATACTTTTTTTCATGAATTTACAGTTTTGATTAAGGAGGGCGAAGCCCGGGTTTATCAAGCAAATGAGTGGAAAAAATAGACTCTCTAACGTGTTGTTACACGATATTTTTTTGCATATGGTAAGTTGAGAAATTTTTCCTAAAAGGATCTATGCAAAATGTTAATGAAATCAGAAAACTGTAGTATTCTTTTAGAGTGGTGGTAAACTAACCGCAAGTCACCGCAAACAACCGCGATTTCACTGCGGTTGCAGTGGTTACTTGTGGTTAGCGAAAAGAAACCATTTTTTCAGGAACCGTGTTCCATAAATTAACTTTTTTCAGGAATTGGTATATTTTGAAACACGAAGCCGAGCTTACGGTTACTGTGGTTAAGTTACGGAATATACTGTAAGTAATTCATTTGTTTTGATTGATTTTACCGGCATTTTAGACTGAATGAAATGATAAAAATACCGTGCTGTATATTTGGTTGCCTATGTGTACATAATGCTTTGACTCGATTAATTTAAAATGCAACATAGTGAAATCTACATATTGTATGTTAATTTAATAGCACTGTATATTATATATAATTACTCTACGGCGTTGGTGAAACCGCGCCATAGGCGGTGTAGCTTATTTACCGAACTCTCAAGCAATTAACGAAAGAATTAATTTAAAATATTCTACCGCCGCGCCATCCTCTGCTAAAATTTGTAACTTCCGGGCATTAATAAGTTTGACGTTTGACGGCAAATGAAAGTCTTTTTAATTGTTGGGGTAATCTATGTATTATAATTAATAACTCTAATATAAAGTACAGTAATGAATTTAGTACAATTCCATAGGATTAATATTTGTGCGTTTATATTGGAAGGTTAGAAACCTTTTAGTTGATTCGCTTTTTCATTTCAACTAGTTGTTTTTATTAATTTTACAAAACATTCAATCTTAGTAGGTACCTCAGAAGTGCTATGATACCTATACATTACACTTACTGTGTTTTATATGTAAGGTATGCCATTCTTTATAATATACATTGTATATTCTTTCAGTTACGAGTTTGAAGTGATTTAAGTAGGTCCATACGTCATACCTTAACTCTCCAATCCTAATGTCTGTTAAGAGTAGTTCAACTAGAAGAAAGAATACCTCATCATCACGTCTTTTAGTGGTAAGAAGCTGTTTCATCACACTTAGGAAGGAAGATTAGTTTTTACAGTTTGTTTGTACTCGAAATCATTTTAACAAAGCTTTTTTAGTTTATTTAGTTAAATTTAAGTTTAGATGTTCTCATAAATTATCTTCTAAGACAATATAAGAATCGTTTGCATCCATGCTGCTAAACAATCATACGTAATATATGCAACTGTAAATGTTCAACACACATAAATAAAATATGCCCACTAATGTGGTGAGAAGCCATTGGAATATATATAATTACATATAAATGCTTACAAAAAGTAACTTTGGAAAAGCATACGCTTGTTTATACTGATGAAACCACATTTTCTAGCGATCAAACTGTTCAGTGTTGTGTTTAAAATGTGTCATTGTATCTATGCAATGGTGATGTCATACATGACATGCAACTGCTTCAAACAGTTTTAAACCTCAGTGGCCGCATATATTTAAACCAGTGATTTGTGCCATAACGTTTTGATTTTGACATTATTGAAATACAATTCATTGCTAGATAGCACCTCATTTGAATGTAATATTTATAATTGTAAGTTCCCAAAAATGGCAAGTTTGAAAAAACACCCCCTCACTCATACTGATGAGAAACCTTTTAAGTGTAATATATGTAATATTAAATGCGCACAAAAAAGAAGTTTGCAATGCCATATGTTCACTCATACTGACGAGAAACCTTTTAAATGTAATATATGTAATTATAAATGCACACGAAAAGGAAGTTTGCAAAAGCATATACTCACGCATGGTGGTGAAAAACCATTTGAATGTGATATATGTGACCATAAATGCTCATTCAAAGCGAATTTGCGGCGCCATATGCTCACTCATACTGGTCAGAAACCTTTTAAGTGTAATATATGTAATTATAAATGCGCACAACAAGGAAGTTTGCAATGCCATATGCTCACTCATACTGACGAGAAACCTTTTAAATGTAATATATGTAATTATAAATGCACACGAAAAGGAAGTTTGCAAAAGCATATACTCACGCATGGTGGTGAAAAACCATTTGAATGTGATATATGTGACTATAAATGTTCAGTAAAAGGGAGTTTGCGACGCCATATGCTCATTCATACTGGCCAGAAACCTTTTAAGTGTAATATATGTAATTATAAATGCACACAAAAAGGAAATTTGCAAATACATATGCTCACACATAGTGGTGAAAAGCCATTTGAATGTGATATATGTGACTATAGATGCTCAGTAAAAGGGAGTTTGCAAAAACATATGCTCACACATAGTGGTGAAAAGCCATTTGAATGTGATATATGTGACTATAAATGCTCAGTAAAAGGGAGTTTGCAAAAACATATGCTCACGCATAGTGGTGAGAAGCCATTTGAATGTGATATATGTGACTATAGATGCTCTGTAAGAGGGAGTTTGCGACGCCATATGCGCACTCATACTGGCCAGAATCCTTTTAAGTGTAATATATGTAATTATAAATGCGCACAAAAAGCAAGTTTGCAATGCCATATGCTCACTCATACTGATCAAAAACCTTTTAAGTGTAATATATGTAGTTATAAATGCGCACTAAAAGGAGATTTGCAAAAACATATGCTCACACATAGTGGTGAAAAACCATTTGAATGTGATATATGTGGCTATAAATGCTCAGTAAAAAAAAGCTTGCGATACCATATACTCACCCATACTAGTGAGAAACCTGTTAAATGTAACATATGTGACTATAAATGCTCTGCAAAAAGGAGTTTACAGGTGCATATGCGCACTCATACTGGTGAGAAACCTTTTAAATGTAATATATGTAATTATAAATTCACTCAAAAAGGAAGTTTACAATACCATATGCTCACACATAGTGGTGAAAAACCTTTTAAATGTAACATATGTGACTATAAAAGCTCAAGAAAAATTAATGTGCAGCGCCATATGTTCACTCATACTGGCGAGAAACGTTAAAAAGTTTCAATGAAAATTGGATCTGGTCCTGACATTCGTAATTGACCTAGTTACGGAAGGCAGTCTTGTTTTTAAAAACAAAAATTCAATTGTTTTTTCTGCATCGTAAATCGTAGTTTGTTATTGTTATGTTAAGGTTGAATGACACTAAAGCAGATGTGTTTGTACTTTGCGGTCAACTTTGTGATGGAATATTACCTATGTAGAATTTTTGTTAATTCATTATTATTTTTAATATTGTTTTAAAGAATTTGAATATTAGCAAATATGTTTTTTGGAAACATTGGAATTGAGAAGGAAGTACACATACTACAAATACTGTTTTAAAGTAATTAACATGTAACAATAATGTAACAACAATAATATCATTAGAATGGAATGGTGGATAGATTTAGATGACTTAATACGTTTTTAAACTTTTTAATTTTCTAATACCTATTTATCACAACTAAGCCGCAATATTCTGTATGGTCAGGTGTATATTACCACGTCCTTCTGACGTCCTGAATCTGTATGATCTCGTTTCTGATGCATTGTTTTCTACAAAACAATAGGGAAACCATCAATGAAGTCATTATGTTATGATCACTAGGTGAAAACTAAAAAAAAGACTAATTTTGTATGCATACATACTGTTGTGATATAAGGTGGTCAATAAGAAAAAAGAAAGCATTAATTGTTGTGATTAATAAACCCTCCAACACTTGATTTAAGGATGAAAGGTTATAAATTGCAAAACAAACTTGTTATTGTTGAAATTCGCAAATACAAAATCATGGTAAAACAGTCTGAAAATATACACAACTAAATATCACTTATCTTTATAAAGAAAATTCTTCGGTTATAATTTCTAAACTAGAAAACAAGTTCCATAAATGCATGAGACGAAATCAGGCGGGTGGCTAATTAATTAGGAAGCTATTTAAATTATATCTGTAAAACGTTGTAAATGGACCAGACACAAATAAATATACAAATAAATTCCTTTTTAAATATTTAAATGGATAATTTTATTTATTAACACAGAAAAGAAATAAAAATTAAAATTCCATGAAGAGAAAAGAAAACAACTATTAAAATTCAAAATTAAAATTAAAGAAAATCAAATTAAATCTCGGTGTCAAATAGATTTAACAAAATTTGTTTTTAATTCTTATCTCATCAATACAACAATCTTATATTACTATTAATAAAAAAATATTAAAAATTGAAAATTATTTTAAATTTTAAAATTATTTGGCACCACACAAAAAAGTTAATCACCCTAACTTGAAAGTTAGCAGATTCCTGTTATAGTTGGTAAAATTACCTGCTTATTTGTTGAAAAGATGTTCACATTCTATGTCGTCCTTCAAATGGATTTTATTTGTGATTTTTGAAGATAATTATAATTTTTATAAAGGTGCAACATGTATCCATGACGTGAGTTATTTGCATATATAATTCGGTTATTTGCAACAAGATTCCATTACCTTCCTTTAATTCGTTCCATACAAAATAAAAATTCCACACATTTCTCCAAATAATAATAACAGTTTGAACACTAAATTTAAAAAACTGCACTTTTATTTATTTCACTTTAAGTTCACTTTGATTGTTCATTTTAATTATTATGAATTACATTATTAAGAACTTCTAAAAAAAATTTACAAACAAGATGACATTTGTCATAACCTCACTTTGTTGACATTTGAGTGACAAAATTTACCAACATAACTTCCAAATTTTATCAAACTAACGTACAAACTGACATGACTTCTGCTCTGTATGAAAATTCAAGAGAAAGTAACCAAATTTTCGTGCTGTTATAATAATTGAAAGATTTTTCTAATTAGGAACTAGATTAGTCTGGTTTCTAACTAGAAACAAAACAACATCTTTCCCACCAAAAACCTTTCTAACCAAATTGTTGATAAAAAATTAAATTAATTGTTTAAATAAATGTTATAAAATGAAAGAGGAGAATTTTTCCTTCATTTTGGTACCTAACACGGCTATTAAAATGCACATTTATTAGAGTTAGGATTCATTGACAACTATCTTGAATTTTCTGACAAACATTACTTCGCAGTAATTCAAATAAAAACATTTTAACATTTTGCTACTTCCTTTTCTTATAACAAAATTAATCCTAAGATCCTATTAAACAAAAATAACATAAATTTTGACACCAAAATTATGAATATAAACTAAATTTTAACATTTCAGCAGACGCTGCTGAAACGTTGCCATTTTGGGATTTCAAAGACCTAAACCTTCTCTATACAAAGTACCTCACTTTAACATTCTAGTGTCAAATGCACCATAGAACCTGATTAACAATATTGCAGTAACATATTTTACTTAGAAATTCGAATAACATTGAATAATATCCATTTACTATGGAAAATTATGAATCGTCAAAGAAATAGAACACTTTCTTGAAATTCAATAATAAAAACTGTAATTAAAGTAATAAATACTTGTGTATACCTTCTCACCCATGCCTTTAATAATTTGCAGGTGAAAACATGCCATAAAATGGCTTCAAAATATCTAAGTGTGAAAAAATCATTATTATCATGTTATTATTATAACAGGCGAAGGAGTTAGTGGAGGGGGTGACGAAAGCAGCGTAACGTATTATGACGTAGGTTTTTCATTTTTTATTGAATATTCTCATTTTGATTTATTGTATTTTGCATGTTTTAGCTGGAATCAGCGTTCAAAGGGCGTATTAAGACTGGCATAGTGATAAACAACAATATCTTAGATCCAAAAGAGTTTCTCGAGGAAGCACAGCCCATTTTTGTGGATAAAATTGAAGCATCCCTCCAAAACCGAATACCTAACATGAAAGCCAATGTCGTTTTATGTGCCGATTATAAAATGAAACTGGATGAAACAGTACAGGCCAAATATTTTAACACTTCAAACTTCATTATATCGAGATCCAGCGACCTTATTTCTATCTTCAGGGAAATGGAGATTTCTTTATTATCACAGGTGCGTATATAAAGTTTTAAAAAACTCACTTTTAATTAGTTTTTACCCTTTTTACAGATGGAAACGTTTCAGGAAGTTTGCTGAAGAACTGGATTGTTTTTTCCAAGTTTTATTTGACCAGCACCCAAGACATAAAAGAAAGTGCTAGCCCCTAAGAGAACGTCTATAGGACCTGATTTGTTGAAATCACAGTCGGCTAATTGAATATTGTTGGGAATATTTAATAGTGACATATTAAAGGAAATGATTGGCATATTTTCAGTTATCTTTGGAACAACCAAGAATGTTTCAACGGCATTGAACTTACCATCAACAGAGAAAATCGAGGTTTCTATTTTGCTTGAAATATAACTTAATGTATTGTTAATTCCAGCAATTGGAATATGATTTTTTACTGGTTTCAAATTTAATTTATTTGCCAGAGAGGATGTGATGAAATTGCTTTGACTTCTACTGTCTAACATTGCACGGCACTGTATAAGATTACCTAAACTATCACGAACAAATATTTTAGCTGTGGCAAGTAATATTTGATTTTCTAAAGGACGACAATGTGCATTGATAATTGATTCTTTTATGTCATCTTGATCATGTGTTAGATTTTCTGAACTTGATGTATTTGTATGTGTATGAGTAGTGGATGGTTGGGTGTTAAGAGATAAATTTACTTGCTTCTGTGGATGTAACAAAGAATTATGTTTTAAACCGCAATACTTGCAATTACCAGAATTGCAAAATCTTTGCTTGTGTTCAGGCCTCAAACAATTGCTACAAAGCTTGTGTTTGTTTACTTGGTCTTGTTTTTCCTTCAAAGGCATTTTTAAGAATTGATTGCACATAAAATTAAAATGCGAGTTCTTACAAAACGTACTATTGATTTCATAATGATCTAGGACAGCAAGGCTAATATGATGCTATTTTATTCTATTTTTTTCAGGGTAAATGGATAGGATGAAATAATAAAAAATATCATCATATTAGCCTTGCTGTCTTAGATCATTATGAAACAAATAGTACAAGATGTTTTCTGAGTAACTAGATTTGAATGTGCAGTTTTGAAGTCATTATAAGATTTTGAATCTTTAACTTTTGTTTCTATGGTTTCCAAAACCTGACATCGTTTTGTTAAAAAGTCAATCAAGCATTTTAGATTAGGCAAACAGCTATCTTTATTAGCAAGTACTTCCCACTCACGTTTTGTTATGGAATCAAGCTTAGAGATCAAAATGTGGATAATTAATGTATCCCAATAATCTACTGACTGTCCTAAAGACTTTAATGCGCGTATGTTTTTATTGAAATGATCTACAAGCTTTCTAAGCATTGTATAAGATTCACCTTTTAAAGGAACTAAATCAAATATAGCTTTAACATGCGTATAAACAATGAGCTTTTTATGAGCTTTTTCGAAACGTTCCTTCAAAAGATCAAACGCAATGCCGTAATTATCATCTGAAATTTGCAATGAATGTATTACCTGAGCAGCTTCTCCTTTCAAACAAGATTTCAAATAATAGAATTTGTCTGTTTTGCTTAAACGCACATTACTATGCACAAGGGAGTTGAATGTATCAATAAAACTGACCCATTCTGAATATGAACCATGAAACTCTGAAAGAGAAATCTGTGGCAGTTTTACCTTGTCATGAATATTACCTGAACTGGCGTCTGTTTGAATTTGAACTCTTTGTTGTAGATTGTCATGTAAATTTAACCTTGATGTATGTGTCTGCAAAATACCTTTAGCTTTAGAAATAACTCTGAAATAATTGTCTTCAAAATTGAGCCGTTCTTCTTCATCTATCACACCGTCTTGAAGTAATTTAATTTTTGTTTGTATTGCATCAAATTCATTGATTAGTGCTTCAGATCTACTTAATCGTACCTGTAGTTCATCAGAAGTAGAGATATCTTCGCAATCAAACCTATTTAGATAAGTATCAAAAAGTGTGACTTGAGATCCGTACTTGAGATTTTAGTATGCTCCTTCTACATTTTAGCTCGACTTCAGATGACATGATTATTTCAAAATTAATTTGAACGTGTCAAATAAAATGTAACTAGAAATGAATGAAAAGTTAATGAATATCTTACAGTTTTGTATGTATAAATGCGTTTAGTATTGTTATATCGTAGTTTGTATAGTATCCTATACTCTTGATTTCAATTGCTTGAAGAATTTTGAAGTCAGTTGGTGTATGTTGCTCCAAATCTTATTGAAAATCCTTTTTTAATGTGTTTTCTTCTTGAATATGTATGCCACTGATTTGTGACAGTGACCCAGGTCGACACCAATCTAATGCCAATACCGTCCCAGTATCCGACGAGAATTGACCAAAAAATAATGTGGGGTTTTTATGCGCTGGTTGTAGTTATTTTCCTGAACTTCACAGTAAAAGAAATGAATCTTTGGAGATTGTTTAATTATAAATTCCGTTTTTACAAATTTTATTTGACATTATTATGTTATTGAACGCTAGTGGACGGTTACTATAACTACAGAACATTTTATCCATCTTGGACCAAAATTGTAAACTTTAACAGTACGCGCCTTGTAATGGTCATTTAATGTGGGATAAGCGTGTCCTATCGCCTTAAGAACTAAAATTTGTGAAATGTTTCGTTATGTAAATTCTCCGGTAACTCAAAAAGTCGCCAGACGATTACAGTAACAGTAAAAGTTTTTATTTGTCATCAGTTTTCTAACAATTTATGTGATTTTCTTTTTGATTCCTGCCTTTTTATCCCTTTCCAGTTTCTACCATTTTGTTACAGTTTCGCCACGGAGCAGGAAATAAATGTTTATACGTACCTCGAAATCGATTACAACTTATAACGTAATTTGATATAACTTAATTAGAAATAATATGGCAGAGTAATTAGATTGAAGTATAATTACGAGGGTGGTTTGATAGGTCAGTGACTTTTTGAATAAAAGATAATTATTTCGACAAATAAGCGTTTTATTTCTCAACATACTCTCCTTTTAGCTCGATACATTTAGTCCAGCGTTTTTCCAATTTTTTTATTCCTTCCAAATAATAGGTTCTCTCAAGGCCCTCAAAATAGGCGTTTGTTTCAGTGATGACCTCTTCATTCGACCCAAATCTCTTACCGCCCAACTATTTCTTCAGGTTTGGAAACAGGAAATAGTCGCAGGGGGTTAAATCTGGAGAATATGCTGGATGGGGTAGCAGTTCATAGCCCAATTTATGGATTTTTGCCATGGTGACTACACACGTGTGCACCCGTGCATTGTCTTGATGGAACAGCACTTTTTCTTCGCCAAATGCGGTCGTTTCTGCTTCAAATCAATATCGAATCTGTCCAAAAGCTCTGGATAATAATGGTGATCGTTTTACCCTTTTCAAGGTAATCGATGTGAATGACACCGCCTGCATCCCAAAAAACCGTGGCCATGGCCTTGTTGGCCGACAGACCCACCTTGGCATTCTTTGGTGCACGTTCACTCGGAGAAACCCACTGTCTTGATTGTTCCTTGGTCTCTCGTGTAGTGTAATGGATCCATGTTTCGTCTACGGTAACGAAACGCCGCATTGCGAGAGTTCGGATTGCGGCTGAACATCGCCAAACACTCCTTTGAAGTGATCAAACGGTTGCACTTATGGTCGAGTGTGAGCAATCGCGGCACCCATCTCGCGGATAAATTTTTCATGTCCAAATATTCATGTAAAATGGGATGTACACACTACAGCCTCAGCCACCTCACGCACTTTCATTCTCCGATCGTCCAATATCATTCCATGGATTTTATCCACGATTTCTGGCATGACGACCTCTTTTAGGCGACCTGAACGTTCGGCGTAACTTGTGCTGGTACGAGCACAACGGAACTCAGTAAACCACTTCTTAGCCATTGAAATTGATGGTACACAGTCCCCACAGTATTTATCAAGCCTTTCCTTGGTTTCGGTGATGGTTTTTTTTTTTACACAAAAAATAATGTTTAATCAGCACACGAAATTCACTTTTTCCATTTTCGTTAAAATTCACGAGGTTGTTTGCTTTCAATGGTTGTCAAACACAAACTAAATGGCGCAGTCTTCTCAAAATTTTACAGTAGTCTATTCATAGATGGCAGTTGACGGGAGCAGTGTCACGACCTACTACTGCCGTGGCAGTGTTTAGAGTCACAGCATCTAGTCACCTAGGCCAGCTGGTAGACTAGAGTACCGCAAACCGCCGCCATATTGGGGCAAAAGAAGCACGAAATTGTTCATTATTTGTTGTAGATGCAGTGACTCTAGCAGTGTTGCATTTAAAGTTACTGCGCGGGAAAATCAAAAAGTTACTGACTTATCAAACCGTCATCGTATTTATTTATGGTTTTAATAACGAGTGGGTAAACGTCTCAAGACGTCTGCACTGTTTAAATAAAAACAAGAAATATATTCACAAGGATTTATAAACTTATTTATTCTTTATCTTGAAGGCCTCAAACAAAAATCCGCGGTACTGATAAAATATCGCAGCCTGTGGACTACAATTTAATTGTAACATGGTTTGTAAACAAGCTAAACGTAGAAAGATGACAAAAAAGTAACTCTTTTTATAGATGGCAAAACTTTCTGAACAAAATCTTCACCCAAATAAGTTCACTAGTAATTGCCGTGATTCCTCTATATATAATTACTATATGGCGTTGGTGAAACCGGGCTATAGGCGGTGTAGCTTATTTACCGAACTCTCAAGCCGTGTATTAACGAAAGAATTAATTTAAAATATTCTACCGCCGCGCCATCCTCTGCTAAAATTTGTAACTTCCGGGCATTAATAAGTTTGATGTTTGACGGCAAAGTGAAACATCTTTTTAATTGTTGGGGTAATCTATGTATTATAATCTATAACACTAATATTAAGTACAATAATGAATTTAGTACAATTCCATAGGATTAATATTTGTGCGTTTATATTGGAAGGTTAGAAACATTTTAGTTGATTCGCTTTTTCATTTCAACCAGTTGTTTTTATTAATTTTACAAAACATTCAATCTCAGTAGGTACCTCAGAAGTGCTACGATACCTATACATTAATTACACTTACTGTGTTTTATATGTAAAGGTATGCCATTCTTTATAATATACATTGTATATTTTTTCAGTTACGAGTTTGAAGTAATTTAAGTAGATCCATACGTCGTACTGTAACACTCCAATCCTGATGTCTATTAGAGTAGTTCAACTAGAAGAAAGAATATCTCATCATCACGTCTTTTAGTGGTAAGAAGCTGTTTCATCGCACTTAGGAAGGAAGATAGTTGTTAAAGTTTGTTTGTACTCGACAATCATTTTAACAAAACTGCTAGTAAAGCAAAAATTTAAGTTTAGATGTTCTCATAAATTATCTTCTAAGACAATATAAGAATAGTTTGCATCCATGCTGCTAAACAATCATATGTAATATATGCAACTGTAAATGTTCAACACACATAAATAAAATATGCCCACTAATGGTGGTGAGAAGCTATTGGAATATATATAATTACGTATAAATACTTATAAAAAGTAACTTTAAAAGCATACGCTTGTTTATGCTGATGAAACCACATTTTCTAGCGATCAAACTGTTCAGTGTTGTGTTTAAAATGTGTCATTGTATCGATGCAACTGCTTCAAACAGATTTAAACCAGTGATTTGCGCTATAACATTTTGATTTTGACATTATTGAAATACAATTCATTGGTAGATAGCACCTCATTTGAATGTAATATTTATAATTGTAAATTCCAAAAAATGGCAAGTTTGAAAAAACACCCCCCTCACTCATACTGACAAGAAACCTTTTAAATGTAATATATGTAATTATAAATGCACACGAAAAGAAAGTTTGCAAAAGCATATACTCACGCATAGTGGTGAAAAACCATTTGAATGTGAGATATGTGACTATAAATGCTCTGATAAAAGGAGACTGCAGCCCCATATGCTCACTCATACTGGTGACAAACCTTTTAAATGTAATATATGTGATTATAAATGCTCAGTAAAAGGAAGTTTACGGTACCATAAACTCAACCATACTGTCGAGAAACCTTTCAAATGTAACATATGTGACTATAAATGCTTAGTAAAACGTAGGTTACGTTGCCACATGCTCACTCATACTGGCGAGAAACCTTTTAACTGTAATATATGTGACTATAAATGCTCCGTAAAACAGAGTTTACAGCGCCATATGTCTACTCATACTGGTGAGAAACCTTTTGAATGTAATATATGCAACTATAAATGCTCAGTAAAAAGTAGTTTACGATCCCATATTTTCACTCATACTGGCGAGAAACCTTTTAAATGTAAAATATGCGACTATAAATGCTCAGTAAAAGGAAGTTTACGGTACCATAAACTCACCCATACTGGCGAGAAACCTTTTAAATGTAACATATGTGACTATAAATGCTCAGTAAAAAGTAGGTTACGTTGCCACATGCTCACTCATACTGGTGAGAAACCTTTTAAATGTAGTATATGTGACTATAAATGCTCATTAAAAGAAAGTTTGCAAAAGCATATGCTCATACATAGTGGTGAAAAGCCATTTGAATGTGATATATGTGACTATAAATGCTCAGACAAAAGGAGATTGCAGCTCCATATGCTCACTCATACTGGTGAGAAACCTTTTAACTGTAATATATGTGACTATAAATGCTCCGTAAAACAGAGTTTACAGCGCCATATGTCTACTCATACTGGTGAGAAACCTTTTGAATGTAATATATGCAACTATAAATGCTCTGTAAAAAGCAGTTTATGGTACCATATACTCACCCATACTAGTGAGAAACTTTTTAAATGTAACATATGTGACTACAAATGCTCAGTAAAAACGAGTTTACGGTGCCATATGCTCACTCATACTGATGACAGACGTTTTAATTGTAATATATGTAATTATAAATGCACCCGAAAAGGAAGCTTGCAAAAGCATATGCTCACACATAGTGGTGAAAAGCCATTTGAATGTGATATATGTGACTATAAATGCTCAGCAAAAGAAATCTTTCAATACCATATACTCACCTATACTAGTGAGAAACCTTTTAAATATAACACATGTGACTATAAATGCTCAGTAAAAAGTAGTTTACAAGTGCATATGCGCACTCATACTGGTGAGAAACCTTTTAAATGTAATATATGTAATTATAAATCCACACAAAATGGAAATTTGCAAAAGCATATGCTTACACATAGTGGTGAAAAACCTTTTAAATGTAACATATGTTACTATAAAAGCTCAAGAAAAATGAATTTGCAGCGCCATATGTTCACTCACACTGGCGAGAAACGTTAAAAAGTTTCAATGAATCTTGGTCCGGTCTTGTCCTGACATTCGTACTTGACCTACTATCCATTTTTTTTCTAGAGTCCTCTGACTTTGAAAGCGTATTGCTGGGGAACTACTGAACCAAATTAAATATTTTAAAAACGAGCAAATAGTCATTTCTACATACAACAGTAAAATATTATATTTCTAAGTGGTATACTTTTGTTTTTATCGGACGATACGCAATAAAAGGTACCCATTTTTAGGGACAATTTCATTGAAAGTAAGTTAACTAATTTTTTTCTCAGAAAGTATGTTATATATCTATGAGATTTTTGTAGGGGTTAGAAAGAAACCTTGCGGTTCTTATGTTATTAATTTTCAGACAAAAAAGCGTTTTATTTAAGATTTATGGGAAAAAATAGCGCACTATGCGTTCTTATTTATTAATAGAGATAGCGTCAAAATTCTTTCGCTAAATCAACACCTACAAAGATCTCATAGATATATAACATATACTTTCTGAGAAAAAAAATATTTAACTTACTCTCAATGAAATTGTCCCTAAACATGGGTACCTTTTATTGTCCGATAAAAACAAAAGTATACTAGTTAGAAATATAATATTTTGCTGTTGTATGTAGAAATAAATTTACTATTTGCTCGTTTTAATTTAATAAAATATTTAATTTGGTTCAGTAGTTCCCGAGCAATACGCTTTCAAAGTCAGAGGACTCTAGAAAAAAATGGATAGTAGTTACGGAAGGCAGTCTTGTTTTTTAAAACAGAAATACAATTGTTTTGTCTTCATCGTAAATCATAGTTTGTTACTAGGATAATGGGCCCTACGGGCCTAAGCACTTAAGTATGATAGAAATAGCATTTATCGATTTTTTTTAAAGTAGGTCAGTATTTACATGACCTACATAAATCTCCAATCGATTCTCTATCGATAGAGCACATATTAGTACCAAATAACACTCAATAGCACCAAATAGTACGATAGAATCAGCATTTATCGATTTTTTAAAACATAACCTAATTTAAAAAAATTTAAAACATAACCTAATTTAAAAAAATTGTCAGGTCGTGCATTATCCTCGGCAAATTACGCGTCGAATGAGCCCAAGCCCATCTCTCCAGCCCTTATAGAACGCGAGAATGGGGCTCGGACACACATACAAATCAACTTTAGTAGTAGGTATTGGATTGTTATGTTAAGGTTGAATGACACTAAACCAGACTTATGTGTTTGTACAAGTTTGCGGTCACAATTTTGTAACGGAATAAAACCTATGTAGAATTTTTGTTAATTCATTATTATTTTTAATATTGTTTTAAAGAATTTGAATATTAGCAAATACGTTTTTTTTAAAACATTGGAATTGAGAAGGAATACACATACTACAATAGTAATTTACGTTATAAGTCCTGGAAATGGAATTTTGGCAGTCGAGTAAGATGTTACGGACAGGGCGACGAAGGAGCCGAGTCCGGAACATCGAAACGAGACTGTAAGACCATTTTCAGAACGTATGACGTAATGCGTTTTATTTCATACTGCAATTATTGGAATATTGGTTTAATTAAAAAAAATATATATATAAAATAAATTTCCGAATGCAAGATATGGACATCTATGAAGAACGAGTATCCATAGCAACTGATTACGTACTAAAACATTGTCCAGTTGATTGACTGTATTTGCGTCCGGTAAAATTTTTTAGTCACAAGTGACTGTCAAATTTTTTACAGGCATCCTAGACCGTAAAATCGCATGTTCTGGACTAAAAAGGTTGACGTAAAACTGACAAATGTGACACAGTATGAAATAAATACTGTTTTAAAGCAATTAATATGTAACAATAATGTAACAACAATAATATCATTAGAATGGAATGGTGGATAGATTTAGATGACTTAATACGTTTTTTAATTTTCTAAATTCTATTAACGAGTAAAATAGAATCAAAACTAATGATAAGATATTTTGCAATATTCTGTATGGTCAGGTGTATATTACCACTTCCTTCTGACAATGAATCTGTATGATCTCGTTTCTGACGCATTGTTTTCTACAAAATAATAGGGAAACCCTCAATGAAGTCATTATGTTATGATTGAACGTCCTATCAGTTCACGGTTGTAATTTTATAACGGGCTGCCAGAATCTTTGTTATTTAATCACTAATTGTTTTAAAGAAACAGAAGTATGCTTGAAAGTCATTAATTAATAATTTACTTTCACTTTTAACTCGGCGAAAGCTAGAAAAAGACTAATATTGTATGCATACATACTGTTGTGATATAAGGTGGTCAATAAGAAAAAAAAGCATTTTAATTGTTGTGAATAATAAACCCTCCAACACTTGATGAAAGATGAAAGGTTATAAATTGCAAAACAAACTTGTTATTGTTTATTGTTTCCAGCCTTACTTTATGGAACTCCATAATTATGCAATAAATAAAGATTAGTAAAAGTTTCACAGTTTTATTAAAATATAACCTGACAATATTGTTTCGACAGCTATGCTGTCATTATCAAAGGTAATATAATTATAAACAAACACGTCGCTAAGGTAAATACAAAAATAGTTAACTAGATAAAATAATAATAATATTTTTATTTAATTCTGATTATTATTATTATTTTATCTAGTTACCTATTTTGTATCTACCTTAGCGACGTGTTTGTTTATAATTATATTACCTTTGATAATGGCAGTATAGCTGTCGAAACAATATTGTCAGGTTATATTTTAATAAAACTGTGAAACTTTAACTAATCTTTATTTATTTCATGAAAACTTGTTATTATTGAAATTCGCAAAAACAACACAACACAAAATCATGGTAAAACAGTCATGAACAACAGAAAATATACACAACTAAATATCACTTACCTTTATAAAAAAAAAATCTTCTGCTATAATTTCTAAACTAGAAAACAAGTTCCATAAATGCATGAGACGAAATCAGGCGGGTCGCTAATTAATTAGGAAGCTATTTAAATTACATCTGTAAAACGTTGTAAATGGACCAGACACAAATAAACTTTTTAAATATTTAAATGGATAATTTTATTTATTAACACAGAAAAGAAATAAAAATTAAAATTCCATGAAGAGAAAAGAAAACAACTATTAAAATTCAAAATTAAAATTAAAGAAAATCAAATTAAATCTCGGTGTTAAATAGACTTAACAAAATTTGTTTTTAATTCTTATCTGATCAATACAACAATCTTAAATTACTATTAATAAAAAAATTAAAAATTGAAACTTATTTTAAATCTTAAAATTATTTGGCCCCACTCAAAAAAGTTAATCGCCCTAACTTGAAAGTTAGCAGATTCCTGTTATAGTTGGTAAAATTACCTGATTATTTGTTGATAATATGTTCACATTCTATGTCGTCCTTCAAATGGATTTTATTTGTGATTTTTGAAGATAATTATAATTATTATAAAGGTGCAACATGTATCCATGACGTGAGTACATAAAATAATTCGGTTATTTGCAACAAGATTCCATTACCTTCCTTTAATTCGTTCATACAAAATAAAAATTCCAAACATTTCTCCAAATAATAATAACAGTCTAAACACTAAATTTAAAAAACTGCACTTTTATTTATTTCACTTTAAGTTCACTTTGATTGTTCATTTTAATTATTATCAATTACATTATTAAGAACTTATAAAGAAAATTTAAAAACAAGATGGCATTTGTCATAACCTCACTTTGTTGACATTTGAGTGACATAAAATTCACCAACATAACTTCGAGATTTTATCAAACTAACGTACAAACTGACATGACTTCTGCTCTGTATGAAAATTCAAGAGAAAGTAACCAAATTTTCGTGCTGTTATAATAATTGGAAAACAATTGCGAATCGCTAGTGATTTTCCTAGTTAGGAACTAGATTAGTCTGGTTTCTAACTAGAAACAAAACAACATCTTTCCCACCAAAAACCTTTCTAACCAAATTGTTGATAAAAAATTAAATTAATTGTTTATATAAATGTTATAAAATGAAAGAGGAGAATTTGCCCTTCATTTTGGTACCTAACACGGCTATTAAAATGCAGATTTAGAGTTAGGATTCATTGACAACCATCTTGAATTTTCTGACAAACATTACTTCACAGTAATTCAAATAAAAACATTTTAACATTTTGCTACTTCCTTTTCTTATAACAAAATTAAACCTAAGATCCTATCAAACAAAAATTACATAAATTTTGACATCAAAATTATGAATATAAACTAAATTTTAACATTCTAGCAGACCCTGCTGTAACGTTGCCATTTTGGGATTTCAAAGGCCTATACCTTCTCTATACAAAGTTCCGCACTTTAACATAATAGTGTCGAATGCATCATAGAACCTGATCAACAGCATTGCAGTAAAGTATTTTACTTAGAAATTCAAATAACATTGAATAATATCCATTTACTATGAAAAATTATGAATCGTTAAAGAAATAGAACACTTTCTTGAAATTCAATAATAAAAAGCGTAAGTAAAGTAATAAATACTTGTGTATACCTTCTCACCCATGCCTTTAATAATTTTCAGGAGAAAACATGCCATAAAATGACTTCAAAATATCTTAGTGTGAAAAAATCAACCAACGACAGAAAATCCTACAATTGAGTTTGTGAAATTCAAGTGGAGAACTGTTTAAAAGTTATCCCTTTCCATCTCACAGTGTTGCAATGTGTATTCTCAATATTTTTAATGCAAAATGTTATTCTAAAATAGAAATTGTGAAATCCTTTAATAATTGCATCTTTCGCCTGGTAGATAGGCAACACAGCGTGCATACATGTTATGCGGGATGCCTATATCACAACAATACGTAGTATGATTACCATTATTATTGTTCTAGGAAAAGCGCCAAATGGCTTATCATTCTTTGTCTGACACAATCCTACATACAGACCCTATAATAAATTATTAGTTCTTATTACAAGTTTTATTTAAGTAACATTTGTATCAATAGTTTTGCATTATTATTAATCCACTATTCATTACCGATATTTTACACTTTACTGCTATTAGTGGATAAGTACGAGTACTAATTTATTTAGTACTGTAATTTATTTACAGATTAAAAATGTATTTAAAATTAATTGGATTTGAGGCTAGGTTTAAACAGAATTTGTCGCTTGTTAAGAGAAAAATGTTGAATATAACACAAAAATGCTTATTGTTACTAACAGAAAGTTGTAAATTCTAGTACATAGGTACTACAAAGGACCATTCAGTCGCATTTACAAAAGAACCTTTTATAACCACATTTTTAAGAACTTCCTATTATTTGTTAAGCTCTGTTATTTTTTAATGAAATTTGCTTATGTGTTAAATTATAACTAAAATTGAAAGATATTCTAGACTGTACTTATTACTTCACGTATTGCTGTTGTGAAGTGTTTTACACCTTTAATAATGTTATTATAATGTTAATAATGTTTATTATCAATAAATGTTTCCAGATAACCTGCGACTCTGTTTTGCAAATTTATAGACATTTTTATAGTTTCGAATAGATGGACCATTCATTACTGTAACAAAGATTATTTTACGAAAAATTCTCGAAAACACGGCAAATATTTACGTACGTAATGATAATGAATCTCTTAAACAGATGTTTATGACGTAATTTAAATGTCTTTATTTCTTTTTTTCTTAATTACCAAGTGATGACCTTCAATAACACTCGTATTTTATTACAGTATTTTTAAAGTGTCAACCTTTGTGTTTGTTAAATTGTAAACATCTGTTATTTAGCGTGTAGTATTTCATAGTAAGCAACCAGACTTCCAGGACCGGCTCAAGTTCGGTAAATTATTTAGGGGCCCCAAAATCTTTAATGCAAGAATTTTTTTGCATTTTTGTGATCTATCCGCCTTCATGTTTCGCCTCTTAAACCGGTGTAAATTTAAAATAAATCATCCTGTATAGTTTTAAATTTTCAGTTAATCAAAATAGCAAACGTCTAGTATTTTAAATTTTTTTTACCTATCATCAATCTTCCAAAAAAATGTTACTATATTGTACGGCTTCGCAAGTATGCGATATCATTTGTTATTTTTCCTTTGCTCACAACCATTCAAAACCCAAAACCACATTTTACTAACACTGTATAAACAATTACAACAGAGTGCCAACCTTGTTTATTTGTTTGTTTGTTGTTTGTGTTTGGGCGAGGAATCAGGATGGCGGAGCATCCGTCGTACCTCATGGCACCGATTGCTATGATCATTTGGCCGACCCTACTAGAATCTAGCCGAATCTGGGGGAATTCCACCCCCAGTAGGGATCTTTATCGTGCCAAACATCGCATTGACACGGCACCTACAGTTTTACTTCCTCTCCGAAAAGAAGGCATGTTTTTAAATTTTTCTCCGCTATGAAAAATTACCAGTTCGGCCGGGGATCGAACCTGCGATCTTTGGATTATGAAGCAAACATGCAAACCACTAATCCACCGACACTGGCACCTTGTTTATTTATTCGTTATATTTATGTTAAACGAAATTAAATTTTGTTTCTGTAATTTTTAATATTTTGAAACGAATATCAAATAAATATTTTATTATTACTATGTCGACAGAATGTCGCAGATAAATGTAAATATTATATATACCGTGTTCGTTGTAACATTTGATATAGAGAATTAATATGGGAAATCTGAAATATGCCAAATAGTTCGTTCTCGAATAAAAGTCGGTGGAATTAATAGTTGCAATCGATAGATAAGATATTCTAACGTACTATCCAAAATTATTACCCTTAATAACAATCCCAATTCTTCAGAAATTATAAATTCATGAATTATTTGCAAAACATTAATTTAAAAGCCGAAACCTGAAAAGTCAACGCGACTTGCCTCCGTGGTTCAATGGTAAATGTGGCTTGCTAAACCGCATGGGCTCGTGGAATGCAAGATCGAATCCCGTTACAAGCAAGACTTTTTTTAAAATTTTATTTGTCATTAATCTTTAATTTAATAACAATTTAAATAATTTGTTATTATTTTTTATTCGAAAAACGTACAAGAAATAATAAATTAGAAATAAAAAATAATGATACCCAATTAATAAAACGTGAGTTCAAGAATTCTCATACGTATTTATTTTAAATTAAAATAAATAAAATGTAAAATAAGTACTTGTCAATACTGAAACTTTAAATGTATTTAAATCTTCAGGATTTTCAGTGTTAATAAACTAATATTGTAAAAATTGGTTTTTGTAGTATGCAGTATGAAAAAGCATCATCAGTTTTCATTTCTAATTTATTATTGTACGTTTTTCGAATAAAAGAATAATAAATTATTTAAACTGTTATTAAATTAAAGATTAATGACAAATAAAGTTTAATGATTAATTTATCGGCAAATGACATACTGAAAAAGATAATTATCTGTTTTAGGGCTATGGTATATTCTCGATGTAGAAGAGTTAAACTTGGATTTCAATCCATTTGATGTATTTATTACCCATGCAAAAAAATACGACCGTTGTAAAGGGTAAAAAGGATGATCAAATTTATAATAATAATAATAAAAGAATCTATACTAATTAGACTCTCCAAATTCGAGAAAGAGAGAAACGATCCTTTAGGTAAACTGTACATTCTTGTTGTTTAAAGGTTTTTCTCAGATAGACAAAGTTTTAAGGTAATATTGATTACAGTAAAATCTACATGTAAAAACTACATGTAAAAATAATAACTCAAAAAATACATTTAAAACAAGTATTTTTATATTTATTTTTGTCAAGTTTACAAAAACCGTCTTTAAAGAAATTTGAAAAGATTATTGATGACTAGCATCGGAACTTACTTAATTACGTTAAAAGGGAGAATTTTTACAGAAAAGAACCATTCAAAATTGCGAGGGAATACCTGTTTGGGTTCGAAGCAGCCGCATATTTCTAATGATGACGTCATCAAAGCAGGTAAAATCGTCGTGCTTTTTTAAAGGAATGCATATAGCCCCTAGGTGTTTCCCTTTTGTCGTTGAGGGCGAGGTAAATATTTGAAAATAAGATCAGTTTCTTTCGATACCTTATACAATGTGGTTGTATTAATATTTTTTGTTGTAACAATGGGTTTAAAGATTAATAATAATAACCGGTTGTTAAAGTGTGAATATTTATTGTTTTTCACGTTTTTAATTTAAAGTGATACAATGCACAAAGGGTAAGTTATTCTTTCTGCATTAGAACTGTTTTTTTTCTCTTTTGAATAGTTAATTCAGCAGGTGATAATACATATTAGTGTTAGAAAACCAATCCAATCCCTGGACTTGATTCAAGCGCCCGTATTTTTTAACGTAATTTCCAGCCAACTTGAGATTAGGAAGCCTTTTACGAAAGGTAGTTATCGGCATAGATATATCCGTTAGTAGAGCTTGTAAAACTTGCCGTTATATCAATGATTACTGGTTTCTTTAAATTTATAGATCTCGTTGGGTTAGAAAGCTTCATTAAAGTACAATAATTTTGATCACGTGGTTAGGCAGTTGTGAAATATAGAAGGGTAGAGGGATAAAAGATGGCCGACCAATCAGAACGCATTTCAAGATGACCGTCGCCTTGTAGTAGGGATAAAAGATGGCCGAACCAGCCAGAACGTATTTCATAAATTAAATAGTATCATAAAATAGGAATTTAATTAATTAGCGTAAATGCACTTTTATATATTCGAAGGGTACATAGTTGCGATATGATCTAATGTAGCAGTATTCATACTAATTCGACATCTATTACCAAATATCCGTAAATTGTTAACCGATAATACAGATTTCAATCAATTACACGTAAAATTTCTTTTTACACTCATGACCTCTATTAATATTGATAATACAGATTTCTTCTTTGAAAGAAAGAGAGATAGAAAGGTACGCAGGACAGCGATAAGGAGAGAGAGAGTTTCCAAATGGCCGTCTAGTGAAAGGGATAAAAGATGGTCAATCCAATTCCATAGTTAGCGCTAAAAAATTCAAATCTAAGGGCGGGAAATCCAAGATGGCGACTTTAACAATGACAAATTCAAAAATTAATAATGACAATTCATGAATTTATAATTTCTAAAGAATTGGGATTGTTATTAAGGGTAATATTTTTGGACAGTACTTTAGAATATCTTATTTATCGATTGCAACTATTAATTTCACCGACTTTTACTCAAGAACGAACTATTTCGCATATTTCAGATTTCCCATACTAATTTCCTATAGCAAATGTTACAACGAACACGTTGTATAAATAGTATAAAAATAATATTTTAAAAAATATTTTAAATAATATATAAATAAGTATTCGTTTCAACATCCGCCTAAATATTAGCTAATATACTAATAATAATATATAGGTATAGGATTTCTATGCATTTGCATGTTTTTTCTGCTTATAGCAAACATATGCAGAGTTATATTTCTACATGTTTAAGCCACATATGAATCACATATGTCAATTTGAAAGTGCATATAAATGCATATTTAGGTGTTTTTTATAAATGCATCCATATTTTAGCATTTTTGAACGAGTGTGCATATTTTACCACTTTTTGAGCGATTTACATGCTTTAATTATGAAATTTCTAATATTTTTTAAATAATTTTAGCATTTTAGACAACCAACCAAGGGCGGCTTAGTTGAGTCTAGGGGAAACCCATAATTTAAGCTTATTGTTAAATACTAGGCTTTAGAATATTTTATTTGTTACTCATTTGTAAACGTCAGTTTATCAAAACACCATATTAATAAAGAAAGTTTATTTGTACAAGCTACTAACTTGTAAAATTTTTACAGGTTAACTGTCAGTTTTACAAGTTAGTAGCATTAATGAAATAAATCGTGAAATAAACAACATGCAATCATGGTAACGTTTCCAAAGCTTACCACAAATTTACTGCGGATTTTTTGTAATCGAAATTTGAATATGTATTTTCATTTATTTACAAATGAATAACAAATAAAATAAATAACAATACACGCAAGGTAACGGGTTCTACTGGCTCCAGAAGGTGACAGGCTTGTCTACGACTCGCCAGTCATATCCTTCTGTCCGCCAGTAAAAACCCTCTTACCATGCTAGTAATGTTATATACTATTACTGCCTTAACCATCTGTGTACTTGTTAATATTTTCTAAGAAAGAAAAAGTTTCAACTAAAATTTAAATACTTACATCCTGCGGTATTGTGATAAATAGGTATTAAAAAATTCCAAAGACCCTTTGACAACTTCCTGTTCATAGAAAAATTTGCCTGTACTTTTGTTTACTAATCTTGTAATCTTTCAATTAAGACAATTCAGAAATTGCATTCTGCATTTCAGTTTGAAATTTTAGAGTGTAAAGATGGGTAAAGAAAAACGGTCTGTGTCTGTTACACTTCGAAGTTATGTTAAGGAATTCAGTGTTCTTACAACTGACGATAAGATGTTGTATTGTACAGTGTGCGACGATAAAGTGACTGCAACGAAACGCTTTCAAGTTACACAACATCTGAACACCGTTCGACATCAAAAGTGTGTTGCCCTGAAATCAAAAAAACAAACATTGTTACCGGGGTACCTTAATAATTCGCGCGGTGAGTCCAGCAAATCGATCGAATTTAATAAAAACTATGTAGTGCATTAGTGGCTGCAGATATCCCGTTAAGTAAAATTAATCACTCAGCATTTCGTAATTTTCTGGAAGAAATTTCAAAAATGCCAATACCCGACGAGTCTCTACACTCAGGAAAAATTATTTACCTCGTTTATACGAAGAGACCATAAAATCAATTAGAAAACATATAGCGAATAACTACATATAGGTTTCCATTGACGAATCTACTGACACTACTGGAAGGTGCGTAGAAACTTCATTTCTTTCGTTTTGTTAGTAAAATTTAACTAATTAAAGACAGCAGAGCAATTTACGGATGTTTTATTTTCTATTTTGTTAGTTACATATTTAATCACAACAATATTTTTGCTTGATTAAAATATAATTTTTTTTAAATAACTGTTTTGCGCTAATTGTTTGTAATCGACTAATTATGTAGTTCGATAAAATAAAAATCAAATTTCTGTTTTCAGATACGTGGCTAACGTTATAATTGTCGTTTTAAATTCGGAGAACAATCTCAAATCCTATCTATTAGCAATGGGCGTTTTCAAGAGCACCAATCATTGTTCTGTGGCAAAATTGTGTAATTATTCGATGGCTATTTTGTGGCCGGACGGCATACAGTACAACAAAGTTCTCCTGTTCGTCACCGACGCAGCACCGTACATGATCAAAGCTGGAGCAGGCTTACAAGTTCTGTACGAAAAAATGATCCACTTAACTTGTCTTGCCCATGCAATGCATAGAGTTGCGGAAAAAGTGCGGGAAATATATCCTAACGTAAACTCTATAATTTCAGATGTAAAAAAATTGTTTGTAAAGCTCCATATCGCATACAAATATTTAGGGAAACTGCTCAAAAAGTGCCTCTCCCACCTGAGCCTGTAATAACAAGGTGGGGTACTTGGCTTTCTGCAGCAGAATATTATGCAACTTATTTTGATATTATTAAAGCATTTGTAAATAAACTTAATAAACACGATGCACTATGCATACAAAGCGCACAGGATGCTTTTAATGCTAAGGAGGTGAGGGCAGAATTATTGTTTCTTTTGACAAACTTTGTGCGTTTAGCTAAAGTAATTCAGAAATTAGAATGTCAGGGAAATTCATTAGATGAATCTCTTGAGCATGTAAAATTGTTACTTTGAATAAAGTAAAAGGGCGAAAGGGTTTGACTATAAAACAAAAATTTAAATCCGTTATAGACAAAAATCCTGGTTTTCACTTAATTAAAAGCATAAACGATGCATTATCTGGCCAAGACATTTTAGACGAGCTAAAACATTATTCGCTTGTAGAATTAAATAATTTTAAGTATGCCCCAATTACGTCTTGCGATGTGGAACGGAGTTTCTCAAAATATAAAACAATGTTTAGGGATAATAGGCATATGTTTACTCTTGAAGATTTAAAAATGTACGTCATTGTGAACTGTAACGCTCTATGTTGTAGCCTCGGACTGCTCTTGGGGTTGTGGTTCAATAACAACAATATTGAGGGTGCGTAATGGGCGCCACAATATTTATTTTGGAAAATATTGAAAACCGTTTACTGTAAATGTTATGGCAAATAGCAATCAATTACTCAGTCTATCGTCACTAAAAGATTCACAGGGTTTAATAGTATTCAAGGTTTATTGGAATCAGGTACACTGTGCTATATTGTTAATGTATACGAGCTGAAGTAGGTATAGGGCCACCTGGGCCAGACAGTTCTAGGGACCCTAGATTTTCTGTCTCTCTCTAATCTGGTGACTTTTTGTCTGTCTCTCTCTAATCTGGTGACTTTTTGTCTGTCTCTCTCTAGGTGCGGCCATTTTGAATCGCCATTTTGAATAGCCATTTTGAATCGCCATTTTGGATCGCCATTTTGAATAGCCATTTTGAATCGCCATTTTGAATCGCCATTTTGAATCGCCATTTTGAATCGCCATTTTGAAACGCCATTTTGGATCGCCATTTTGAATCGCCATTTTGAATCGCCATTTTGAAATGTCATTGTGAATCTGTCAATTTTGAATCTGTCATTTACATATCCGCCATTTTGTATCTGTCATTTTGAATCTGTCATCTTGGATTTCCCGCCCTTGGATTTGAATTTTTAGTAATTTAATTCGCGGGGTCATTAGCGGATCATTTTTTTATCTCGCGGGATCATCTGCATATCTCATCTCCCTCTCTCTCCTCATTTCCAACTTGTCATCATTTCCCGCTGAAAGATTTGAATTCCTAGCGCTGCTAATGCCATCTATCGGTGACGTCATATGATCGGTATAGTAGATTTCTATACGCCTGTAGATAGGCAACCCGCTATACTTTTTTACAAAACCAATGGAGCCGGCAGGGTTTGAACGCTCGACCGTCTGGTTATAAGCTTAGGACTTAACCATTACACCATGAAGGTAATCTATTAAAGCACTGTAAACGGGTTATAAAAAAAATTGTTGACTAGCGACCACGTACTCATAACATAATACATGTTAGTAATTTCATATTATCAGATATGATATCCATTATCTCAACAAAATCATTAGCAAAGACGTGTTTTAGTTATAAGTTTAAGCGATAACAAAATGTCCATAGCTTAACCCCGAGACCACGGAGCTTGTCTTTTAAATTACTGCATACGAGTTATTTCTAAAAATGCTTTCACGTATATTTGATTAAATCCAATTTATTTAAAAATAATTCCCGGAAAATATTTATAAATATTGTACATTAATAATATTAAATCTTTAGGATTCAAAAATTATAAGCCAATTATGATTATTATCATGAGTCATTGAGATGAGACAATTATTATTAACCTTATATGAGCCAATCGTGAAGAAACTCAAGAAATTTTTCTTGATACATCTTAAATATAACAATTTGAAAACTATATACAGATATTATTACTACATGAGGCCCGTAACATCAGTCGATCCGCGGCTTTTTATATCAGTACAAAATAATTAGATATAGTTATATTTACTATCTATTCTTTTAAACAGCTGTTATACTTTCCATGATTACTTTATAGTCGGGTATGTAGTACTAGAATACTGTAAAGCATTATTTTTAAAATTCAAAAAAACATTTTCTATAGCTAAAACTGTTTAAGAAGTTACTTTCAAACTAAATGTTTTTGCATGAAAATACGTACAAACTAATTAACCATGTTGTTTTCGACATTCTTTAAAACTGCTTTCAAGCATAAATAAACAAACGTTCTTACAAATGACTGAAATGAATTTAGATTTTATAAATAATTTGTTCAATTTTAAACGTAACTGCTTTCAAACAAATACAAAATAAACAAAACGCGCTTACTTTAAAATACGTTAATCTTTTCAATATGTGATAATAAAAACAACAGACAGCTGACATCACAATCAAGACGTCATGTTTTTACCTTACCGATCTCATTTTTCATATAAATTAATAGATATGATATCATTATCTCAACAAAATCATTAGCAAAGACGTGTTTTACCGTGCCTGTTCATATCGAGCGTTTCATTTTCTATATCTCATCTGCATATAACATTTCAACTACAGATAATCATACGAGCTGCTGAAATGTATGATATATTGTAAAATAACGTTTAAATAAGAGTTTACTTTAGATGCTACGAATATCTATATGGTGTATAAACAATAAGAACGTATATGTAGAAATCGCTTACAAGGGTAGTAGATATAACGAAAAGGGTTAAAATCTGTTCAAAATTACATTACGTCTAGAAAACTAGAAATTAGATAATTGTAGCATACGCATGTTAAATGTACCTATTCTTCACCTCGTAGTAGATATAATGAAAAAGGATAAAAATCTGTAGTATAGGGTTTATGCTTATACTCAGGCTCGCAATCATATGTAGCGTATTTATGCTTACATAGTATAATTATTTTCTCAACGTAGGATAGAACAACCGATTGCTTTGGTCGATCAGTATAAATCGACGGGTAGTGTTCCTGTTCCTTCATTAGTCGAGATGGACCAGCGTAAGAAGAAGAATGGCTCTGGTCGACAGGATTGCAAAATACAGTGTCCGGTTTGCTTCAAGTCTTTCGCGAGGCCATTCACCTGCAAGAGACACGTAAAAACCATACCCGATTCAAACAGAATCTGCTGTTCTAGCTGTGTCAAAACTTTTTCACGCTCTGACAACTAAAAAGACATACGAAAAACGTTCACGAATCAATCAAAGTCCGGTGTTCTAATTGCTTCAAATATCTTTCACGCATCGACAGCTATAAAAGGCATTTAAAAAACGTACATAATAATGCAAATGTTGTAAAGACAGCTCTGGTAAAGGAAGCAAATGGACCTACTGATATCGTTGAGACAGAAGAAAAAGAAGAATATATGATTTCAGCCATGCATTTGGGTATTGATGAATGTGATTCCTCGTTTACCAACTGTGATAGTAACGAAGAGTTGAACAAGGAAAGGGCTACCGGTACAGTTCCAATGAGTCAGTCGTCGGACTTTATACGTATTAGTATTGCTGCGAGGGCATACGACGACTCAGAGACCCGTAGAACTACAACAGTCGTCATAGAAAACAACTTATGATCTATATTCTTGTATTATGTTATGTATACTAAATAAATGTTTGTAAAATAACTTTATGTGTTTTATTTATCACGCCCATACTCTGATTTCTTGTCTAACAGGGTGGACTCAGCCATTTTTTGTTTCAAGACTGTTTCTAGCCTAAGGATGTATAGCCCCAGGGTTAATTAATTGAGTTTGACCTGTAGAGCATATTATGTTAGCGTTCAGTTAGTATGGCTTTGATATCCCTAATTGTTATTTACGCCAAACCTGACTACATGTATTGTTAAAGTAAAATTTAGAGGTAATATACAGGAATATATGCGCCTGTATCCGATCTCTAAAATATAAGCCTTTTAAGTCTTTTAAATATTACTTTGTAGAGCTATGTTCAACAGGTATGCGCTAAATATGTTAATGTCAGCCTTGTACATAAAATATATATATAGGTCATTTGTTGCACGGAAAATTAAACTTTTCTGTAACGTATATCCTATATTACTTTGTACAACTGCGTTCATCAGGTATGCAATCAGCAGTAGAGTATCATACGTACCTGGTATAATATAACGCTTATCAGTAGGTCCCTCGTTAGGAATTTTAAAAATAATGAAATTTTTATTGAATCAGCTAAATAGATAGTGTACTTATAAGTGAATCTCTAAATAACGAATGCGTTAACAGAACTCCTGCATTAATATACATAACGTTTCATCGTGTTTTTCAAAACAAATTTCATTGTAAAAGAATAAGAATAATTTCAATTTTATTTATCAGGCGATATACATTATATTATTTTCATATATTAGTATGCAAAGTTATCGTTTCAATAAAAGTAAAATATTTATCTGACTTATTTCTCTAAGTTAAGTCTTCAGGGTTCTCGTAACTGTAGATATTGCAAGAGGTAACTACCCTGTATTTCAAAGTTATAAAGACGTATTACAAACATATGTCATAGACTTATATTTTGAAGGTATCGAAAATGGTTACAAATTATTATTATTCATAAACGTTTAGTGATGAATACTCTGTGTTCTAGAATACTTGTATAGAGGCTAGGAAGCTTGATTTGAATACTACAATCTTGATCACGTGGTTGGAGTGTACTGATACATCGATTGTGTGCATCGAAGTATAATGAGTACCCGTTATCGTATATTCAAATTAATTGAATATATGTAGTACAACTTTATAGATTCTAGAAAGTTCCTATCAATATTAGAACGATGAATGTAGACTGATGTGTGTGTTATATAATACCGATTCTCGCATATACGAACTTAGGAGCTAGATGCTGACTCTGCATGACATTAGATGATTATGATAATGATAGATGATCGTGATAAAGAATGTTGTTATTTATATCAGTGACTTTATTACAATTCTTACTAGAATATAATTGTATGATATCATATCATGATATGTACCTACAATTCGATTACCTACAATTTGACTACCTAAATTAGACCTTAGTCTAAGAATAATCATGTGTTTTATCGTTATCTTATGATATCAGGAATGCATTACTTCTATTAATCTTTAGTTTAGCGTAGATATAAATCTCTTTGTATAGCTCAATAAATGATAGTTATAGGGCTGTATTGACTTATATAACATTTCTCTCATATATGAATTTGTATATATCGAGTTAAAGTTAACGAAAGAATACTACATAAATCATTACTCTACGTATTCCGTGATTAAGACTTCAATAGTTGAACGAGTTATTCGTACAATTAAAATTTCATGCGGTTTCAGATGATTCCAATTTTCAGTTTAAAATATTGAGAAGTAATGATTGATTGACCTAGACATCTAATCTAATTCTTTTAATTGTAAATTTTTTCAGAACTACTGTAGTCCTTGTGCTGTTGCTTAGTTTTTTCAACTAGCGGTTGCTTGATATTAAAATTCTTTTCTGATAATGTATGTCAATTTAAAATATATTTAAAAGCAAATTTGCATTGCTACCGCAGTAAATGTAAATGTAAATAATACCCGTTTTAACTTCTATTCTATTCTATTATGGGCTATTTATAATAATATCTGTTTTGCATGTGTTAGTATATCTTCGTTTTCATACTTTGCATCCGTTTACATGATTGCATGCGGTTAAATATATTATTTTATAGTATGTGTACTTACGTGTTTATATGTATGTATTTATATGTATTCATATGGATTACTATGTCTATGTTTGTATCTGTTTATATGGTTTCATAGTCCTGCTCCTCATGTTTATAGTATGTATGAGTAGTTTGAATATATTTATAGTAGGCAAACGTATGTGTTTATCTGTGATCGTTTAAATGATTTGTATTGATTAATGTCTGTTTATATGCGAATTTATACGCCTTCGTATTCATACTTCATACTGGCTGATAGTAAATGTGGTTGTTCAGACAGTTTTGACTAATAGTATTTGATAGTTCATAACTTGTTAATAGAAGTAACTTATAAGGTATATAATCTCAGCAAACCTTTATTGTCTAGCTAAAAAGCATCATTTCTTTAACTATCTTGCATACTATAATCTTTAATATTTTTTTCGCAGGTTCCTAGGGAAACTACCCCAAATTCTTAAATTTATTGGCGCATCTTTACATCGTCTTCTCGGTAACACCTGTAGAGGGTATATAAGCTCATTGTTAATTCATCGGGGTATTTGATTGTAATCATGGGTGATGCTACCTCGTCTGTGCTTTGTACCGGTAAGTTTGATACATCATCTACGTAGTATGGTTCGTTCAGACCTAAACAAGGAATAATTATTCAGCAACATTCAAAAGGTTTTATTCTTTTAAAACTCCCTTTTTCAATCTAACGCTTTCAACTATTGTCATTCGGTGTTATTAATGATTCAAATCTCGTAACAAAACCAGCAGAAGGTCGCAGCAGCTGATGAACAATAATTATAAGCCTTCAATTTTAAAATATATTCATTCAGTTAACCTAATAACTTTTAAATCTAAAAAGAGAAAAATAGCGGTTAAACGCAAGCCTCGTTATTCGTGTTCAATTTAGAGTGTTTTCAGGGATTTATTTGATTATTTAATCTATAAATTGCATATGTGATATGTTAATTATATGATATAAATC
Source organism: Agrypnus murinus (assembly GCA_929113105.1). Lineage (NCBI taxonomy): Eukaryota > Metazoa > Arthropoda > Insecta > Coleoptera > Elateridae > Agrypnus > Agrypnus murinus. Next base: position 147,822,915 of record OV816027.1, read on the forward strand.
TGTATATGTATAATTATCCAAATCTAAAATTGCATATGCTATGTATTGTGAAAATAGTTGAATAAACCATATTGAATTGCAATATACTATGTTGTATCATTTAAGAAGGATAAATGTTATGACTAATAGATTTATATTTTAGGAATGTCTGTAGTTGAAATGTTATATGCAGATGAGATATAGAAAATGAAACGCTCGATATGAACAGGCACGGTAAAACACGTCTTTGCTAATGATTTTGTTGAGATAATGGATATCATATCTATTAATTTATATGAAAAATGAGATCGGTAAGGTAAAAACATGACGTCTTGATTGTGATGTCAGCTGTCTGTTGTTTTTATTATCACATATTGAAAAGATTAACGTATTTTAAAGTAAGCGCGTTTTGTTTATTTTGTATTTGTTTGAAAGCAGTTACGTTTAAAATTGAACAAATTATTTATAAAATCTAAATTCATTTCAGTCATTTGTAAGAACGTTTGTTTATTTATGCTTGAAAGCAGTTTTAAAGAATGTCGAAAACAACATGGTTAATTAGTTTGTACGTATTTTCATGCAAAAACATTTAGTTTGAAAGTAACTTCTTAAACAGTTTTAGCTATAGAAAATGTTTTTTTGAATTTTAAAAATAATGCTTTACAGTATTCTAGTACTACATACCCGACTATAAAGTAATCATGGAAAGTATAACAGCTGTTTAAAAGAATAGATAGTAAATATAACTATATCTAATTATTTTGTACTGATATAAAAAGCCGCGGATCGACTGATGTTACGGGCCTCATGTAGTAATAATATCTGTATATAGTTTTCAAATTGTTATATTTAAGATGTATCAAGAAAAATTTCTTGAGTTTCTTCACGATTGGCTCATATAAGGTTAATAATAATTGTCTCATCTCAATGACTCATGATAATAATCATAATTGGCTTATAATTTTTGAATCCTAAAGATTTAATATTATTAATGTACAATATTTATAAATATTTTCCGGAAATTATTTTTAAATAAATTGGATTTAATCAAATATACGTGAAAGCATTTTTAGAAATAACTCGTATGCAGTAATTTAAAAGACAAGCTCCGTGGTCTCGGGGTTAAGCTATGGACATTTTGTTATCGCTTAAACTTATAACTAAAACACGTCTTTGCTAATGATTTTGTTGAGATAATGGATATCATATCTGATAATATGAAATTACTAACATGTATTATGTTATGAGTACGTGGTCGCTAGTCAACAATTTTTTTTATAACCCGTTTACAGTGCTTTAATAGATTACCTTCATGGTGTAATGGTTAAGTCCTAAGCTTATAACCAGACGGTCGAGCGTTCAAACCCTGCCGGCTCCATTGGTTTTGTAAAAAAGTATAGCGGGTTGCCTATCTACAGGCGTATAGAAATCTACTATACCGATCATATGACGTCACCGATAGATGGCATTAGCAGCGCTAGGAATTCAAATCTTTCAGCGGGAAATGATGACAAGTTGGAAATGAGGAGAGAGAGGGAGATGAGATATGCAGATGATCCCGCGAGATAAAAAAATGATCCGCTAATGACCCCGCGAATTAAATTACTAAAAATTCAAATCCAAGGGCGGGAAATCCAAGATGACAGATTCAAAATGACAGATACAAAATGGCGGATATGTAAATGACAGATTCAAAATTGACAGATTCAAAATGACATTTCAAAATGGCGATTCAAAATGGCGATTCAAAATGGCTATTCAAAATGGCGATCCAAAATGGCGATCCAAAATGGCGTTTCAAAATGGCGATTCAAAATGGCGATTCAAAATGGCTATTCAAAATGGCGATTCAAAATGGCTATTCAAAATGGCGATTCAAAATGGCCGCACCTAGAGAGAGACAGACAAAAGGTCACCAGATTAGAGAGAGACAGAAAATCTAGGGTCCCTAGAACTGTCTGGCCCAGGTGGCCCTATACCTACTAGCTGACATTTGTAATAAAGTTAATACACATTAATTGTAAAGACAATATTTAAAAGTGACGTATAGAGATCTCTATATTTACAAAATAATATTTATAAGTTGATAATTTAAGGGCTTTTTGCTTCTAGATAAATAGTTTAAGGAAAGAAAATTATGTCACTCGCAGTTTTGATAATACACAATATGAAAACAACGAAACAATATCGTTTTATAAATGTTCAAAAAAATTCACTTAGCTTTCTTTTTATAGCGGGTAATATTTTCATAAAGTTCTCCTATTCTGACAGGTTGGTTTCTCTATCTCTATAGATGTAATGGGAGAAACGAAACTTGGGTAAAACGGAATACACACTGGATATGACGACAGCATACGGCACTCCTACATCGGCCATACGTAAATTACTAATTCAATAATAAAAAGTAAGTCTTCCACAAATGCTCAAGAAGATTGGTCGGTATAGATCACCAAATACTTGACAAGGAATCTCTGTGCATATCTTGGGATGACTATTTCGAAATATCTCTATGTAAATAAATCTCTTCGTAAGTCCCTAAAAGAACATAGATGAATATAGCAAAATAATAATACCTCGAAATATTACCTTTCAAGAAGGGTATAGATGCGGCAAGGTAATATCGGCCAACTTTATGAATTCCACTCAAAAAAGGAAGATTATTTTAAATGCAAAAAGTATTGCTTTTTCAGAAAAAGTCAAAACCGATTTTGTTTTTTTTTCAACGCCTTGATTCCAAGTTTTTAATAAGAGAAACTTAGGCAACCAAACGAACAAAATGTTACACTGTTTAGAAAATATAATTAATTAAATTATTGCATAGGATGTCTAATTAAAATAATTTCTGTAAATAAAATGTAAATAACGCTAAACAGGTGTTTTTTTTAAAATGAAAGTGCATATATTTATTAAAAATTTCTAATAAACGCATATTTCATGATTTTTAAGTGCATATTTCACGTTTTTATAGTGCATAAGTGCATGCATATTTCAGCATTTTTAAGTGCATACAAATCCTATACCTAATAATTTATAATAATACTATACTCCGGACACTGAACAGATATAGTTTAAAAAAAATCAAGGCAGCACAGATTGTTCTGATTGGTTTTATGTGAAAGTTAAATTTACAATAGAACATTTTTGTATATGAATTGTTAATTCGTTATAAATGATTATATAGTTATAAATAGAAATTTATACTAGTATAAATAATAACCATACATTTTAAAAAATTACATTTTATTAATTTAATAAAAAAGCTATGAAAAGTTCGCGAGTGCTATGTGTTTACACATATTATAATATATAATAAATATTTTTTACAATGAAACAAAGAAATTACATACAAACATACTATATATACGTCGCATGGTAAGGTGGAAATCTCAGAACAATTCTGTTGCTTTCCTGTGTTAATTCGTCGATTACGTTAGCACTGTGTTTAGGTGCATGCTGTTTTACTTAAGATAACAATTCAGCTCTCACCATACTGTCTTCGTAGGGGATAGTTTTTTCTGCAGCCAGTTATGTCAGCTTTCTTTGTGTTGCTAGACGGAATTTTTTCAATTTTTCTTGTGTGATAACTTGCGTTATCCAAGACGATAACGCAACCTTCTTCAAGACTGGGCAAAATATTTTTAAACCATTGTTCAAATGTATCTGCGTTCATTTCTTCATGGTAGTCATTTGTTTTCTTGGATTTCAATAACAGTAATCCATTATTTACAAAACCGTCATGAGACCCTATATGAAGGGTTATGAGCCGCTTTCCTTTCCCCGATGGATTTCTCAAGCCAGTCGATAACCCTCTTAAAAATGCATCTCGTGGATTTGTTATGGACATGTCAGCCCACACTTTTTTTTGCCATTTTTGTCTTCTTCGGAAACATTGTCTAAAATAGCTCTTGGTCTATGACACGCCTTAGGAGCATCAAAATAATCAGGATGTTGCTTGTGCTCACGAAGTATGTTGTAAACACTGGCCACACCAACTCATAAAATTATAGTAAATAAGCAGTGGGATTGGAAGGTAAATTAAAATGACCTATCAATCTAGCAACATTTTCCACTTTTTTCGTGTTTTTTCCATTGAGGATGCTGCTCTTCACACACTTTAAAAGCGTTCATAATTATTTGTTTCACCTCTACAGAAGTGCTTTTTTGGCGTTTTTTTGGTGGTGACAACTGAATATTGTTGACGTTTTCATCATCCATTTTTAATAATTTTGCAGTAAGGAAAATTCTACAAATTAACCAACTCATTATTATTAACTTTTCATATAATTCTAACTTACTTATTGACAACCGTTCGTGTATTGAATGGTGCGAGTCTTAATAAAGACTTGTAATGTACCTAATATGTAACACAGTTGGAAAAACTGACGGAACTTTCAAAACAACTGACGTAAACGCATGCGTAACAAGCTGGCGTTTGCCGTTTGTGTTTGTAAGTGTAAATGAGACTTCTATCGAGTACCGCCCCATTTATTTCAACCAATGGATATTCAAGTTTCAAGTTGCATCTGAATGTCTCTGGTTTTTCATTACTATATCTGTTGGGTAAACGCAGTATAGCTAATATATAATACTTATATATGTGTCACTAGAGATGTTTATAGATTAGAGTTTCGGTGATGGTTTTTTATGCAAAAAATAATGCTTAATCAGCACAAGAAATTCGCTTTTTTCCATTTTCGTTAAAATTCACGAGGTTGTTGGCTTTCAATGGCTGTCAAACACAAACTAAATGGCGCAGTCTTCTCAAAATTTTACAGTAGTCTATTCATAGATGGCAGTTGACGGGAGCAGTGTCACGGCCTACTAGATTTATATAAGCTTCGCTGAAGCTTATATGAATCTAGTAGGCCGTGGCAGTGTTTAGAGATCCTTGATAATAATTAAGATAAGAGATGAGACATGATGAACCAGAAACCAAGGCCTACTTGACTTGTTACAACTTTGTTATTATTCAATTCAAAATTTAATAATTATTCAAATGTTGAAAGAAAAAGAATAACCAAAACTTTATTCCACTACATTAGCATTATGCATATAAACATTTAACATAAATCAATATATGAAATATTTAACCTAAATAGGGGAGAGTGGTGCACGTTCAGACATTTATCTTCGTGCATGAATTATATACTCAGTTAATAGGATTTGTCAACTTTCTAATATACAATTTATAACACGTTCATTTTTGTACGAGATGGTATGTAGAAATTAAGATAAAGTTACATACGTTTTTTGGAAAACATATTTTTTGAGAAGTTGCATTTTTCTGAACTTGCCCCATAGCGGGGCACCTCCGGACAGCACACGGGGCACATTCGTACATAATGAATTAAAACGCAACAATAATGTCAAATAATTATTTTAATGACTATTTACTTACCTTTTCAATGAATACAAAAAGTTATACCCTACTTTATTCCTATTGCATGTTAAGATTATGGAAATTAACACCAAATTTCAGAAATCCTGACTGCCTAGCAGTTCCTTTAATCTCAAGACGGTTGAGGAAGCTTGGTGACGATTTCCTCCCGTTTCACAAGTAAAAAATCGTCTGTTAAGGGAAGACAAATCCTTCATGCCCTTTCTTCCTCATAAATTTGACAGCATCTAGTATTATCCTGTAAGGGGCCACTTTTTCATTAGTCTTTATCAAAAAAGCTTCCATATCAGAATCGTCAGAAATGACGAACTTACTTTTCTTCTGTGTGATAGGTTCTTCTAAATCAGAAGAATCAGTCGACGATTCATTCATTGAATCCACTTTAATCCTCAGAAAGTCGAATATTTCATACAGAATGCCACTTTAGAATTTTAGATTTTGCATTCTTCTGTCCAACGTGCTAATTGAAGGAAAGGGTAAATGTAGCTGTAGTAAAGTGTTATAACCACTTGCTCCACAAGTAAATCTAAGTTGTAATGCAGCAGAAACTGTTTTATTTGACCAGGGTACAAAGCGATTACTATCACGTTGCATTCCATCAATTTAGTCTGCACTAAAACTCATAGGTTAAATTGACTAATCAGACAACTGTCAAAATTGAAGATTAAACAAAAAATTCAGTTTATTTTCGAGTTAAATCAGAAAGTCCATGGATTCTGGTTCCAACCAATCAGAACGGGCGTCCAACATGTCTCATCTCTTATCTTAATTATTTATCAAGGATCTCTAGCAGTGTTTAGAGTCACTGCATCTAGTTACCTAAGCCAGCTGGTCGACCATAGTACCGCAAACCGCCGCCATATTGGGGCAAACGCAGCACGAAATTGTTCATTATTTGTCCTGTATTGAATTTAATCAAATCCACGTTTTCTTTAAAAGGTTTTTCTTATTCTGAAAGATCAAGCCTCTAATATGTCAAACACGTAAAACGCGGTTTTAATTTGTCCATTATTAAAAATCATCCTTCTCTGCCCCAATATGGCGGCTGTTTGCGTTACTCTGATCGACCAGCTGGCCTAGGTGACTAGATGCAGTGACTCTAGCAGTGTTGTATTTAAAGTTACTGCGCGGGAAAATCAACAAGTCACTGACTTATCAAACCACCCTCGTATTTATTATAGTTTTGATAACGAGTGGGCAAACGTCTCAAGACGTCTGCACTGTTTAAATAAAAACAAGAAATATATTCACAAGGATTTATTAACTTATTTATTCTTTATCTTGAAGGCCTCAAACAAAAAACCGCGTGTACTGATAAAATATCGCAGCCTGTGGACTACAATTTAATTGTAACATGGTTTGTAAACAAGCTAAACGTAGAAAGCACGATACACCCACAACGGTATGACAACGCGCAGCTCGATAGTCCTATCCTTCTCTGGTTTGTGACGTCAGTGCGAAGCAAACCAGGCTTGTTTCGCATTACGTTCTTATGTATAATGATGTTTTTATCATTTATAATGACAATGGTTAGTAAAGTATGACGTTTGATAATCGTTCTAATATTAGCCACTTAATATTAAAGGCATAATTAATAAATTATAGTATGAGGGAATGTTATTATTTATAATTATGCCGTATTGCCCGTGGTGCATATAACGATTTATTTTATTTTGATTCAGAAATATTCCAAATTTTAACAATTTACTAATCATGTACCGCCGATATGGATTGTTATGCTTTCTATAAAATATATATAATAGTAAAATTTGTTAGGGAGGTACTTAGAAAAATAATATATAGGTAGATACTAAATAATCGAAAGTTACCATATCACTAAATTTAAAATTGTTTATTTTTATTAATTACAAAGCCAATGTTACTTAATGAGAAATTAAAACCTGTAGGCAACATTCAAATGTATCATAGTGATAAAAATTTGATTAATAATTGAAGTATCCTCTCCGCCATGTTATTTTATAATTTTTCTAAAAATTCTTACCATTTTTTAGATTTATTTTATCATTTCTTCGACAAGCAATTTCCCAACGCTTTGAAAGTTTTTCGTTCTTGGGAATCGAAAGTATTTTATACCAGTTCCTTTTGTATTCCTGTTATAATTGCAACAGTCAGTAACAGCACAACCAGGCATACTGTTCGATATATACCTGTGTAAGAATTTCACCTTGTTATATTCGATATTTCACAAGTTTACACTCACCAAAACAAAAGGAATTTCAAAATTAATTATTTAAAGCCGCTTTTCCTAACATACACCCACCGTACTGTGTAGCTGGAAGAGATCAAATGGGAGGAAAGTTAGAGTCCTTGGAAAGTTGCTTCGCAGCGACGTCACATGCGTGCGGAGAACGAGTTTTGGTCGTGAAGCTGGCATACCGTTGTGGGTGTATCGTGGTAGAAAGATGACAAAAAAGTAACTCATTTTTATAGATAGCACCACTTTCTGAACAAAATCTTCACCAGATAAGTGCTTCAAGCTAGTAAATAATTGCGATTTCTCTATATAAAGTGTGGGATTAAAGTATGGAATATTAAAAAAAAGCGAACTCAAAAGTTTTTTTACAAACGCTGAAACACGTCGATTTTGTTTTTTAAAAATACACATTAATATGTGCGATTCACCTTCCGACTTTCATTTGTTTCTAAGTTATGACGTCATCACGAAAAAATTTAAATGACAATATAGATTTTTAGTAGTAGAATCCGATAGTGATTTTTCTTCCTTTTATGATCATGCAAATAAATCATAAGGTTGCATAACAAAAACTCTGAGAAAAATCGATCTGATATATTGATACCATAATATCAATAACATTAAATATTCAGATCGATTTTTCTCAGAATTTTTGTTATGCAACCTTATGATTTATTTGCATGATCATAAAGAGAAGAGAAATCACTATCGGATTCCACTATTAAAAATCTATATTGTCATTTAAATTTTTTTGTGATGACGTCATAACTTAGAAACAAATGAAAGTCGGAAGGTGAATCGCACATATTAATGTGTATTTTAAAAAAACAAAATCGACGTGTTTCAGCGTTTGTAAAAAAATCGGTTGAGTTCGCTGTTTTTTTTAATATTCATACTTTAATCCCACCCTGTATAATTACTCTATGGCGTTGGTGAAACCGGGCCATAGGCGGTGTAGCTTATTTACCGAACTCCCAAGCCGTGCATTAACGAAAGAATTAATTTAAATATTCTACCGCCGCGCAATCCTCTGCTAAAATTTGTAACTTCCGGGCATTAATAAGTTTGACGGCGTAAAGTGAAACGTCTTTTTAATTGTTGGGGTAATCTATGTATTATAATTTATAACTATAATATTAAGTACAATAATGAATTTAGTACAATTCCATAGGATTAATATTTGTGCGTTTATATTGGAAGGTTAGAACCCTTTTAGTTGATTCGCTTTTTCATTTCAACCAGTTGTTTTTATTAATTTTACAAACAAGTGCTACGATACCTATACATTACACTTACTGTGTTTTATATGTAAAGGTATGCCATTCTCTATAATATACATTGTATATTTTTTCAGTTACGAGTTTGAAGTGATTTAAGTAGATCCATACGTCGTACCGTAACTCTCCAATCCTGATGTCTGTTAGAGTAGTTCAACTAGAAGAAAGAATATCTCATCATCACGTCTTTTAGTGGTAAGAAGCTGTTTCATCGTTAGGAAGGAAGATTAGTTGTTACAGTTTGTTTGTACTCTACAATCATTTTAACAAACCTGCTAGTAAAGCAAAAATTTAGGTTTAGATGCTCTCATAAATTATCTTATCAACAATCATATGTGATATATGCAACTGTAAATGTTCAACACACATAAATAAAATATGCCCACTAATGGTAGTGAGAAGCCATTGGAATATATATAATTACGTATAAATGCTTATAAAAAGTAACTTTGGAAAAGCATACGCTTGTTTATACTGATGAAACCACATTTTCTAGCGATCAAACTGTTCAGTGTTTTAAAATGTGTCATTGTATCTATGCAATGGTGATGTCATACATGAAATGTTTCAAACAGTTTTAAATCTCAGTGGGCGCATATATTTAAACCAGTGATTTGTGCCATAACGTTTTGATTTTGACATTATTGAAATACAATTCATTGCTAGATAGCACCTCATTTGAATGTAATATTTATAATTGTAAGTTCCCAAAAATGGCAAGTTTGAAAAAACACCCCCTCACTCATACTGACGAGAAACCTTTTAAATGTAATATATGTAATTATAAATGCACACGAAAAGAAAGTTTGCAAAAGCATATACTCACTCATAGTGGTGAAAAACCATTTGAATGTGATCTATGTGACTATAAATGTTCAGTAAAAGGGAGTTTGCGACGTCATATGCTCACTCATACTGGTCAGAGACCTTTTAAGTGTAATATATGTAATTATAAATGCACACAAAAAGGAAATTTGCAAAACCATATGCTCATACATAGTGGTGAAAAACCATTTAAATGTGAGATATGTGACTATAAATGCTCTGATAAAAGGAGATTGCAGCGCCATATGCTCACTCATACTGGTGACAAACCTTTTAAATGTAATATATGTGACTATAAATGCTCAGTAAAAAGTAGTTTACGATCCCATATTTTCACTCATACTGGAGAGAAACCTTTTAAATGTAAAATATGCGACTATAAATGCTCAGTAAAAGGAAGTTTACGGTACCATATACTCACCCATACTAGCGAGAAACCTTTTCAATGTAACATATGTGACTATAAATGCTCGGTAAAATGGAGTTTACGGTGCCATATGCTCACTCATACTGGTGAGAAACCTTTTAAATGTAATATATGTGACTATAAATGCTCATTAAAAGAAAGTTTACGGTACCATATACTCACCCATACTAGCGAGAAACCTTTTAAATGTAACATATGTGACTATAAATGCTCAGTAAAAAGTAGTTTACGGTGCCACATGCTCACTCATACTGGTGAGAAACCTTTTAAATGTAAAATATGTAATTATAAATGCACACAAAAAGGAAGTTTGCAAAAGCATATGCTCATACATAGTGGTGAAAAACCATTTGAATGTAATATATGTGACTATAAATGCTCAGATAAAAGGAGATTGCAGCTCCATATGCTCACTCATACTGGTGAGAAACCTTTTAACTGTAATATATGTGACTATAAATGCTCAGTAAAAGGGAGTTTACAGCGCCATATGTCTACTCATACTGGCGAGAAACCTTTTGAATGTAATATATGCAACTATAAATGCTCAGTAAAAAGTAGTTTACGGTACCATATACTCACCCATACTAGGGAGAAGCTTTTTAAATGTAACATATGTGACTACAAATGCTCAGTAAAAACGAGTTTACGGTGCCATATGCTCACTCATACCGATGAGAGACCTTTTAAATGTAATATATGTAATTATAAATGCACCCGAAAAGGAAGTTTGCAAAAGCATATGCTTACACATAGTGGTGAAAAGCCATTTGAATGTGATATATGTGAGTATAAATGCTCAGATAAAAGGAATTTACAGCGCCATATGCTCACTCATACTGGTGTGAAATCTTTTATCTGTAATATATGTGACTATAAATTCTCAGTAAAAGAGAGTTTACAGCGCCATATGTCTACTCATACTGGCGAGAAGCCTTTTAAATGTAATATATGCGACTATAAATGCTCAGTAAAAGGAAGTTTACGGTACCATATTCTTACCCATTCTAGCGAGAAACCTTTTAAATGTAACATATGTGACTATAAATGCTCAGTAAAAGGGAATTTACAGCGCCATATGCTCACTCATACTGGCGAGAAACGTTTTAAATGTAATACGTGTAAGTATAAATTCTCGCGAAAAAGATATTTGGAAAAGCATATGCTCACTCATAGCGACGAGAAACCATTTGAATGTAATACATGTCTATAAATACTCAGTGAAATGGTATGCACGACAACATATGCTATTACATAGTAGTATGTAATATTTGTAATTATAAATGCTCACAAAAAATATGCAAATGAGTGATCCAATTTAAATGCACATGGATTTATGGGGCGAAATATGAAGGTGGATTGAATTTAATAAATTTTCAAAATTACCTAAAAATTGATATTTTTATTGTGATCTCATTTCAAACAGCCTGCCACACACTATCTGTAGTAACTTTTTCTAATGTATGTGTTAATAAAATGTGCCTTTGGCTGAATTCTCATGTTAGCAAAGGAAAATTGATGTTATATTGATAACAGGGTGGCCTGCGAACCTGGAAACCTTGAAAACTGAGAATTTGCGCAACCGGAAAAGAACCTTGAATTAGCGAACGAAGCGACAATTCTTTTTCAGGGAAAAATTAAAAAAATAAATTTTATTAATATTGATTTTAAAACGACTTTTTATTTATATTGGAATAATTTAAGTTTGGAAAACTTTTTATAGTCGTAATATTTTGTTTGATGTGTTAAAATTAATTAATAGTAAGTAATAATTAGAGTTTAGTTAATAATCTTGTAGACAGAGCAATTATAATCTTCAAAAAGATTTCATAAAAGAAATATAAAAAAAATAAAAATAATGTTACAAAAAAATAATTATCCACTTTCATAAATTCAAATATAACAAATAGAATAAAAAAACTAAAATTTAAAACAAAATATTGAATTACAGCCTAATTACCTAGGTAATGAATTCAATAATAACCAAAATAACACCGAAACTAAACTCATTGTTCAACTCAAACAATTGCTAAACAATTAAAAAAATATAATATTAATACTACATATAAAAACCATAATACAATAGATCAAAAAATTTTCAATAATTTAAAAGACAAAACAAGTATAGAAAATGAAACTAATATAGTTTATCAAATTGAATGTAACAACTGTAAAGCTAATTATATAGGTCAAACAAAACAAAACTTAAAAAAAAGAATAAACCAACATAAAAATTCAATCAAAGTTAAACTATCAACACCAAATAAACCAAATACTGCTTTATCAGATCACGCAATAGACAAATTACATAATTTCAAATTTAATAGCCCTAAAATTTTACAAAAAGAAGAAAGAAACTTAAAAAAAGGATTAATTCACAAAATGATTGAAATAAAAAAAAATCCAAATGCAATTAACTACAAAACCGACATTGAAAACCTAAACATAATTTACAATAACTTATTTTAGAATAATTTTTTGATGTTTTTAAGATTAAATAACAATTAAATTATTTTTAAGTCTATGAAATGTAATTATTTCTTACCATTTAGAAAGAACGATAACCATTAAGAACATAATTGTGGCAAATATTCACCAACTTTCACGGCATTTTTCACCATTGCGCCGACTGGCACCTGCATATATGAATGATGAAGGTCAAATACAAGTGTCAAACTACTTAAATTGACTCATGAGAAGCGGATGCCAGTCGGATGAATGTGTTAAATTGTCTGGCGAAAATGACCATTTCTTTGCATAAAACTTATCAAGAAATAGTTACAAATCATTCGTTACCATGAATTTTACCGAAAAGTCTAGAAGCCTTATACAGTTTGTTAACATTATTGATCTAGCTGTCAAATGGATCTTTATAGTCGAGTTGCAGAAGAGCTAAATTGCTTCAAAAGAAGAGCTTTATTTAATACTTGTTCCTTAAAAGTGTGCTTTGGATTTAAATATTGTAGAGTTCTTAAAGTCCTGTACTCTAAAGGTCTGGTCTCAATGATGAAGCCTTCTGATTGGTAGAATGTGTTTTCATGGTCTACTGTTATTTATATTTTCTGACTGACTGATGTCAGTTTCTGTTTTTGTCATTCTTTCCTTTCAGTTGTAATCCAGAAATTGTTTGGGAAATTGTGGGTAAGGTTATATTACAAATTGTATTTTTAATAAACACTGTATTTGCAGTGAATTGAGTGCGAAAACTAAACAAAAATTGAATCGCTCTGCATGTAATTAGTACAATATTACAAGATCTTACAGAAGCTACACTGGGAGAATTGTAAACTAAATCGTGAAATAAAAGAACTACCGACCTTTTAAACGACGACTTTTAAAAGACGAGTTATCGTTGTTTTGATGAGAAAAGCTATATCTCCTGAGTAAAGCTGATACTTCCGGTCCATTCTACTTTGATACTTCCATACTAACTGCTGATGGTGTGGTGGTTTCAATTCAGATACTTACCAGCAATAGCCCGTTGCGGTTCTGTTTGGCCATAACATTGAAAACAATTTACAAACACTGCTAATTGCCTAGTCGCCAGATCGAAAAATAGGGGTTTAAAATTCATCAAATTCCAACAGCAATTTTATTATTGGAATTTGTTGGTCGGTCGATCCTGAATATAAAACCAAGTTGGCGCGGCGGAAGCGGGTATGCTCCAGCCGCCGTCTTAATAAACAATCATTTTACATCATTTACATTTAGTAACTACATTAAATATTCAATTCATGCATCTATAAAAGTATTAAATTAGGTTTCATAATCAGAAACTGTAGATCTTTTTCTAATGTTCTTGCCTTAAAGACTCTTTATTTTTCTTTAATATTATTATTAATATTATCTATATTATTAATATATTTAATAATATAGATTTAAACTTGAATATGCAGCTTTGATCTGGTCTAAAGTAAACGCTGAGAAAAGCCTGTTGACGTCACCTGTACTAGACGAAACTACGTTCCGACAAGTTTGTTCTTTTAATAGGTAGATGTTTTACTTGCCAAGTTATTCTAGAGCATTCGTCTTACATTAACCTTCGTCTTTTGTATAGTAGTAATTAAAAACAGTATTTGTTACGCCACCATTGCGATGTTTGCGTGAACACAACGCGCATCTTTTATGACGTCAACAGGCTTTTCACATTTTGCTACTATTCTACCTATTATACCAATTATAAACATGATATTCCACATACTCAAAGAAAATTTTTGAAACTTTTATCTTTTCTGGTGGATGGCGTTTACCCTGATAGAGGCTGTACCATCCAGACTTACTTGAAAGATTTAGTTGTCCAGCTTTGGAATCAAGAAGAAAAACAATTACTATAGTCTTCTTACATAACATGCTTTATAATAAAATAGATTGTCCCTCTTTACTAGCTCAGATTAACTTTTTTTCTCAACTAATCTGTTGTTGCGATGATATGCGATAACTTTATATCAAAAATATGTGATATTTAGAGAAGTGTATTTTAGTAAAGCATAAAGCCACTACATGTCAACGGAGTGAAGCATTTTAACCTGCAATAGTACAATATAACACAAAGTGGCATAGGCGCCCGCAGAAATCTGTTCAGGGGGGGCAAGCCTAGAATAAACGGCATGCTAGGGGGGGGGCAAACATAGAAAAAAACGAGCCTTGAAGAGAAGAAAAAAATTTTCAATAAAATTCAAATTGTTCAACTTCCGGGGGGGGGGCAAGCAAGTGCTCCTCCTTGCACCCCCTTCCGGGCGCTTATGCAAAGTGGGCGCTTGAAAATGATGGGTTTGGAGTACCCTTGTCGCAAAACCATAAAATGAAAAGTGGTCTATTTAAAATAAACAACGTGAATTAAAGATATTGTCAGTGGCGTGGCAAGTTTTATATAACAGCTTTCGTATTTGCAAACTATATGTCCTATAACTTCTAGGCGACGGCGCTTATGAAAGATGAGTTAATCAAGGGTTTTTTTTCAGGAGAGGTCACCGAAAATATACGTCTCTAGTTGATATTAACTATTGTATATCTATCTAGTATATCTAAACTAAAACTGCTATCAACTATTTTTCTTTGTAATGTTTTACTTTGTTCAATCTTGTAATGCACTTTATACTGATAGTATGTTTCACGTTATGATCCGTCTTTGTATGTTATTCGTATGTCTTTAATGAGACAACTGAATGTAATATAATGTAAGTCTAGAAACTTTATTGTTGAATTGTATATTTATTGTAAGAACCTTGTAATGTTGTAATTTTATCTATACATATTTATATTCTTTTTTGTCCTGTAAAAGTGGAATTTTTTCTATTTAACGAATACATAAATAAATATTGTGGTTTGATTTTTCTGGAAGGATAAAGGTGTTACTTTTGTCTTTATTGCACTTGACTTGTCACAGAAAGTCTGTGAAAATAATGGTAACGCTATGCACGGCATGCAGTGGATCTTAAATATCATAAGTTTTGCTACTACTATTTATTTTCCTGCTAATCTTGGAGTAGGCCGGCTATGTAACTCGACTAACAAGTCTATGAATTGGTTTATAAATATCCAACATAGGAACAGTAGTAATCTAAAAAGTTGTTCTAAAATACCACAATCAATCCACTGTAATTTTTTGCAATAATCTTAAAATATTATGGTAACAGGTTTAGATTTAATTGTTGTTGGAAATTATCATATGCTCCTGCACAATATGAAATTCGAATCTAAATACTTACATAAGTAAAAATAAAGTACGAATAATTAATGACATCTGCAACATAAAAATGTCAGGATTTTGTCGGGTTTTGACAGAAGAAATAACCTAATTTTTAATCAGTCAAAATATTAATTATAATAAACCATGAAATGTCATCCAGTTATTCTAAGTGTGACCAGACCCTAAGTTAATGTATTGGGGGACTCTAGTAATAAAAAATGTGTATGTTTTTTAGCCCACCTTATTAATAAGGATTTAAGTACTAAATGGCTCATTAAGATAGGCTTAATGGTTATCGTTCAAATAGTAATTAAATAATATATATTAAAATAGTTTCATTCTACAATAACAAAATAAATTTAAAATTTTTTTCTAATATGTATTAGTAAATTTGCTAAAATGAGAATATCTGTGAGTAATTAGTCCAGTCAAAGAATGGGCCAAAAGGAGGTGTAGAGTGCGTGAGAAGGTACCTAAGCGATTCCTTCAGAAACTTGTTCAGGGTGCTTAGGGTGTGAACATACCAAAAGTCCTGACGTCTAGGTGGAGAGGAAAGGTCCCAATTTTTGTGTTTCTGTTGATATCTCGAAAACGGTGCGTCACAGGGGAAAATATTCATCAGAGAAAGTCATTCATGAAAAGAAGTTGTAGATACTAGAATTCCCTTTTAGAATATATATATAATATATATATATATATATATATATATATATATATATATATATATATATATATATATATATATATATATATATATATATATATATATATATATATATATATATATATATATATATATATATATATATATATATATATATATATATATATATATATATATATATATATATATATATATATATATATATATATATATATATATATATATATATATATATATATATATATATATATATATATATATATATATATATATATATATATATATATATATATATATATATATATATATATATATATATATATGCATCCAGCTATCTTGTAAGCGTCCATACATTGTCCAATTACTATCCTCTTAGCGTCCGTCTGCAACAAAGCGTCCGTATACGGACGCCCAGTTGCTCTCCCATGTTAAATCAATTAGAAACCTCAGATTTATCCCTCTACCAATTTTTAGTTGGACGCCTTCTGAATAGCCGACTATGCCTTTTCCGTATATTTTCGTATAATATTAGTTCAACCAATCGACCACAAGAGGCATGACGCTCTTCTCCCGTATATTCAGCAGTATACTTCATTTTTCAGATAACCGATTTGCCGGCGTCTACTGTATATTCCATAGTTTTCAGGCAGCCGATTTGTAGGCGTCCTAGATTTGGCAACATGCGACTAATCTTGATAATAGGTTGGTGGTAATACAATCGTTCACATATACATTTCCATGAAGCGCGGTAACTTTTAAAACTTTTAAAATTTTATGCTTCACGTAAAGTAATGTACATTTATTAAAAAACTACTAAAACTGAACCATTGTACTTAAAAGTCAAGTATTTTATAATTAATTAGAAATTATTTATATAGTTATTTTTATATATTAAAATAATTTTGTAAATAATAATTAGTAAATTAAACATTCTTAATGCAAAAGATAGTCAAAAGAATGTTAGATGCTATAATGGAAGCCGTGGGCCACAAATCACATAAGATTCATAATAAGCATATAGACTTCTCTCGATCCGATATTGGGTCACATTTTCTGTATAGAGCAAGTGAAATCGAGTAACAACTGGTGAAAGCAAGTGACAGCGGGTGAGATCGAGTGATAGCGAATGAGATCAAGTAAGAATGAGTGAGATCGAGTGAAAGCGAGGGAAATAACGAGACAATGAGTGAGATCGATTCACAGCGAGTATGAGCTAGCGAGGGCGAGTGAGATTGAGTGATAGCGGGTGAGAGCAAGCAATAGCGAGTAACAGCGAAATAGATCGAGTGAAACCGAGTTACAAATGGTGATAGCGAGTGACAGTAGGTTACAGCGAGTGAGAGCGAAGGAGATCGCGTGACAGCTAGTAAGATAACTGACAGCGAGTAAGATCGAGTGACAGCGAGTAGGTTCGAGTGAGATGGTGAGACAGCAAGTGCGATTGAATGAGGGCAAGTGACAGCGGGTGAAATGGAGTGACAGCGAGTGAAATCGAGTAACAGCGTGTGAGAGTGAGTAACAGCGGGTGTCAGCGAGGGAGATCGAATGACAGCGAGTGAAAAAGAGTAAGATCATGTGAGATGAAAAGACAGCAAGTGAGATCGAGTGATAACGAGTGAGGGCAAGTGACAGCGGGTAAGATAACTGACAGCGAGTAAGATCGAGTGACAGCGAGTAGGTTCGAGTGAGATGGTGAGACAGCAAGTGCGATTGAATGAGGGCAAGTGACAGCGGGTGAAATGGAGTGACAGCGAGTGAAATCGAGTAACAGCGTGTGAGAGTGAGTAACAGCGGGTGTCAGCGAGGGAGATCGAATGACAGCGAGTGAAAAAGAGTAAGATCATGTGAGATGAAAAGACAGCAAGTGAGATCGAGTGATAACGAGTGAGGGCAAGTGACAGCGGGTAAGAGCGAGCGACAACGATTGCGCTCGAGTGACAGCTAGTAAGATCAAGTGACAGCGAATTAAATCGAGTGAAACCGAGTTACAATTGGTGAGAGCGAACGAGATCAGCTAGTAAGATAAGTGACAGCGGGTTAGATCGAGAGACAATTGGTGATAGCGAGTGACAGTAGGTGACAGCGAATGAGAGCAAATGGGATCGAGTGTCAACGAAGGAGATCGAATGACAGCAAGTGAGACCGAGTGAGATGGTGAGATAGCGAGTGCGATTGAGTAACAGAGAGTGAAATCGAGTAACAGCGGGTGAGAGTGAGTGACAGTGAGTGAGAGCGGGTAAACATCGAGGGAGATCGAGTCAGATTGAGCGACAGCGATTGAGATGTAGTCAGATTGAGCGACTGTGAGTGAGATCGAGTGAGAGCGATTAACAGTGAGCGTGAGCTGGTAAATGCGAGTGAGATCGAATGACAGCGGGTGAGAGCGGGTAACAACAAGTGAGATCGAAAGAGTAAGGGCGAATGAGAATGGGTGAAAACAGCGAGTGAAATCGAGTAGGAGCGAGTGAGATCGAATGACAGAAAGTAGAAGTGATTTACAGTGAGTGCGGGTAAAAATGAGTGAAATCGAGTAACAGCAAGTGCGATCTAGTGAGAACGAGTGACAAGCGAGTGAGATCGAGCGACAGACAGATAGGGCGATTGATAGTGAGTGAGAGCGGGTAAACATCGAGTGAGATCGAGTCAGATTGAGCGACAGAGATTGGGATGTAGTCAGATTGAGTGTCAGCGAGTGAGATCGAGTGACTGCGGGTGACAGCGATTGATAGTGAGTAAGAGCTGGTAAAAGCGAGTGCGATCGAGTGGCAGCGATTGAGAGCTAGTAACAGCAAGTGCGATCTAGTGAGAACGAGTGACAAGCGAATGAGATCGAGTGACAGTAGGTGAGGGCGATTGACAGTGAGTGAGAGCGGGTAAACATCGAGGTAGATCGAGTCAGATTGAGGGACAGCGATTGAGATGTAGTCAGATTGAGCGACAGTGAGTGAGATCGAGTGAGAGCGATTAACAGTGAGCGTGAGCTGGTAAAAGCGACCGAGTGAGATTCAGTGAGATCGATTGAGAGCGAGTGAGATCGAATTACAGAAAGTAAGAGCGATTGACAGCGAGTGCGGGCAAAAGTAAGTAAAATCGAGTAACAGCAAGTGAGATCTAGTGAGAACTAGTGACAAGCGAGTGACAGAGAGTGAGGGCGATTGACAGTGAGTGAGAGCGAGTAAACATCGATTGAGTTGTAAAAGGTAAACGTCAGATTGAGCGACAGCGATTCGGATGTAGTCAAATTGAGCGACAGCGAGTGAGATCGAGTGACAGCGGGTGAGAGCGAGTGAGATCGAATGACAGACTTACTTAAAAGCAATTGAGTGCGGGTAAAAGCGCCTGAAATCGAGTAACAACGAGTGCGATCGAAAGAGTAAGGGCGAATGAGAACGAGTGGAAACAGCAAGTGAGAACGAGTGAGAGCGAGTGAGATCGAGTGAGAGCGAGTGAGATCGACTGAGAGTGAGAGCAGGTGAGATCAAGTGACATCAAATGAGGCCGACTGATAGCGAGTGCGAGCAAGTAACAGCGAGTGAGCGAAAGTGACAGCAAGTGAGTACGGGTGAGATAGTGACAGCGGATATCAGCGAGTGACAGCGGGTGGGAGCCAGTGAGGGTGAGAGAGATCGATTGAGAGCGAAAGGGATCGAATGACAGCGGGTGGGAGCGAGCGATAGCGATTGCAATTAAGTGAGATCGAGTGAAAGCAAATGAGCGACAGCAAATGAGCGAGTGTGGTTGTGTTACAATGAATTACATCGAGTGACAGCGAGTAAGATCAGGTAAGAGCAAGTGAGACCGAGTGAGATCAAGTGACAGCGTTTGCGAGCGAGTGACTACGAGTGAGATCGAGTGAAAGCGAATTAGATCGAGTGAAACTGAGTTAAGAGCCAATGAAAGAAAGTAAAAGCGAATGGGATCGAGTTACTGCGAGTAAGGGCTAGGGAGATCCAATGAGATCGAGTCAGCGAGTGCGATTGAGTAAAGGCGAGTGAGAACCGGTAAGATCAAGCGACAGCGAGTGACACCTCCTGATATCGATCGAGCTCAAGTGAGAGAAAGTAACAGCGAGTGAGAGCGCACTACCGGATGTTAGTGAGTGACAGTGGGTGAGAATGTGTAATAGCGAGTGAGATGTAGTCAGATTGAGCGACAGCGAGTGAGATCGAGTGAGAGCGATTAACAGTGAGCAAGAGCGGGTAACAGCGAGTGAGATCGAGTGACAGCGGGTGAGAGCGAGTAACAGCGAGTGTGATCGAATGACAGACTTACTTAAGAGCGATTAAGTGCGGGTAAAAGCGCGTGAAATCAAGTAACAACGAGTGAGATCGAAAGAATAAGGGTGAATGAGAACAGGTGAAAACAGCAACTGAAGAGTGAAAGTGAGAGTGAGTGAGAGCGAGTGAGATCGAGTGAGAGCGAGTGAGATCCAGTGAGATTGTGTGATAACGAGTGAGATCGAGTGAGAGTGAGAGCAGGTGAGATCAAGTGACATCGAATGAGGCCGACTGATATCGAGCGAGATCGAGTGAGAGCAAGTAACAGCGAGTGAGCGAAAGTGACAGCGAGTGAGTACGGATGAGATAGTAACAGCGGATATTAGCGAGTGATAGCGAGTGGGAGTGAGTGAGATCGATTGAGAACGAGAGAGATCGAGTGACAGCGTGTGGTAGCGAGCGATAGCGTGTGGTAGCGAGCGATAGCGAGTGCAATCGAGTGAAAGCAAATGAGCGAGTGACAGCGAGTGTGTTTGTGTTACAATGAATTACATCGAGTAACTGCGAGTAAGATCAAGTAAGAGCAAGTAAGAGCGAGTGAGATCAAGTGACATCGAGGAATATGGCGAGACAACTGATGAAATCGGTTCACAACGAGTAAGATCGAGTGGGATCGAGTAACAACGTGTGAGCGCGAGTGACCACGAGTGAGATGAAGTGAAACCGAGTTACAATTTGTGATAGCGAGTGACAGTGGGTGAGAGCGAGTGAGAGCAAACGAGATCGATGACAGTAGTTAAGAGTGAGTGAGAGAAAGTGAAAGCGAATGGGAACGAGTTACTACGAGTGAGGGCTAAGGAGATCCAATGAGATCGAAAGTCAGCGAGTGAGATTGAGTAAAGACGAATGAGAACGGGTAAGATCAAGTGACAGCGAGTGACACCTCCTGATATCGAGCGAGTTTAAGTGAGAGAAAGTAAAAGCGAGTGAGGGAACACAATACTGGATGTTAGTGAGTGCCAGTGGGTGAGAATGAGATCGTACGCTAGCGACTTTAAACTAAGTATTTTTGAACTTATGAACTAACCGAACCGATACTAAATATTATATTTGAACTAAAAAAAGTACATTAAGACTAAAGTGCATTTGAACTAAAAGTGTATTGAAACTAATAACTAAAAGTGTACTGAAACTAATAAGTGCATTTGAACTAAAAGTTAAATAAAAATAAATACATTTGAACTAACCTAACCTAAACTAATTTGAACTAAACTTACCTGAGCTAACCTAAACTAAAAAGTCCAATTGAACTAAAACGTACATTTGAACTAAAATACATTAAAATTTAGAACTAATCTAGCCAAACCTAACCTAAACTAAATATTACCTTTGAACTACAAAATTATATTTGAGTTACAAGTACATTTGAACTAAAACGCGCATTTGAACTAAAATATGCAATTGATTTAAAATGTGTAATTGAACTAAAAAGTGCATTTGAACTTATAAACCTGCTTTTGAACTAGATAGCATTTAAACTAACCTAACCTAAAATAAATATTACATTTGAACTGAAAAAGTACATTTGAACTAAAAGCTACATTTGAACTAGAAAGTGCATTTTAGCTAATATTAACATTTGACCTAAAAAGTGCGTTTAAATTAAAATGTGCAATTGAACTAAAAAGCGCATTTGAGCCAGAAAGTTAGTTTCTTTATTTTCATCATATATGATATTTTTGGTGCATTTGGACTAAAAACATGCTTTTGAACTAAAGTACATTTTAACTAACCTAACCTAAAATAAATACTACATTTGAATTAAGAAATTATATTTGAACTAGAAAATACAATTAGCTAAAAAGTGTATGAACTAGAAAGTGTATTTAAACTAAAAAGTGGATTTGAACTAAAATGTGGATTTGAACCAAAAAGTACAGTTGAAGTAAAACGGTGTGTTCCCACCCCCTCTTTCCACCGCTCCGTTCTTTCCCAACCGCCCCATTTCTCCCCTTCCCTTTCAGCTTCTCTTCCCCCCGGTCCCTATTTCTCCCTTTGTTTTTAATCCTCCTCCGTCCCTCTTTTTTCCGCCACCCTTTTTCCCCTTCGCCCTTTTATGTTCCTTCCCCTCTTCTCCTTGTCCTTCTTTTCCCTTTCCCTATCCGCCCTTCTACCGCCCTCTATCTCTTTTGACCCTGTCCACCATTTCTTTCCATTTGCAGCCTTCCCCTGTATTTCTCTCCGCAGATTCTTTTTCCTTTTTCTTTCTCTCCCGCCCATTCTCACCCTCCGGCCTTCGCCTCTCTGCTCTTCTCTTCCCCTTGCCTTTCTGAACCCTCTGAATGAGAGGGTGGATCATTTCGAACCTAACCTAAACTAAATATTACATTTGAACCACAAAATTATATTTGAATTAAAAGTACATTTGAACTAAAACGCGCATTTGAACTAAAATGTACATTGAATTAAGATGTGTGCAATTTGTATTAGAACTAAAATTTAGCCCTTCTCTCCCCCGATCCTTTACCGCCTTCGTTTTTCTCACACTCTCACCCTCCCACATTCTCTGCCTCCGTCTTTTCTTACCTTTCTCCCCTCGACCCCTTTCCACTTTCTTTTCTTTCCCCCTCATCACTTCCCTTTCTCACTCCCTGTCCCTAAGCCCCTTTTTTCTTCCCTCTGTCCGTCGCACTCTCACTCTCTGACACCCGCTTCATCGCTGCATTCGTTTCGATTTTTTTTCCTATCACATATATCTCCTACACTCCACCCTGCCTACAGCCCGGACCTGGACTAATGAAGAAAGAGAGACCGGGGCCGGAACCTGGCCGACTTAAAAAGCGGAGTAAATTAGAATGCTACTGTTGTGATAGTAACGTACAAGTGATTTTTCCAACTCTTAAACTCCCTTGCATGAGTAAATTCTGCTTCTTGCGTTGATAACTCTGAAAAAACCTTAACATCTACAAAACCAATCGCTTGCATCTGTACTCTCCTGCAAAGACTCTCAACGGCAACTTTTTCCGCTTGTCTTTCTAACACGAACATTTTAATCTTACTTGGAGGTGGATACGCTAAGCTTCAGAGCAGAGTGCAAGACCACACCCGCGCGGGTTTTAATAATAATTAAAATCAAATTCGAAAAATAATAAATAGCAATTAGTGAATAATACAATTTAAGAAAATGTAAACGAGAATGGGATTCGAATGAGCGATTTCTGATTCAAAGTCTGATATCTTAATACCTACACTCTCTACCCTCTATACTACACAATTTTTTTCATAAAATTGAATATTTTTTTACGATTCATTTTAGCAGTCCTCTGCTTTCGATTAATACCAAAATTTTCACTTACATTTGCAAGGGTGTAAGTTTAGGAAAAAGATAAAATTCTATTGGGCTTTCTATAATTATTATCGTTTACAAAAACCAGACTTTATAATTAAAAATGAAGTATGGTTGATTTTGTAATCTCTAAATTAAGGTATAAACGGTTGTTAAATTATTATTATTCACATTTACATATACCAGTTACAAAGCCGACAATTATCGTAATTAAGACACAATTAAAGTAATCAACAAAAATTTAAATATTAATTAAATTAATGCATGTAATATTACCAGACGTAGCGCATTCCTTACTAATAAATTTAGCTACAAACTAAAACAATCCTATTAACTTGCAATCCAATTTATTCGACAGCTGTATTTGCATTCTTACATATAAATGTAAGAAAATAAATTTGTATAGCATGGCAGGGAAGTGGCAACGTCGTAGGACTCTAGGTCATCGGACGACTGAATATCAAGTATACGTCGTATAAATAATTGTTGTATAAATCGGTAAAACAGTAAAGACGCCGAGTGCTCGGTATATGAATGGAAACGAGCTCGGACGCTCTGCAGCGTTTCCCTGTAAGGACGCTTTAATGATAGAGGGATTTATATATATATATATATATATATATATATATATATATATATATATATATTTCTCTTTAGTATTAACGACCGTGTGTATATATATATATATATATATATATATATATATATATATATATATATATATATATATATATGTATTATTGGAAATATTGGGATTTAAATTTAATAATAACAAAAGCAGATAAAGGTAATGTTA
Source organism: Agrypnus murinus (assembly GCA_929113105.1). Taxonomy (NCBI): domain Eukaryota; kingdom Metazoa; phylum Arthropoda; class Insecta; order Coleoptera; family Elateridae; genus Agrypnus; species Agrypnus murinus. The sequence continues at coordinate 147,847,748 of OV816027.1, forward strand.
CTGTAGCCATTTCCAGACACGATTACAATACAAAAATTACAGGACTATTAAACGACTCAACCTTTTACAAAATACTAGACAAAGACCCTACTAACAAAATACAAACCAAATCCAACCAAATTATAAAATCACTTATAAATAAAAAATTTATTAATGAAACAGAAGGAAAAACGTTATATACTTATAACGGCGTTTCCCCTAAACTGTATGGTTTACCAAAGATTCACAAACAAAATTTTCCTCTTCGACCGATAGTAGCATGCAACAATTCGCCTACTGAAAAGCTATCTAAACTTATTGCTAATATTTTAAATTTATCAAAACAACATAATGATTATTTCATTAAAGATTCATTTCAGTTTGCAGAATTGTTTAATGACTACCAACTACCAGAAGGTTACGTTTTAATTAGTTTAGATGTTGTTTCTTTATTTACAAATATTCCCAAAGATCTGACTATTTTGGCCATAAAAGAAAATTGGAATAACATTGAACAAAATTGCATCATAAACCAAAAAACTTTTCTCGAAATTATAAACATTCTTTTCGATTCTAGTTATTTCCAGTTTGACAAGATTGACAGTTTGAAAGAATTCTATTCACAAATTTTCGGTGTACCAATGGGCAGTAACTTAAGTCCTATACTCGCAGAACTAGTTATGGACCTTCTTTTAGACAAATGTATTCCTAAATTAAGTTTTCAACTTCCATTTATAAAAAAGTATGTTGACGATATCATCTGTTCTGTACCAAATAATAATGTACATGAAATTGTGCGTATATTTAATTCATATAACCTACATATTCAGTTTACTGTAGAAGAAGAGTTAGATAATTCAATTGCATTTTTGGACACGAAAATAATAAGAACAAGAGAAAATATTCTAAAACTAGATTGGTACCAAAAAGAAACAAATTCAGATAGATATCTCAATTATTATTCAAAACATACGAAAAAAATGAAAATAAATTTTATTTTAGGAATGAAAAATAGAATCCAAAAAATATCACATACAGATTTTGTTAATAAAAATATTAAAAAGCTATCACGTATATTAAAAGAAAATTCGTACCCTAGTAGTTTAATAAACAAACTGCTTTATAACAATAATAATACTCCACTGTTACCTCATTCCCACATACAAGATGACAATAACAATACCCAAAACTCTACTCAACATAACAGACAAGACGTTCAACCTTTTGTTACTCTTCCTTACATCGACGGACTGACCCAGAAATTAACAAAAGCTTTAAGAAATTATAAATTCAAAATTACTAACAGTATACCTTTAACTATCAACCACATATTTACAAAATTAAAAAGTAAAACACCAATTTTAAATCTTTCAAATGTAATTTATCAGTTGAGATGTTGTCAATGCAATCAGATGTATATTGGTCAAACTAGTCAACGCCTCTGCCAACGAATAACTCAACACAAAAGTGACTGTAGACTAAAACCAAATTCCACTGCACTAAGAGTAGTAAGTAAATAGCGGTTCAAGCCCACAACTCCCCATGTTATTCTTATGGGAGTTTCGTTTTTAAGACAGGACAATTTTGTGAGGTTATGTGTGTCAAACTTACAATTATGTGAGGTTATGTGTGTAAAACTTGGCGTCCTTCCCGCCAGATGTCAGCATGGGTGCGGGGTTAAGTGTTTAGGCGGGAAAAAGGCGAATGTGATGCTTGTCCGTGATTGGTCGGATCGAATTGCCGGTAAAATAGGTTGCAGTATGTGTCGCTAGATGTCGCTGTGGGCGTGGTTTTGGCGGGAAAAATCAAATCTCAGGCCTGTTCGTGATTGGTCCGAAGTTTTGGCGCTAAAGGAGGTTGCAGGACGTGTCGCTTTGGAGCTGAATGTAAACAAACGGGGTTGCCAAATCTCATATTTGGTAAAAATGAAAAGTCACTAGATAATTCCCCAGGACTTGAAAGTGTGTTTAGATCGCGCGCAAAGGGGGCCTTCGCCCTGGGTCCCCATTCTGGGGCATCCTAGGGAGATCGTTAGGGTGCTTCGCTCTGGGCCCCCACTCTGGCGTTCCCGGGGAGATCGTTAGGGGTGCTTCGCCCTCCTCGGGGCCCCACTCTGGAGGGCCCCCCTGGGATCGACAGCGGTGCAGGGCCCCCTTGTGTGAAAGATGTCGGCGTGCGCGTGAACGCGGCCGGGCGGGGCGGGTTAAATAGAAAATTTTGTCGCGGCGTTGCGTGGGCGAGTCGTGCGGTGGTGCGACGGGCCGGTGCCCCAGTGGGCCGTTGAAAGGAGTTAATTTGAAAAATTTGGCGGTTGCCTCGCTGCTGATTAATAATAAGGTGGTGGGGTAAACATTTTATTAAAGGGGGCTGAAAAAAATAATATACAATCATCGTTTAACTAGATGTAAATACAATATTAACAACATAAGCGTACTGTAGATTTTTCTTTAATACAAATAATGAATAGTGACCTATAAAATACAATAATAATAATAATTAAAGAGGAATGCATCGTTTTCTTCTCTCTCATGAATAGTACTGCTGGATGATGTCAACAGTTAATTGTTGCATAGTTTGATGTTAGGCTAAAAATAAAAACATTACATTCGGTATAAAATAACAATATCAACTTACCTGCATTTGTTTTTTCCTTTAATACAATGAATAAAACAGAAGCCAATAAAATACAATAATGATATTATTTTAAAGGAGAATGCATCTTTTTGCTGGATGATGTAATTATTCAAAACATATGTGCATACATTCCTTTCATGAATGATCTCATCACTTAATTGTTGCATAGTTTTGAGAGCTAAAAAAACATTACATTTTATACATTAAATTAAAATAACAATATCAACTTACCTGCATTTGTTTTTTCCTTTAATACAATGAATAAAAATATTAAAAGAAGAAGAAATTGCATTATAACGAAATGCATCTCATATAATAAAACATTCCTTTTAATGAATGATGACATCACTTAATAATTATTGTATAGTTTTATTGTTCGAGCTAGAAAAATAAAAACAATACATTTTATACATTAAATTAAAAATAACTTCCCTCAAATTACCTGCATTCTGTTTTTCGTATTTTACACGTTACAACGAAATTTTTAGGAACGCAAACAAGATATCAACATTCCTTCACACTTGTATATTTTTATGTAAAAGCCTTTTTCATTTTACACTATTAAGCGGTTGTGTTGTTTTTAATGCTATTTTTATTGATTAAAAGACGCGAGTTCAAACCGCATTACATATGTGCACAGTTTACCGCTTGTTTTAAAACTGAAACGAAGCGCTGTTAAAATGTGTACTGTAAAATATTTTTCTTAATGTCAAAGGAGTAATTTATTATGTCATGTCATAATAAATTAATGCTTTTTAAGTGCAAACATTACATATGCCGTTAATAGAAGCATTCGTTCTGATAAACATAATCTTTATACATATTTTATTAGGAAAAAAGCTCTAGATTCATGTGATGATAAACGTTTTATACTAAAAAATAAAATTGATACCCTTCCATGGGGTCATTTTAAAATAAATGAAGAGGAGGAGGAAGATATTTTATAATTTTTTATTGTAAATAAAATCTTAGTTTATACATTTAGATAAGTAGACTATTATTTGTACATATATTTTCTAATTATTATTATATTGTAAGTATTTATTGTAAATAAAATCTTAGTATATAGATAAGTAGACTATTATTTATACACATATTTTCTAATTATTATTATTATTATTATATTGTAAATAAAATATATACATAAACAGACTATTTTTTTTATAATAAATCACTTTTCTTGATCCAGCTGTTGTGTGTGTTATCAAAACCCAACCATTTCACATATAATTGATCATTTTTTGTTCGTAATACACGTTCAATTAAAAAGCTTTTTGGGTGTTTAGTTTTCATCAATTCCGGTTCATAGAAGCAACCTTTGATTGGGGCACCTCTCACATCTTCTAACAGATAGGTTGTCGGTCTAGTTGATTGCACCCTGCTTATGCGAAATAATTCAGTGCTGAACTGGGGGTGATAACCTTTCGAAAAAACCCCTCTGTACTTAGAAATACGAACCATATCGTTTACTTTAAATTTAGGTTTTGGGGGGACCCCGTCATCATCATCATTCGAACGATTTAAAGGCGTGCGAAATGTCACATTGATGGGGGCTAGACCAATTGACCTATGCACGGTGCTGTTGTACTTATCGACAACATCTTGCAGTATATCCAACCATTTATAATTCCCGTTGAAACTGAACTCCTTGTAGAGATTAGATTTAAGTGTCCTAATCACCCTTTCCGCAAAAAATGCTTTCTTAGTGGAAAACGTTGAATAGTGGTTGATGGAATGTTCCGACATTAATTTCTTGAAATGAGTGTTAAAATATTCACCTCCGCGGTCAGTGGCCAAGTTATTCGGTTTTCGCAAGTTTTCATCCAATATGCTCCGCATAGCACCGGCAACTTCATTCCCGCTTTTAGATTTTAGAGGCCTTACCCACACATATTTAGAAAAAGCGTCTATTACCACCAGAACGTATTTATATCCCTTGTTGTAATGAGCATAAGAGTTAAAGACTGCTATATCGTTTTCCCAGAGGTCATCGAACCCTAGAACGATTGCTGAACGTCTGGGGAAATTTATTCTAGCCTGCCTGTGGATCTCGTTAACGATTGCTCTCTTTACATCGCTCATATTAGTACTAGTATTTTAAATATTTTACGTTTTTTGTTTTTTATGGTAACTTTCTAACGCATCCACACGTTCAGTCAATTTCGCAATGGTTTTGTTGAAATTTTCGGCAAGGGGGTTCACAAGTGAAACATAAAACGTCTCGAAACGCTGCCTTTCTGTTTTCATTAAATCGATCGATTCCTGCTGAGTGAGTAATTGCCCCTGTTTTTTAGCTTCGATAATTGGCTGTAATTGATTTATCCCGTTATTGATTTGCACTAACAACGGGTCTATTTTGTCGGTGTAGAATTTTTCTCTACGCTCCCAGGTTTTTACTTCTTCAGTTAATCGTTTTAACGGCACTGCATCGTTTTCTTCCAAAGGATGGCCTATATTCGAAAGTCGTCGTTGTTCGATGTCAAACCCGCCGGTGCTTGTTAATGGAAACAAAGGACGTTGTTGTTGTTTACCTCCCGAAGAAGAAGAACTTCGATGAACCATCCGTCCAAATTTATCCACGGGCATCATGAAAATGAATTAATTTTTACTCATCTTCAAGCTATATAACCATCTTCTCACAATTCCTCAACAATACTAGCAATTTCATTTTGAACATTGGAATTTCCGGCATTCTGAGAAGCAATGAGCAATCTTAAACGTTGAACGAGCTCTGAGGGCGTATCCCAATACACATATTCGATGGGATTATCATTGACACGCTTCATACTGGAAAGTACACCTTTGCCCGTTGTTTCTCTCATTTCTTTTTCTTCTAATGATTCAATGATCGGTTTAATGATCTCCGTATATTTATAGCCAACATAACGTTTCGATAGCGGTATTTTATCGACATTGGTGGCGCGAAGTATACTTATGTAATTTCTAACGTCTTGCCTTGTATAGTTAGCGGGTCGTTTTAGAACTAAAAGTTCATACAACCCATGCGTTCCATCATACCTAACTCCTTTGACTTTAAAATATTTCTCTCTATTTCCAACGTCGAGGAAGGAATCTCCAAAATTCCATTTATCCAAATTAACGTCATACTTAACACCGTACGGGGAGTTATCTATACTTCGATCGTTTCGCAGCATAAGAGAAAGATATTTCCTAGGTAGCGGGTGATATTGTTCTAAAAAGTCTCGCGTTGACACATTTTCCCATGCCGGATATATATCCTCGTTACCAGACTCCACCCTTTTGTCCACCCCTCCTGCTTCGTCGCCTTCTTCTTCCACTTTTTCTACTTCTTCGTCTTCACCCTTCATCTTGAACGATGTGTGTATTTTTTTAAGCAATTTTGATCTAGGGGAAACCGATGTGTGCATTTCTGTAAGCAATTTTGATGTAGGAGAGGAAGTACTTGGAGTAGCCGCTACTGTGCTAAAAACGGGTGTGGACCAGGCCAACGGCATTTTCATCGGAGCGCTTATTTTTCCTTTTTCGTTAATGGTTTTCAGGGAGCGAGCGATGTCTTCTATAGGATCCAGAAGGGGTTTGTGCGTTTTAGCAAAAGCGATTTCTTTAAGTTGCGCGCCCGATTGTAAGGCTTTAAATTTCCTTCGTATATCATTAGCAACTCGAATTAATGCTCTTTTACGAAGTTTATCGGCTGCGATGTTGTCCCCCATAATAAGGTTACAATATCGGTCGCTACTTTAGTTCAACTAGATGAGTTAGCTAAATTACTTCGAATTTATAGCGGTTAGGGTCTAATAAAACCGTCAAAATTTATTCTGTAACGTCCGTTGTTGACGTCACAATCCTTGTTGATCATTAGAAATCCGTAGCGACTGTTTTTCCAGCACCGAGTGCACATGTCCCGAAATTTATTAAAAGACATATCGATGCTCACATGATCTTCGTAAACGTGACGCATGTTTAAGTCGTCCTGTTTAAAAATCAATAACATGTTCGCGTTATCGCGCAGCAGATGTTTAGGAATTTTCGTGTAAGACTGACAGAGATAGAAACTGTCTATACCGTGATGTCGCCCCATGCTGAAGAAATGACGCATCGGATTCTGATTGTCCATGCTGACATCGTCAAACACGAAAATCGAGTTAGGGCGCGCTTCATCGGGCATCATGACGGACTCGTTTTCGCTAAAAGTAAAATACCCCATGCCTTTTACACGCTTCAGCGCTTCTTTCAAAAACGTATACTTCGGTTGATGAAGAGACCGGGAATAAATATAAATATTGGCGAACTTCAACCCTTTGGGCTCCACCAACATGGAGAGCATCGCATTTGATTTGCCGGAACCGGAGGGTCCCACTATCAAGCACCTGATGGAGGATGGGAACAAACTGCTATGCTTAGCACCATCAACTTTTGCCCCAGAGTCCATGAGCAGCTCCTTTTCCAAATCGCGTACGGTTAACCTTTCACGTTGTTGCACGATTTTCATTCTTTTTTCCGCTATATTCGGCAAGTAATAAAAAATGAAGATTATGCTATAAATAAGCTTGTACGCATGATACGAAGTTATTCGTTCAAATGATCGTGCACGAAGGCGGAGGTGTCTTAAACAAGCTTATAGATAAACTACCCGTCGAACTACACCTTCCGGGGTATCAATTCTGCGGTCCCGGTACACGATTGGGGCAAAGGTTAGCACGCGGAGATCCCGGCGTAAATCCCTTGGACGCCGCTTGTAAGGAGCACGATATCGCTTATTCGAGTCATCAGGACGTGAAATCGAGACATCTTGCGGACGCAGTTCTCGAACAAGAAGCCTGGAAGCGGGTTAAAGCAAAGGATTCCAGTGTTTCGGAGAAAGCAAACGCTTGGCTCGTGACCAACGTTATGAAAGCTAAAAGAAAACTTGGAATGGGGTTTGGAAGAGGAGGTGGTGGCGGCGGTAATAAACAATCTAAAGTCGCTTTCGGTAGGATCGTGAAAACCGGACTTAACGCCGTAAAAGGTGCTCAAGCGGAAACTATCGCGAAAGCTGCGAAAATAGCTGTGGGTGCGGCGAGAAGAGCCGTTAAAGAAGCAGGAGGTAGAAGATGTGTGAGACAACCTCGAGTAATTCCTATTCCAGGTGGGGCGGTAAAACAAGGTGGTCTACTTCCCTTATTGCCGGCCATTTTTGGTGGACTCGCTGCGCTTGGCTCGCTGGCCGGGGGCGTATCTCAGGTGGTTAAAGCCGTGAAAGACGTAAAATCCGCTAAAGATCAATTGGCGGAAATGAAGGACCATAATAGGAGGATGGAGGGTATAGCGATCGGAAAAGGCGGAAGTATGATTATAAAACACCGGTCGTCGAGTAAATCGGGCCTCGGTTTGTACTTGAGCAAGAAACCTAAAAGCGGCGGCAGAGGGCTCTATTTACGAAAAAAGCCGACAAAAAACTAATAAATTTGCCTCGACGTCCTCTCACCAACATTGACATCTACAAATATGCCGCAGGTATACCCCATTTTCGAGGCGTATTTATGCGCGATGGATTACCTTCGCGACCTTGGAAGAACGAAAGTGGAATAGTCAATTTGGATTCGACAATGGGGAAAGGAACGCATTGGGTGGCATACAGGAAACGCAACAACTTGATTGAATATTTCGATGGATTTGGAAATTTAAAGCCGCCGCGAGAACTTGTGAACTATTTCGGCAAAAATGCCGGAAACATGACCTATAACACGGAACGATATCAAAATTACAATTCCTACAACTGCGGACATCTGTGTTTGCAATTTCTGAGGAGATAAAAAGAGGGTATGTGACGCGTCCTCGTTTAATCATGTCCGAGACGTTCACTTTAACGGGTACAGGCAGTTACCTGAGTACTAACTATTATCCACCGGTTGCCTTAAATGCCGACTACGAGTACACGTTAGGACTAATAGGTTACTGGACCTACAACGCTCTCCGAAACATCTATCCAGGCAATAATAAGATCTATTGGCGCAAACCGGGCGATAAAAAAAACAGACAGCTACTCATAGCGGAGGGGGCATATGAAATAAATTCGTTGAATGAGTACATATCGAAAAAATTGGCGCTAACCAATAATGAAACTCTCAAGCAGGAAGAAATATTTTCTCTGCAACCGAATACGAACACTTTAAAGTGTGAAATCAAAAGTAAATATGCCATTGATTTTCGCCCCGACGACTCTATCGGACGCATGCTCGGCTTCTCCCCCAAAGTTTTAGAAGCGGACGTATTACACGAATCGGATTTACCCGTTAAAATATCACCGGCCAGTAGTATACGAATAAATTGTAATATAACTGGAGGCGCACATTATAACGACACCCCGGTACATACAATATACGAATTCGCGCTGGACGTGGAGCCGGGGGAACAAGTGAACGAAAAACCTACAAACGTAATATATCTTCCAGTAGTAGTTGCGGATCAAATAGATAATATCACGTTATCACTCACGAATCAAAACGGAGAACGATTAAATTTCGGACACGAAGACGCTACTATACGATTGGAGCTTAAAAAGAAATAACGAGAGAAAAAATGGGGTTAGACTTCACTACTAGTACTACTGGTAATAATAATAATATGATAATGAGAAAAACGGAGACGAATGAAGACATAATATCCCATTATAAAAGAGCGGCTCGCGCTTTACACGTCACTAATCGTTCGAACGTTAAACGATTAAAACCTCAAGACGTTCACTTTTTGAAATCTCTCGGATTTACAGTTCTGAAAGAAAGTGATGAGCAGTGAAAAATTAAACATATTCGACGACATCCGACTCGATGAGGATATTATCGAACAGAAATGGATCGCCCATACGCCCCCGACTCGAGCGGAAAACTTCAAATCTAGCGATGAAGTCACCATAACGGTGGAACAACGAGATTCGCTCGTCAGCATTTATGAGAGTTTCCTGTATGTGGAAGGACAACTTGAAGTTGCGGACCCCACAAAACAATGTAATCTAGTCAACAACGCTATTTCCCATCTGTTCGAAGAGGTCAAATTAAGCCTGAACGATACCATGATCGAGTCTATACGAAGACCGGGGATTACCTCCACCATGAGGGGTCTTGCAGCTTACAACAAGGACACCATTAAATCGCTCGAGATCGCCGGATGGGGTGCCGATCCCTTTACTCTTCCCATTTCCATCGAGAGTACGGATAAGAAGTTCTCATGCCTTATACCCTTATCATTGTGGTTTGGAATAGCCGAGGACTACAATAAGTTAATCGTATGGTCCAAAATGCAGTTAAGTTTGGTTCGTGCTCGTACAGACTCAAATTGTATTCAAAGCGCAGAAAGCGATGGGAACATTAGCCTTAGCAAAATAGAATGGCGAGTGCCACACTTCAGGTTGAGCGACGCCGCCAAGTTACGGCTCCTAAACAAAATCGACAAGGGCAAATTCATCACGATCCCTTTCCGAAAAAGAACCCTTAACATCATACCCGGGTTACGCAGCGGACGCGAGGATGTTATAGAATTGGGATCCGTGAAAGCCTTCGAGAGACCTCATCATGTAATCGTGGGATTTCAAGTGAACAAGGAAAATATTGCTAAAGAAAACGCGAGCACCTTCAATCACGCCAACATAAAAAATATCACGGTCTATATTGATTCGGTGGCTCACCCCAATAGACGCATGAACTTGGACTTTAATAAAAACTTATTTACGGAGGCGTACAGAAATTACTGCGACTTTCAGTCATCCTACTACGGAAACAACCCTCATTTTCCCCACCCTCTCATGAGATACAGTGAATTTCTTAAATCCCCGCTCTACGTCATCGATCTATCGAAACAGGACGAGAGTGTAAAGGCGGGGACGGTTAGTATTAAAATTGAGATCGAAGCGAGCACAGCGTTCGCTAACAACACGTACGCGTACGTTCTATTACTTCACGACACCATAGTATCGTACGAACCAGTTACGAGCACCGTTACCACCCTGTAAACGATGATAATAATAGATTTGCAGGGCTTCGAAGCACCCCATTTTGTTCCGAAAGAAATGGCCATTACTGACGGAGAACGAACAGCTCATTATGTCTTTAAACCGCCGTGTCCATTTCATGAATTGACACTTTCGCAACAGACCACCGTCAACTGGCTCACCAGGTATCATCACGGATTGCGATGGTCCTTCGGTAATACGGATTTGCGAGAAATCGAAAAAATCTTAAGTGTCGTCACGTCGCGAGACAGCACCATATATTGCAAGGGTAAAATTAAATCCGATTACCTGCGAAATCACACGACGTTGCCGGTGATAGACTTGGATGATCGAATGTCCGAAGAAGAGTTCCTTGAAAAGATGGCTCCTCTACGTCACTGGAAACCACCATGTTTTTCACATATTCTCAATTATTGTCGGTGTGCTATTAATAATGTAAATCAAATATATTACGCACTGTCTCAAAATGACAAATTAATCAAACAAACAGAATAATTTCTTTTTATTATTATTATTAGCTATAATTATTGTATTATTTATGTGTACTTAACTAAGAATGAAATAAAAGATGATGATGTAATAAAATAATGTTTTATTTTTACATACAATTATCTACAAGGTAAAGTAAGTAAACAATCTAAAAATTATTAATACAACCATCAGTAGTATGACAAGGGCAAATACATTATTTGAAATTAACAAAACTTTAATAGTTCCATCCACCACACCTCCTCCTCCTCCTCCTCCTCCTCCTACCGGTGACGAGGAATTTGTTCTATTCCACAACAGGGGTGTCCATTCTGATTCTTGCCAGCTTTCATTTTGATACAGATAACCTAATTTGATCCAAATAAAACGTTCTCGATGACGCTGATGAAAGGCCCCCAGTGCATAGGAAAATGCGAAGGTACTATTTACATATTCTGTTTGCATTCTATTCCACGCCTCCGGTATTGGAGATGATGATGATGATGGTGATGAGGTGTCGTCATTTTCGCTAAAATAGAACCCAACGTAGGCCTCTTTTGCTCCGACCGGATGAGCTACGTAAAGCACTTTACGGTCGGCAACAATCGACGACAACACCAAGGCCACCGTCGACAATAACATGATGCACGTGTTTTTCACTTGAGACGTACTCGATTACTACTGCTTTGATGTCTCGAAAAACATCGGTATAGATTCCACTAGAGCGAACGAATTAGGAGCGAATTTTTGCTTCTTTATCCCCTCACCGGTCTCTCCCCCATCACCGCCATCGGTGACGTCATCTTGTGCAAGTTTCTGTCCTCGATAAGCCAAATAACACGTGCACATGTTTAACATTGCTATTTTTTCATTAGTTAAATAATCACTTATCCTTTTCGGCAAAAATAACACAAAATCTTCCAGTTCTACCAGCAACGAGCGACTATGCGTTTTCGTGTTAATGGCTCGGACGTCTAACATCAGATATTCCCGATCTACAGGTAGATCTTTCAATTTCTTTACCGGTTTCTGAACTGCCGATCCAATATTATTCAGACAGGAAAAAAATCTTGCTACGCCATCCATCACTGCCGATGCCGCCTCCACTGATGATGATGCAATCTCTGTCAAACTCGGTTCACTCATCGTCATTATCTTTGCCCTACTACAAAAAACGTCTTCACTCAACGAATTCACTAAGGCTAATAATATATAATTGAAAAGAAACTTCACTTCACACGCCCCCCTCCGCATCGTCGGCGTCAACATCCCCCGCCTCCTCCCCCGCACCCCCCTTCTCATCATCATCGATGGACGGTATTTTAAAAAACTTTCTCATCTCATCGGACAGATGATGCGCCAAATCTAATTTTTTTAATTCCTCATATAAAACTTCCAACGAGATTTCCGTTCGCAAACACGCTTCACACAACTCCATCCCCTTCAAATACGTTCCGTGAAGCTTCATACAATATTCGTAACCGCCGTACATCTGTTGCCAGTCGTAAACCGCTTCGTGCATAGCGTCTTTAGCACCATCCTCGAACTGCCTCAATAAACATTCCACCCCGCTAACGGCGTCTCGCACCACGGGATAATCCTGAGCACTATACATCATCCACATGTCGATCTCACAAGCAATACTGCACTAGTTTCCCTTAGGAGGCTAGAGCACTAGTCCACCCCCCCTTCCCCTCGATCGAGGTCGCGCGCAAACCCGCTTCAAATTAACTCCTTTCAACGGCCCACTGGGGCACCGGCCCGTCGCACCACCGCACGACTCGCCCACGCAACGCCGCGACAAAATTTTCTATTTAACCCGCCCCGCCCGGCCGCGTTCACGCGCACGCCGACATCTTTCACACAAGGGGGCCCTGCACCGCTGTCGATCCCAGGGGGGCCCTCCAGAGTGGGGCCCCGAGGAGGGCAAAGCACCCCTAACGATCTCCCCGGGAACGCCAGAGTGGGGGCCCAGAGCGAAGCACCCTAACGATCTCCCTAGGATGCCCCAGAATGGGGACCCAGGGCGAAGGCCCCCTTTGCGCGCGATCTAAACACACTTTCAAGTCCTGGGGAATTATCTAGTGACTTTTCATTTTTACCAAATATGAGATTTGGCAACCCCGTTTGTTTACATTCAGCTCCAAAGCGACACGTCCTGCAACCTCCTTTAGCGCCAAAACTTCGGACCAATCACGAACAGGCCTGAGATTTGATTTTTCCCGCCAAAACCACGCCCACAGCGACATCTAGCGACACATACTGCAACCTATTTTACCGGCAATTCGATCCGACCAATCACGGACAAGCATCACATTCGCCTTTTTCCCGCCTAAACACTTAACCTCGCACCCATGCTGACATCTGGCGGGAAGGACGCCAAGTTTTACACACATAACCTCACATAATTGTAAGTTTGACACACATAACCTCACAAAATTGTCCTGTCTTAAAAACGAAACTCCCATAAGAATAACATGGGGAGTTGTGGGCTTGAACCGCTATTTACTTACTACTACTAAGTACTCATGTTAATAGACTGGACCACAGAATTGACTATGACAACCCTATTATTTTAGATAACGAAAGACAGCAAAAGAAAAGATTATTTCTGGAAATGTGTTACATTGCTATTGACAAACAAGCTATGAACAATCGAAGTGATATCAGTCACCTGAGCTCAACATATTCCTACTTATTATTCAAATCCAACAAACACAAATAAACACCTCAACTATCTTAGTTTCAAACTTTTTCTAAGATTCTTACATCTTCTGTTTTCTTACTTTTGTTTTTTCATCATTTGACAAAAATTGTTTATTTGTCAATAAATTCAAAAGAGGTCGTTTTTTAACAATCTTAACACACATTTTGTAAGTTAATATTGCCATTCTTAGTTTAATTTATATTTTAATTAATAATTGTTCTTTTTACTAGTCCTTGAAAATGGTTTTAAATAAAACCGAAATATTGGAATTGTAAAGTGTTTTATTAAAAAGAAAGGACCGAAATACCCAATATTTCCAATAATACATATATATATATATATATATATATATATATATATATATATATATATATATATATATATATACATATATATATACATATATATACATATATATATATATATATATATATATATATATATATATATATATATATATATATATATATATATACATATATATATATATATATATATATATATATATATATATATATATACATATATATATATATATATATATATATATATATATATACAGGGTGTTCCATAAATATACCGACAAACTTTTAGGGGTGGTAGGGGACATCAAAACAAACATTTTTTGCTTTATAAACATATGTCCGAAAACGCTTCGTTTTCGAGAAATAAACGTTGAACCATAGAATAAATAGTTATGTAGTAGGTAAATTTATGCTTAAAATCCAGTTACCATTAATAACAATTATCGATGGACATGTCATTGTGATAAATTAATTTGTCATTGTGAGTAGTCCTGTCAAGTAGTTTATTGTGATAAAACTTGTGTCGATTGTTAATTTAAAAGTTTTATTTAAAATGGATTACTCATTTGAAGAACTTGCCGATATGCACCTTGCTTATGGTGCAGCAAATTGTTGTGGTAGAGAAGCTGCACGCTTGTATGCACAGAAGCATCCTGATCGCCGGCAACCTCATCATACAACCGAACGCGTCGGTGCCGGTGCGCCCGTCTACCTGGCCGCCGTGATGGAGTACCTGGCCGCGGAAGTTCTCGAGTTGGCCGGGAACGCCGCCCGTGACAACAAAAAGACCAGGATCATCCCCCGTCATCTGCAGCTCGCCATCAGGAACGACGAGGAGTTGAACAAGCTCCTTTCCGGGGTCATGATCGCCCAGGGCGGAGTGCTGCCAAACATCCAGGCCGTTCTTCTCTCGAAGAAAACCAAGAAAAATGCCTAAGCCTAGTCCCTTGGGAACAGCGAACCAACCAACCAACAAATAGTCAACATTTTGAACACGTATTATAAACTATAATTTCATTTTTTTGTACAAATTTCAACACCTTGTATCTCCAAAACAAAGCGTTTTCGGACATATGTTTATAAAGCAATAAATGTTTGTTTTGATGTCCCCTACCACCCCTAAAAGTTTGTCGGTATATTTATGGAACACCCTATATATATATATATATATATATATATATATATATATATATATATATATATATATATATATATATATATATATATATATATATATATATATATTGCGGTGATCCTGAATAAAAAAAATAAAATAATAATAATACCACATATATTCTTTACCTCCCTTTAACTAGCTCAGGTTTGTTGTGGTGGAACATAAATTATTTTACTTTCGAGACTCTTATATTCTTTTATGCCTGGAAACAAGAATTGGCAGTGACATAAATTATAAAACATAAATTGTAAGCACTTATGCTTCTGCAAGCTGGACACCTGTAACTGTAATCTGACTTGGAAAGAGAAAAATGCTGTATGCTTGTATTAGCATCAATTAAACACATACGTTAATTGAAAAACATAAAACCTTCATTCAAAAACAAAAATTAAATCAGGAAAGAAAAGTCAATGGAAAAGAAAATATAAATTTACAAATGTAATTAGGAATAAATCCTGTAGTTTGCTTAAACGTTAAGGAAAGTCGTATTTAACTGACAAAGGTTTAAATACCGTTATCCGTTTAAACAAACTAACAAAAATGATTATTTATAAATAACTAAAAATTATTCAAAATTAATAAATCTTTGTTAAAACAAATATGACTTGTTTTCTTGAAATTGATAAATTAAAACAAATTCTTAAAAAGAATTTAAAAGAAATTGAACCAATTAAATTTTTAATTCCCTAAGATGAACTTTACAACTTAGTAATTTCCTTTAATGAACAAGGAACAATTATATTTGAAACCAACCTTGTATCTTCATATAGTTTCCTTTATCCAAATATTAAATCAATTGGCAAGACTACTGTAAATGTAACTAACAGCTGACTGTTGTTTATGAAAATCGATGCGTTGATCGATGAACACAAATAAATTCACTTGTATTTAATTATAACGAAGAAATATTTTCTCTTTAATTTATATAACGAAGCACAATGATAAAAACTTTATTAATCCACGAAGATACTTCAGGTAAACACCTTTTTCAATTAATTTCAACTTTTGTTTATTTCAATAATCTTTGACAGTTGTCAACAACATATGATTGGTACTTATAACCTCAAATTTTTTCAGATTTTAAACTGGAGTCAAACGTGGTCTCTGCCTTAAATATTTAGTGACTAAATTTGTTTGAAAATGCACCTCAATATATATATATATATATATATATATATATATATATATATATATATATATATATATATATATATATATATATATATATATACAAGAAAGTTTTATAATAATGGGATATCGCGCAACAGAGAAGAAAGAAATCATAAGTTGCAGCCGTCTACACGTGTTTCACACTTATTAGTGATCATCAGGACGGCATAGCAGATGGAATAAATATAAAAGCAACTAACTCAGAAAGATGTAACAACACAAGGTTTCACTGATAGCAGCCAACCGAACATTTGCAGTATCGGCCTGAAGACACTGAGTTTTCAGTGCAACAACAAACGTCACTACGGAGGCAGCTAAAGCCACTACCGTGAGACAACCAATCCCAAAGTATAATATCAATGATTAGAAGTAATAATGCGCGTAGAGATATACAAGAAAGTTTTATAATAATGGGATATATTGTTGTTGCACTGAAAACTCAGTGTCTTCAGGCCGATACTGCAAATGTTCGGTTGGCTGCTATCAGTGAAACCTTGTGTTGTTACATCTTTCTGAGTTAGTTGCTTTTATATTTATTCCATCTGCTATGCCGTCCTGATGATCACTAATAAGTGTGAAACACGTGTAGACGGCTGCAACTTATGATTTCTTTCTTCTCTGTTGCGCGATATCCCATTATTATAAAACTTTCTTGTATATCTCTACGCGCATTATTACTTCTAATCATTGATATATATATATATATATATATATATATATATATATATATATATATATATATATATATATATATATATATATATATATATATATATATTGTGATGATATTTTGAATAAAATAAAAGAATTAAGGGTATAATATAATAAAAAACTAAAGGATACATTAAAATTTAACAAAATAAAAAGAAGGGGTATTATTTTATAAGACAGGTTATTATAAATTATAATATTAAACATTCAGACATAATCGTTGTTGATGAAGGGTCATGTAGATGTTTTCTTTATGAACGTTGTTTCATGGTTTTCATTGAGTTTGCAGCAAGCTAAAAAAAAAATAAAATAATTGAAGGTGGTGTTATTTTTTTGGACAGGAGAAATTTTTTTCCTCTAATAGAAAAAATTATAATCAATTAATTTATCAATTGTACTATAGATAAAAAACGTGTGGAATATATATAGAATAATTATGACATGTGTACAAGAGTAGGTATTGCGCCACCTGGCCCAGACAGAAATTGACATGCCATGTGGCATGCCAATGGCATGGCTCCTCCCCCTGCTTCTGATTGGCTACCCCCACTCCTGTAGCTCCTCCCCTTGCTTCTGATTGGTCGCCGCCATCTTGGATTTCCCCGCCTACTTCTCTCTGATTGGTTAACCCCCACTCCTGTAGCTCCTCCCTTGCTTCTGATTGGATGAAGGCAGCCATTTTGGAACGTCTGGCTCCATTCTACCACGCCCTGGCGCCAGGCTACCACGCCCGCCGCCGCCGCCATTACGGGTATCTGTATTACCGGCAAACTGAGTGCTACCAATAGAGGGCGTAATGCTACAATTAGTGTGTATTGCTAAGAGAGGGCGTCATGAAGGGATCTGTATTATCGATGCGTTGTGTACTACTACTAGGTGGCGTGTCATGAAGAAGAAATCTGTATTACTACTACAGAGAGGCAACCATTTTATATCACAGCATCTTGCGTGCGCGCGCTAAATTTGAATCTGTCAATTTTAAATATTTGTCATTTTTGCATATGTCATTTTAAATCTGTCAATTTTACTGCTGTCATTTTTAAATATTTGTCATTTTTGCATATGTCATTTTTAAATCTGTCAATTTTACTGCTGTCATTTTTACATCTGTCGTTTTAAATCTGTCAATTTTGCTTCTGTCATTTTAAATTTGTTATTTTTTGCATCTGTCATTTAAATCTGTCATTTTGAATTTGTCATTTTTGCATATGTCATTTAAATCTGTCATTCTTAAAGCAACCATCTTACCAGATTTGAATTTTAGCGCTAACTCTGGGATTGGATCCTTTCACTAAGCTGAAACGTTTCCACCACTACCTTTTCTAGAAGAAATAATAAAGCCATATAGGAATTAAAAAAAAATTATGTTTATTAATATAGTGTTAAGGCTACATTTAATTTATAATAAAAAATGTTGATAGAATGCTGGTGCTTGAGGACTTCAGGACTGACCTCTGTTTTCTATTTGCGGTTCCAGGGGCTGTAACAACAACGACAACAATAGAACATTAAAAAGGGGTTTATTGTATAAACTTGATGTTTACTCGTACCTTATTTAACTCCACAAACAGGCAGTCATCATAACAGTGTGTTTTCCCCATGTACATCAAACCTAGAGAAATCGTTTTAGCTTCAATCTGCTGGTTAAGCTCTGTAACCCTTTGATCTGTTAACTTATCGCTGATTCGCTTTGGTAGAAATGTAACATGCTTTTCAGCAACAATAATCACACTTTGACGCTTATCACGGCAAACGACTCTTTTGAATTGTAGTATCTCTGCAATTTCTTTTATTTTGTAATCACATAACTTCTTGATTGGCTTCTGGCTAACGGGAGATTTGTTCAATTGTTGTATTAGCAAATCCATTTTTTTCTATGTAAAAAATAGACAAAAACTTAACACTCACAAGAATAATAAATGATTATTTTAACATACCTAGTTCAAGCAAACAATAACAATATTACTATCACCGTAACCGATGTCAAGACCAAACTAAAACGGAAGGGGGTTTGACTGAGCTTTTATAAACTTCGCACCTGCGCGAATGAACATGATTTTAGATAAGATCTTAATTTATTACCAGAACAAAAAGGGTATTGTTAAAAAAAAACCTGCACTGTCAATTAATTACTTGAGATCAGATAAAATCTAAATTTATTACCCTCGAAGATCGGTCACATAGATAAGTGCTACCTACATTTACAGCGCAGGTGTTCTTTAGGGTATTGTTAAAAAGGGATCGACACCTGCACTGTCAAAGTAACACGAGTAGATAAAATCTAAATTTATTACCGTCGGAGCAAAAGGATATCATTAAAAAGGTAGACACCTGCACTGTCACGAATAGATAAAATCTTAATTTATTACCATTCGGAACAAAAAGGGTATTGTTAAAAAAAAAGGGATCGACACCTGCACTGTCATGTAACACGATTAGATAAAAATTTAAATTTATTACCCTCGGTGTCGTTTTTATAATTTACTATAACATTAAAATTTTAAATTAAACTTTTAGATGTAACTATTGATAACCATTTAATTTATTACACACACACACACAGACCCTGAGCAAAGAAACTCGTTAACGAATAAAAGAACACCTGCGCTGTCCATGTAGGTAGCACTTATCTATGTGACCGATCTTCTAAATAAAGGTTGACTGTGTTAGAGCATTAAAACTATTTTTGTCATACTTTAGACATTTTTTATTAAAAATATACCTATTTAAAGAAATGTTTTTTTGATTTATCATAATCACATTTAACAGAAAAAGTTTCAATGGATTATAATATTGATATACTGTAATAGCAAAATAATCAAACATTTCATCACTCTTTGTATTATTAAGTACCTGTAATTCTCGCACGTTGACGGGTCTGATTTCTAAAGCTATTTCCAGGTAAAAAGACCTTTCTGTCTCTTAGAGCATTTAAAAGAACACACTTTAAATTTTATAGAATTTTCTTTAAATAAAAAGGCACACAATTAAATCAAACCTCAACTGCTTGCCTCGTTCATTTATGTGTTGAAAAGTTATAAACACATCCTTAAAAGGGAATCATATCGAATTTTGACAACAATCTGTCTATTGCCTAATAAAAATAATATAATATTACCATTGCATTCTCTGTTCGCACAATACGTTGAAATTTATCAGATATCTAAACACAAATAGAACCGAGAAAGACACTAAAGTACAAAAGGCGATATCGAATGTAACCTTTATTTAATACAGACAGGGTCATAACTTATTCGTCACACCTGCGTTCAATAAAAACGGTATGACAGTTGAATGAATTATATCCCCAGAGGGTTAGAATGATACACCGTTTTTTTTATTCTAATAGATAAAATCTAGAAGGTATGTCAACTCTGGTGCAGAAAAAAACATTTCAAACTGATTTATGACTCGCAGGTGTTCACCGGAGAGAACGCTTTGTTCCTTTGTTAAGCGGGCAAATTGACTCGAGTTTTATTTTTAGCTTATTGCATAATATTGCGCAACAATTCGAACCTATAAAGCCAACCACGGAAGTAGACAAGCACTTGTTTGGGGTTACTCGAGACAGCAACACATGTATGTTTTTTATGCGTACTGTTAATTATTACGTTTGTGTTGGAAGTGATTTGTGCCATTCTTGATTGTTATTACCAATTGTTGCTACAGAGTCTATGTGAAATCTACAGCTTTAATCGAACAAAAAGGTAGGATTTATTATTATTATTGTTTTTTATAATAATCGGCAATCTCGCTCTCGCATGATTTTTCACGACACTGTAACATAATCGGTTTAAAATAATTATTTAAGTTGCAGGAATAGTTTTATATATTTTTTTAATTTCCCTAGTTTGATTATCGATTAAAGTAGTAATTGTTTTATGCGAAGTGTGATCGTTATTAGTTGTTTATCTAGGGGTTGTAACATAGTTATTTAAATCATAATTTGAGGTTATGCTTTTTAGATCAATGTTTATTTAAATTAACAGCATATAATCTTTGTTGTTTTTAGCCGTTCCTTATTTATTTTTTATAATAATAATCTATCAAAGGGATTTAGTAACAATTTAAACTCTATATTTGTTTAAATTAGATTGTTGTTAAAAAGTGTAATATCGATTAAAAGGTTTTATTAATTTGCATTGAAACTGATCTTTCTTTAACTTTTGTCAAAGCAAATAATTTGTAATATTTAATAGCCTGCATTGCATTCAGAGGTTATTGTTTATTTTGCGTCAATTTTTTTACCATCACGTAGCATCTAAGCTTTTTATTTTTAATTAGGGGTTAAGAGAAGCAGTTCGTGAATGGTAAAAGATTTATCTGACCATTTGTCGCTATATGATTTCTTACCTGTTGCTGTTATATTTCAAACAATTTTAGCTTATTTTTGTTGTTGTTTATAATAATAATCTGTCAAAGGGATTTAGTAACAATTTTAAACTCTATATTTGTTTAAATTAGCTTGCTATTAAAAGTTTAAGAATGACTAAAAGATTTTATTAATTTGCATTAAAATTGATCTTTATAATTAATTTATAATATTTAATAGCTTGCCGTGCATTTAAACTTTAATAATAGTAATTAGTCAATGTTTATTTAAATTAACAACATATAATCTTTGTTGTTTTAGCCTTTGTTAAGTGTGCAAGTGCGATATTTTTTTTTGCTATTGTTGCTGTTACTCCTGTACAAAATGTCTTCTCTCTACGAAATTATCGATGAAAACGTGTCCACCATCAAGAAATTTGGCACTCTGAAACATCGACTGGTGTTTAAAGTAGCCGTTACGCCAGTCGATGAAGATCATTTGGAGCATTTTAAATCGGCCATCAACCAAATTTTGCGGGATGTGCTAAGCCGAGCACGACCAAATGATAAAGTAGGGGCCACATTTGAGTTTGATAGTTTCAAACAAAAACTTCCCGGCTACATGAGCCTCAGGCGCTCTGATGAAATCACCTTCAATGATGTCTGGGGCATTTTAGAATCGATTTTACAGAGCGATCCTGAAGCCCTGAGTTCGGACACCTTCAGACTAATAGCTACTATTGTAACACCACCTGCTGGACAAGGTCGCAGTCGTAACGGCACGTACAGCACCTTTGCCGAAGAGTGTAGCCGTCGCAGAGGGATTGTCACGATTAACAACACCACCAGTGACAATCTATGCCTACCCAGGGCTTTGGTCGTAGGCAGGGCTCACGCAGATAACAGTGCTGATTACAAGAAGACCCGTGATAATCAGACAGTGCAAAAGATAAAGGCCGAGGAAATGATGCGAGCTGCTGGAGTAGCTTTCATTCCACCGGAGGGAGCCGGGGTCAATGAATTAAGGTTGTTCCAGCAGTTCCTGGCCCCCAACTACAAGATAGTAGTGTATAGCTACGGCTCGAAAGGGCGTTCACTTATCTTTGAGGGGGTCGTTGATAATGATGCCACAACAAAGAACATCAAGCTGTTGTATCACGAGCATCATTATAACGTCATAACATCATTGACCTCAGCCTTTGTCTGCCGTTATTTCTGTGAGCACTGTCATGTACCCTACGATCATAAAAACCATCACAGGTGTGAAAAGTCCTGCGTAGGCTGTGGTAGCTCTCCGCCCTGCGAAAGAACAGCGCAGCTGATTAGGTGTCCGGACTGCAGGCGAGACTTTAGAAGTCAAGCCTGCTTTAACAACCATCAGGAGGGCAACATGTGTCGGGAAGTTAAAAAATGCGAGGGATGTTTCAAAACCATCAACATCAAGACCCGGAAGCAGGCCCATGTGTGCGGGGAGATCTATTGTAAGATCTGTCAGAGCCATAAACCCGAAAACCATTTCTGTCACATACAGCCGGCCGGGTCTAGGAACATAAAGCAAGACACCTTGTTTGTGTTCTTCGACCTGGAGACCCGGCAAGAGAAAGAAATTGCGCCCGGCGTCAACCTCCATGAACCGAATCTATGCGTTTTCCAGCAAGTCTGTTCTGAGTGTTACAACAACGACTCATCATCAACTGCTACCATCTGTGTAAGATGTGGTTTGCGAGAACAGATCTTGCGAGGAAAATGCATCGATCGGCTTTTGAACTATCTACTAGACTCGCGGAAATTATTCAAAAAGGTTGTAGCAGTTGCCCATAACGGGCAAGCTTTCGATACGCAATTTATTCTAAATTATCTTATAACCAACAACACCTCTTTGAAACCGGACCTCATTATGCGCGGTTCAAAAATTCTGCTGCTGCAACTAGATAATCTAAAGATTATCGACTCGCTCAACTTTTTCCCCATGGCTCTGGCTGACTTGCCTAAAGCGTTCGATCTACCGGCTCCCAAAGGATACTTCCCGCACCTCTTTAACACCGAGGCCAACGCCCATTACGTGGGTCCTCTTCCGGACATCAAATTTTACAGCCCCGACACCATGAAACCCCAGGCTCGTAAAGCGTTCCTAAAGTGGTACGAGGCGAACAGGGACGGGATCACGGAGTTCGACATGCAACGTGACCTGGTCGAATATTGTCGAACAGACGTCGATATTTTGAAGAGAGCCTGTATCCACTTTAGGAATCTCTTTATTGAGGAATGCGACGTTGACCCGTTCACGGAAGCCATCACCATCGCCTCTGCCTGCAATCTCATGTTCCGGAGGAAATTCCTCAAAGAAAGCACCATTGGACTGATACCAAAGGGTGGTTATAGACGCGCAGATAACCAGTCTAAGGTAGCTCTCCAATGGCTGTTGCTGGAAGAGCATCAAAGAGGTGTTGAGATTCAACACGTCGGCAGGCAGAGAGAAGCTATCGTGGGCGGGTTAAAGGTTGACGGGCTGTATGGTAATACCATATTTCAATTTCACGGGTGTTACTTCCATGGATGTCCCACCTGCTTCACTACCCGTCGCAACGAGCCTCTACACGACGATCCTAGCGACACCATGGATATGAGGCTCGAGAAGACCCGAGCCACAACAGAGAAGTTAAAGTCGCTAGGATACGAGGTTGTTGAACAGTGGGAATGTCGCTTCCGAAGGCAGTTAACACCCGAATCCAGACAGCAGGTTGAGAAACATCCCTTGTTAGTAAACACACCCTTAAACCCGAGAGAGGCATTTTACGGCGGCCGTACAGGGGCAGCAAAATTAAAGAGAGTTGCAAAAGACGGGGAAAAGATCCGGTATGTAGATGTATGCTCCCTTTATCCCTGGGTATGCAAGTACGCCAAATTCCCAGTTGGCCATCCAGAAGTTTACGTAGGCAAGGCGGCTTGTGAAAATCTAATCAGGGATAAAGGGGGCCTGGAAAACATCAACGGCGTGGTAAAATGTACAATGTTACCGCCACAAGATCTATACCATCCGGTCTTACCCGTCAAGATGCACCAAAAGCTGCTGTTCCCTCTATGTCGCACTTGCGCCGAAGAATTGAACCAGGTCGAATGTCAGCACGGCGTAGAGGACCGAGTCATCAACGGAACCTGGGTCTTGGACGAACTGGTAATGGCCATACGAAAGGGTTACATCGTGCAGGACATACAAGAGATCTGGTCGTACGATGTAACCCAGTACAACAAAGCGTCCAAGACCGGGGGACTGTTTTCGGGTTTCATCGACAAGTTCCTGAAGATGAAGCAGGAAGCCAGCGGTTGGCCATCTTCAATAACTGCCAACAACAACGGCGAGGATGGTATCGATGGAGCCCGGAAACAGTACGTTGATGACTACTTCAAGAACGAGGGAGTTTCCTTGGATTCGTTGAAGATCGTCAAGAACCCTGGTTTGAGATCGTTGGCCAAACTGATGCTGAATTCCTTCTGGGGTAAGTTATAATAACCTTATGTAGTTTTCTTTACTTAATATTTTTTTTGTATTCTAGGGAAATTTGGTCAGCGTGAGAACCAGGCGAAAACAGCCATAATCAGCGAGTCCAAGGAGTTTTTCGACCTGTTGTCCAGCCCAGGCGTAGAAGTTAATCATGTGCAGGAAATAAATGACGAGGTGATTGCGGTTAACTGGCAGCATAAAGAGGAAGCAGCAGATCCTCTGTCGTCAGTTAACGTGGTCATCGCGGCATTTGTCACTGCACAGGCCCGTCTTAAGCTGTATTCCTATTTGGATCAGCTAGGAGAGAGAGTATTATACTATGACACAGGTAAGTCATTGTACTATCAAACATCAACACCGTTTATATTAGAGTTAATTTTTTTTTCGTTGTTTCAGATTCCGTAATATACGTTTCGAAGCCGGGCGACTTCGAGCTACCAACAGGAAGCTTCCTGGGCGACCTCACAGACGAGCTCGAAGAGTACGGTCCCGGATCGTATATTATAGAGTTTGTGTCAGGCGGGCCGAAGAACTACGCCTACAAAGTTTATTCACCGACCACGGGACAGATACACGTGGTCGTCAAGGTCAAGGGCATCACCCTAAACCACGCCGCGACTCAAAAAATAAACTTTGAGTCCATGCTTAGACTGCTGGAAGGTATGGACGAAAAGATTATTGTAGAGTCCAACAACATCCGGCGTACGGCTGACCATCAGCTTGTAACGCGAGCGGAATCAAAAGTCTATAAGATAACGTTCGGGAAGAGACGCCGTATAGAAGATTTTGATTCCGTTCCGTTCGGCTACAACAACAACAAGCGACCACGTGTATAAACATTAAAGCCCCTCTTGTATATATGTAAGTGTATAGTAGTATAGTTGTATTTTTAAGTTTTGTAAAATTTGTATAGGTAGTATTATATTTAGATCTTAAGTAGTAAAATATTATCATAACGTATATAATTATTATACAGTTCAATCGTTGTAGTAATAGATATGTGTATAGTAGTAGTATAGTTGTATTTTTAAGTTTTGTAAATTTTTGTATAGGTAGTATCATATCTAACTCTTAAGTAGCAAAATATTTGTATAGTAATAAGTACATGTACAGTTCAACTGTAGTAGCAGTAGTCGGGGGTTATGTTAATCACAAGAGATCGACCTTCGGCTTGAAGTAATTATTATTATAAGTGATGATGATGATGATGTCTAGGTTTATACTTTGTGTATACTATATTCGAAATTATTTAAGAATGTAATAATTAGGTAATTAGTTGTTGTTGTAAATTGTTCAATCATCTTTTGTCAGTATAGTGTAGTTATAATAAGAATAAGGATAATTGAATATAGTTAATAATAAGTGAAGCTGACAAGAGTTATACCTTATGTACAGTAATTATTAAAAAAG
The DNA here is from genome assembly GCA_929113105.1 of Agrypnus murinus. NCBI lineage: Eukaryota > Metazoa > Arthropoda > Insecta > Coleoptera > Elateridae > Agrypnus > Agrypnus murinus. The sequence goes on from OV816027.1 coordinate 147,874,088, forward strand.
ATGGTGAAACTTAAGGGTGATTGAATGTAAATCACAAGAGGATACTCAGGGGAACATACTCATGAAATAGATCTGATAAACGCGATTTTGTTCTTTTCAATTATGTAGTAGTAGTAGTAGTAGATCAAGACATTGATGAAAAGAATATTTGGCATAACAAAGCGTACAAAGCATTCAATAGGATGTTTCATGAAAAAACGAGTATGTCTTCATGGTTATCCGAGCAGATTTCAACCTAATAATAATTGTTTAGTTATTTTGATTATTGTCTAGTTGTTTAATAATTTTAAGAAACATTGTCGTCGTAGAATAAAAGATGTTCTATCATGGTTATCCGAGAACAGATAGTTGTTTAGTTATTTAATTATTGTTGTTTTGTTGATGTTCAATAAAAATTTTGAGAAATATTGTCATAGAATAAAAAAGATTAATGTTTTATATGTGTGTATTATTACTATTCTCACCCATCTGTACCAAGGTATGAAAAAGGTGATAGCTATAACTGAGAGAGAGAGAGAGAATGAGGTAATTACCTACGAACACCTGCCTGTGATGATGATGACGTGTCAGCGACAGGATGAAACTTGTCTGCCAGCGATGCCTGCCTGTTTACCGTATGCGTGTTACTGAGCATGCGCTGGATCTAGGTAAGTATAGGTGACTATATAAAGCCGACTGTTGTTAGCGTGTAGCAGTAGACAGTACGTGTGCAAGAGCAGCAGCAGCAGCAACAGCAATTACGATGATGGCTAGCAGTCCTAATTATTGTTATGATAACTGTGAGAGCGAACCTCTGGAAATAGGTAAGTTATTGTTGTTTATAAAACTTCAAGTTTGTATGCTAATTTGTGTCTATTTTGGTTGCTTCTTTAGATGAAGAAGGTTCGGATGTTGCAGATCATGCATCATCATCATCGACAGCAAGTACCTACAACGACGACGGTCAAGCGTGGAACAACGAAGTCGAAGAAACAGGTAAGATGTTTAAGACTTTTGTGTGTGTGTTTATGCTTATATTAATCGATTATTGTATTATTATTGTTTAGCGTTCCTGTCGCAGCAGCAGCCTCTATACTACGCTGATGACGCTGTAGCAGCATCAGCAAACTTTACCATCATAGATACACCGGTAGCAGCAGCAGCAGCTAAACGTGAAGTACGTGTTCAACTGCTCGGGGCTGTCCAGTATCCGTTGTATGTAACGAGACCTCCAGGGGAAAAAGAAAACTACGATCATATACACAACATCCAAGTAGGACTTATTCCGCCCGATGACGACGCCCAGGGAGAATTTGCCGTGGTAGTGAAGCTTGAGTGCGTGAATAACGTATGTGAGTATGGTGAATTGGTGTTGTCGGAACGGGACTGGTTCGAGCTGTATGATATACGAGTCGAGGCACTGTTTAAAAATTTCTTTTATGGTTGCTGCTGTTGCAACAAGGACAACAGTGTACTACATTGCGATAAACATTTGAAATTCCATCTATGTGACAATTTATACATCGAGATTATTCACAACGAGTTTTTCGGCAACAGGGTTGCCATACATGATACACAGCGGACTATAACCTTAAAAGATTACGAGTTTCAGTCTATACTGCATTTAGCACCGTTGATCAATCATCATGCTCGAACGTTACGTCACCTCGACTTTTCACGTTTCTACCACGCAAACATAGAGAACGTAGCGGAAGGTCAACTGAGACGCCATGAAGATGCCTATAAATCGCTCCCGACATCCGATTCAATTTTATTCACGTCCGAACTGTTATGCGGTTACTACTCAGCTACCAGTTTAATAGACAACACAGCAGCAGCAATTGGTGGTGGATTGAACTCGTTCATTTTATTAGAAATAATAAAACATTATCCGCAAAAGTTTATCGATGCCGTACGTACACGACTGCAATCATATCAGCAACAGCAGCAATCGGAGACGTCAACGACAACAACGTTTGCACCGTCGTATTAAGAACACCTTGGCGGAAATAAACTATCTTAGAAATAGGCTGCAAAAATATTTGAACAATTTGCAAGTGTTACGCGATGATCTCAACTCATACTGTGTAATGAATAATTTGTCAAATCATATGTTACAATTGTCCATTAAATATCAAAATAAATAATATGTATAAACAAGGTTGTTGTTGTTTCATTTACTAGCACAGGGTGAAGGGGTTGACTATATAAAAAGGTAGATCGTTGTCATCAGCGACAGAGTACACGAATAAAGCCGAAGCTTTCCGACGGCGAACATCCTAAGCTACAAATCCGGTAAGTAGTCATACTATGAGAGAGAGAGAGAAAGAGTTTCAGCTTAGTGAAAGGATGCAATCCCAGAGTTAGCGCTAAAATTCAAATCTGGTAAGATGGTTGCTTTAAGAATGACAGATTTAAATGACATATGCAAAAATGACAAATTCAAAATGACAGATTTAAATGACAGATGCAAAAAATAACAAATTTAAAATGACAGAAGCAAAATTGACAGATTTAAAACGACAGATGTAAAAATGACAGCAGTAAAATTGACAGATTTAAAAATGACATATGCAAAAATGACAAATATTTAAAAATGACAGCAGTAAAATTGACAGATTTAAAATGACATATGCAAAAATGACAAATATTTAAAATTGACAGATTCAAATTTAGCGCGCGCACGCAAGATGCTGTGATATAAAATGGTTGCCTCTCTGTAGTAGTAATACAGATTTCTTCTTCATGACACGCCACCTAGTAGTAGTACACAACGCATCGATAATACAGATCCCTTCATGACGCCCTCTCTTAGCAATACACACTAATTGTAGCATTACGCCCTCTATTGGTAGCACTCAGTTTGCCGGTAATACAGATACCCGTAATGGCGGCGGCGGCGGGCGTGGTAGCCTGGCGCCAGGGCGTGGTAGAATGGAGCCAGACGTTCCAAAATGGCTGCCTTCATCCAATCAGAAGCAAGGGAGGAGCTACAGGAGTGGGGGTTAACCAATCAGAGAGAAGTAGGCGGGGAAATCCAAGATGGCGGCGACCAATCAGAAGCAAGGGGAGGAGCTACAGGAGTGGGGGTAGCCAATCAGAAGCAGGGGGAGGAGCCATGCCATTGGCATGCCACATGGCATGTCAATTTCTGTCTGGGCCAGGTGACGCAATACCTACTTACAAGATTAAGAGATTTACCATAAACCGAATTGAGAAGAAAAATAAACCAACTTACCCATAAAGTGGTCCCGTTTTATTTATTTGTTGTAGAGTGCATGGTGGTGATAGCATATGGGAAGTAAAGGTGGTTTTGTCCATCAAACGTTACTACAGGAGATATTAAGAGTACCATTAATATAAAGAAGAGGTTCCTGGAATATAAAAGTTAGAAGTAAAGAAAAGGAGTTTTAGGTATAAATAACATCTCCAGTGATATTAGTGAGTGTAATAGCAGAGCAAAAGTGTTTACTAAGTTTTAAAAGAAAGAAAATAAAAAGCACATGACTACATAGTAAAATTTACCAAAACAATGTTACTTACAATAGATTTGTTTTTTTTGAAGCTGTAGATAGTTTTTACCTTTGGATAAAAGCTTGTAAGGCAAGTTGCAAATTCCATATATAAAATCTTTTCTGAAAATAAATTATAATTTAAATAAAATTCATAAAGAATAAAATTTGACTTACCTGTCATATAAAATTTGACTTACCTGTCAGATATATAAAAAAATTGAGGTTAGATGATAAATTTTAATGTTGATATTGATTATTAGTCAAAATAGAGGGAACTAATATTGTAATACACAAACCCATAATAACTAATGAAATTGCATTCATTCATGAAAAGGTAGAACCCCGGCTTTTCATAGAATAAATTTTGTTAATTTCATAATAGAAATATACCTTTTATAATTAAATAAATTATCTAATATTTGAACAAAATAACATTACTACATTACCTAATTAATGAGGCCCAACGTGGCACAAGGTTAAATATTACTTGTACAGTACAAATTAAATGGCGCCCAACGTGTTTGGCAAGTTTTTGCAGAGTTAAATAAGATTAACTTTAATAACCAACGTGTTTGGCAAGTTTTTGCAGAGTTAAATAAGATTAACTTTAATAACCAACGTGTTTGGCAAGTTTTTGCAGAGTTAAATAAGATTAACTTTAATAACCAACGTGTTTGGCAAGTTTTTGCAGAGTTAAACGAGATTAATTTAAAAAAAAAAAACCAACGTGTTTGCATACTAGTGAGAATTAATAAGTTTGAAAATATCACATTTTTTTAGATACTGTCTGCAAATATAATAGAATTCATAATAACTATTTTATTTGTCTATGTGTATAACATAATTTTTTTTTAGTAATTTAAAGTAGAAAAACAAGAATGGAGAAAGGAGACAGGATGCTTAGAAGATCCGGAAAACATTATGTGTCACAAGACGATAAAAATAAGGGAGATGAAAGAGAAACAGGATCCGACGAAAAACAACAAACAATCATAGAAGAAGAGAATCCCGAAGAAACAGAAAGAATGATACGGATGGAGGAAGAATTAGTGGAGACAAGAATTGAACAAGGAACATCAATGGAGAGTAGTCAATTTGAAAAATTGTTTGAATACATCAGAAAATCAAATGAAGAAATGAAAAAGTCTAATGAAAAGATGGAAAAGAACCAAGAAAAGATGAGAGAAAAGATGGAGAAAAATCAAGAAGATTTGAAAGAAGAAATAAAAAGGTCAAATGAAGAGACAAGGGAAAAGATGGAAAGAAAATTTGAAGAATCATCAGAGAAAATTGATAAAATTCAAGAGGAAATAGAAAAATCTGCAGAAGTAATAAAGAAGTTAGAGGAGAGGGTTGAAAAGACATTTATTGAGTTTGCTGAAAAAAACAGTCAATTAGTAGAAGAGAAGATAAAAACGGCAAGAGAAGAGGTGAGCAAAGAAATACAAGAAAAGGTGGACGTAGCAAACAAACAGACAGAAGAAAGAATGGAAGCAGTAAACAAGAAAATACAAGAAGGAGAGAAGAAGAGAGAGGAGAATCAGAAAATAACTATGGCAGTTTTAAAAAGGCAGAATGAAGAGCATCAAAAGCGAACAGAAGAAGTTATGCAGAAGACAACAGAAGTTAATGAGAAATTGGAGCATTTTGGTAAAGGAGTGAGTGAAAATTTAGAAACGATAGGGAAATCTATTGACCAGGGTAAAAATAATGTAAATAATTTAGAACGAAATAGAAGGGATTTATGTGGGGCTAATGGAAATTTTAGATGTGGTCCAGAAATGATTCCAAGATTTGAGGGACGAAATTATGAACAACCTATGGTATTTTTGAATAAACTAGATGAGATGATGAAAAATGAAGGTTCAGAAAACATAAAATTTCAAATTATAAATATTTCTTTAATTGGACATGCAGAAAAATGGCATAGTATCATACGAAATCAATATCAAACTTATCAAGAATTTAGAACATTATTTATACAACAATACTGGGGAAGTTCGCAACAAGCTATAATTAGAACAAATCTAACTTCTGGAAGTTACGCAGCTTATAAAGGATCTAGAGAAAATTACGTTATAGATCAGTACAACCAAGCACAATATTTAATGCCAAGACTGACAGAAGAGGAAATTGTGCAACATTTATCTCGACACATGGAGAAGGAGATAGCAAGAGCTATTGCGGTGCAAAATATAAAGAAGTTAAAAGATCTTTTGGAAATAATCAGAAATTATGATATAGCCACCAATTATGAAAAACAAAAAGAAGAGCAGAAGAAAGAGACGCAGAGAAAATTCATACCAGATTTTAGAAATGAAAAGACATGGGGAAACCAAAGAAATTATGGGTATGATCAAAGTCGACAAATTAATAGGGGATATGGAAACAATGGTTACAGAAATATGGAACAATCAAAATATAGAGCATATAATGGTAACAATCAGTATAACACTTACAACAGAAATCAAGATTTTAGAAGATACAATGACCATAATCAGGAAGAAAGAAAAAAATACCAAGAAAATGGATATAATTACAGAAGATTCAATGAAAATGAAAATACAAAATTACAGGAAGAGAGAAATAGAAAACTCCATGCTATCGAAGTCGTAGAAATCAATGACGAAACTTCGAATAGCCAAAAAAAAACTCCAATAATATAACAATAATTTTAAATATGGGTACGGGGTTGATAGAAGAATCATTTAAAAATTTAGAAGAAGAAAGTTTGGTTAGTAAAAGAAATTTACCTATTATTAATTTACAATTTAGGAATCAAAAATATTATGCTTTAGTAGATAGTGGTTCGGAAATGTCGTTAATTAATGAAGAGATTGTGAAAAGAAATTGGGACGGGTTGAAGAATAGAATTTATAAAATAAAAAACATTAATCTTGTTTCAGCTATGAAGAAAAAAATATCAACAATAAATCAAATGGTTCAAATTAAGATGAAGATTGGAGAAGATTGTTTAGAAGATGCAAGTTTGTTAATTGTGAAAGGATTGAGTTTGGATTTTATTTTAGGTATGGATTTGATAGAGAAATATGGATTAATAATTGATGGAGAAGAAAAGTGTATTATATTGAAGAATAGGAAGAAGAAATGGATTGGATTGGGAACAGAATTAAGTAAGATGGATGTATCAATTGGGAAAGAAGAAGTTTTAGAGGCAGAAGAGTTAATGGATGGTAAAGTTGAATATGAAGATGAGATAGTTTTGTATAATTTGTTTGAAAGGATATTTGAAGACAGACAGATTGGATTAATAGATGATGAGACAAGAAGAGAATTAAGTAACATATTGCAACAACATATTAGTTTATTAGATGATGAACCAAGGGTGGCTGAAAATTATCAACATCAATTAGAAGTTAATGATAAAGAAGGTTTTAACACTAAAATTTATCCAATACCATTTGCTTATAGAGGAGCTGTTAAAGCAGAAATTATAAAATTGTTAAAGAATGGAATTATTGAAACTTCAAAAACACATTTTATCAATCCCATAGTAATTGTACCCAAACAAAATAAAACGGAAATGAGAATTTGCCTAGATGCGAGAAAGTTAAATGCCATAACGAAACCACAATATGAACAACCACCATCATTGGACATCCTGTTAAGTAGAATCTGTGGTAAAAGTTATTTTAGTAAGTTAGATTTGAAAAATTCATTTTGGCTTATTCCTTTACATCCTGAAAGTAGAAAATATACTGGTTTTAGTATAGAAGGAGAAGTATATCAATTCAAAGTGGTACCATTTGGATTATCCACTGCTTCAGCTGCATTAGTTAGAGCTATGCAGAAAATATTAAATAAGTATGAAGAATTCTGCGCGCATTATATTGATGATATTTTAATTTTTTCAAAAAGTAAAGAAGAACATCTCCAGCATGTGAAGAAAATATTAGAAAATTTAGATGAAAATGGTTTAAAGCTAAATAATAGCAAATGTGAATTTTTTAAGGATGAGGTAAAATATTTATGTTATGTGATTAGCAGAAAAGGCGTATTTATCAACGAACAACGTTTAGAAGAATTGAAAAATTTAACTAGACCTAAAAATCTTAAAACATTAAGAGGTTTTCTTGGAGTATTAAATTATTACAAGAAATTTATTCCAAACTATTCAGAATTATGTATACCCTTAATAGAGTTATTAAAAAAAAATATAAAATGGAAGTGGACTGAAAAACAGGAACAAGCATTTCAAAAACTGAAAATGGTCTTTTATACAGAATTATTACTTAGGTATCCAGATTTTAATCAAATCTTCATATTAAGAACAGACGCCTCTGATTTTGCGATAGCTGCAGAATTAGTTCAGGAGCAACAGGGAGAAGAAGTGCCAATATGCTTCATATCGAGGGTATTGAAGGATTGTGAAACCAGATATACCGTTGCAGAGAAAGAAATGTTAGCCATTGTATTTGCTGTGAAAAAACTGAAGTTTTATTTAACTGGAAATAAGTTTGTAATAGAAACAGATAATTCTGCAATATCATTCTTAAAAAATAAAAAATTCTTAAACAATAGGTTGTACCGATGGGCGTTAATATTACAAGAATATATCTGACATTCGGTATAAAAGGGGAACTGAAAATGTGACGGCTGATTTCTTCAGTAGAAATAACTCTCCGGAGTATGGTAAGTCAAATGAAGTTATGATAGCATTACAAAAGTTTATGGTGAGTGGAGATTTTACTAAAGAAAGATTTCAAGAGATTCAACGAGAAGAAGAGATACAAAGGATAAAGAGGGAAATATTAATGTTGGGAGTTGAAGTATGGAAAGGTTATGTAATAAGGGAAGAGTTATTGATGAAACGGATTGGAAGTAAAGAAATGGTAGTACTCACAAATGGTATAGCTAAAGAAATCATTGTTATGATTCATTTGAATTATGGTCACATTGGGGTGAGAAAAACATTTTTGGTTTTTAGAGAACTATTTTATATAAAGAATGATATAACGTTAATCAAGAAAATTATAAAGAATTGTGAAATTTGTTTATTTGGAAAAGAGAAAAATTATAAAAACCAAAACAAATATATGAGTTTTAAAATAGAATATCCTTTACAACTAGTTGCAATTGACTATATTTCTAACTTGATTCCAGGACAATTTGGATATCAACATATCTTAGTAATGGTAGATGTATTTACAAAATTTGTGAAACTGTTTCCGGCAAAAAATTGTAACACTGTACATGCAGTAAGATTTATTAATCAATTTATTGAACATGTAGGAAAAATGGATACTGTCTTAGCAGACAATGCTACATATTTTAACAATTTAAGATTTAGAGATGAATTGCAAAAACAAGAAATAAAAACAATTTATTCCAGTATTAGACATCCACAAGGAAATTTATCAGAAAGATACATAAAAGAAGTGGTAAAGTATTTGAGATTATTAACATATCGTCAACATAATCAATGGGTGAAATATTTATGTCAAGTGGAAGAATATTTAAACACAATCCCAAACGTGACAACTCAAGTATGCCCAATTACTTTAATGAAAGGTATTATTCCTGAAAGACCTTGGAGGGAATGGGAAGAAAATATAGATGTCACTGAATTATTGCAAGAAGTAAGATTAAGAATTAAGAAGAACCAGAAAAGGATACAAGAAAAAATGAATAAAAGAATTAAAAAGAAAACAGAATTTAAGATAAATGATTTAGTTATAGTTAAAACTTTAAAAGTAGCAGATAGACAAAGAAAAAAATGTAAAAAGTTAAATCTCCCATTTCAGGGACCTTTTTCAATTTCTAAAATATTTGCAGAAGGGAATACTTATGAGTTAATGGATGAAGAGGGTAAAATAAAAGGGAGATTTCACATATCACAAATATATAAATACAAAGATGAAAATAATCAGTTGTTAGAGTATGATGAATATTCATAAAATATTGACAATCTATTTTTTTTATAACCTCTAATAGCAATAATGACATTTATTAAATTAATATGACATTTGAAAGAAATATAAAATGTTAATGCAAGGATAAAATTTTTATTTATAATGGGAGTCAGTATAATGATAATTTTTCATAAAAGGAATGGAAGAATTCATTCAAAGGATAAAATGTTAATTTGTTGATGTTGTTAGTTGATAGTTTATTTTATTGTTGATCTGTTACATATAATTGATTCAAAATCAATTTGATTGGTTATAAAATTATTTAATGAAAGAAAAAAATTAAATTTCATATTATGATAGTTGTTAAAAATGTTATTAAAGTTGTTCATGTGATTTAATTTTTTTATTTATTAAATAGTGGGGCTTTTATGTGATGATATTTTGAATAAAATAAAAGAATTAAGGGTATAATATAATAAAAAACTAAAGGATACATTAAAATTTAACAAAATAAAAAGAAGGGGTATTATTTTATAAGACAGGTTATTATAAATTATAATATTAAACATTCAGACATAATCGTTGTTGATGAAGGGTCATGTAGATGTTTTCTTTATGAACGTTGTTTCATGGTTTTCATTGAGTTTGCAGCAAGCTAGAAAAAAAAAAATAAAATAATTGAAGGTGGTGTTATTTTTTTGGACAGGAGAAATTTTTTTCCTCTAATAGAAAAAATTATAATCAATTAATTTATCAATTGTACTATAGATAAAAAACGTGTGGAATATATATAGAATAATTATGACATGTGTACAAGATTAAGAGATTTACCATAAACCGAATTGAGAAGAAAAATAAACCAACTTACCCATAAAGTGGTCCCGTTTTATTTATTTGTTGTAGAGTGCATGGTGGTGATAGCATATGGGAAGTAAAGGTGGTTTTGTCCATCAAACGTTACTACAGGAGATATTAAGAGTACCATTAATATAAAGAAGAGGTTCCTGGAATATAAAAGTTAGAAGTAAAGAAAAGGAGTTTTAGGTATAAATAACATCTCCAGTGATATTAGTGAGTGTTAATAGCAGAGCAAAAGTGTTTACTAAGTTTTAAAAGAAAGAAAATAAAAAGCACATGACTACATAGTAAAATTTACCAAAACAATGTTACTTACAATAGATTTGTTTTTTTTGAAGCTGTAGATAGTTTTTACCTTTGGATAAAAGCTTGTAAGGCAAGTTGCAAATTCCATATATAAAATCTTTTCTGAAAATAAATTATAATTTAAATAAAATTCATAAAGAATAAAATTTGACTTACCTGTCATATAAAATTTGACTTACCTGTCAGATATATAAAAAAATTGAGGTTAGATGATAAATTTTAATGTTGATATTGATTATTAGTCAAAATAGAGGGAACTAATATTGTAATACACAAACCCATAATAACTAATGAAATTGCATTCATTCATGAAAAGGTAGAACCCCGGCTTTTCATAGAATAAATTTTGTTAATTTCATAATAGAAATATACCTTTTATAATTAAATAAATTATCTAATATTTGAACAAAATAACATTACTACATTACCTAATTAATGAGGCCCAACGTGGCACAAGGTTAAATATTACTTGTACAGTACAATATATATATATATATATATATATATATATATATATATATATATATATATATATATATATATATATATATATATATATATATATATATATATATATATATATATATATATATATATATATATATATATATATATATATATATATATATATATATATATATATATATATATATATATAGACTTTTAATTAATGGCTTTTATAATTATATTTTAATCTATTTAAATCAATGGAATAAGCCTATACTTTATTTTTTATATCTCGTTTATTTTATTTGCCAATATTTCGAAGAATCTAAATTTTTTTCTTCATTTTCAAGGCGCTACAAAAACAAAATGGAAATGAGCAAATATATACAATTAACTTATCTAGAAATACTTACAAAAATTAATAAGATATTAACCGAAAACTAGTCCTAATAATTATACAAAATAAAAATTTTTTAAATTACAATATGTCTAATTCAAATTTTTTTTGTTGTGGGAAAATTTTTGTTTTAAAAATAAAGATAATTACTACTAGATAACTAGATAATATAATTTCTTTATGAACTGTGTGTGTGTGTGCGTGTGCGTGCGTGCGTGTGTGTGTGTGTGTGTCAGAGAGAGAGAGAGTGAGTGAAAGGTTGATGTGTTTGTGCGAATGCAATAATGTGTGTGTGTGAAATGTAAATGTGAATGGTGTTAAATTAAGTAAGTAATAGATGAGTGTGTATGTGTTAATGTGTGTGTATGCATGCATGGTTGTGTGTGGTTTTATTACTAGTGTGTGTGTTATGTGTGTGTGACAAATCTAAATAAATAACAAAAAGAAAACTTAACAATTTAAATATGATTATCAATTATTATTAAATTTAGGTTTAAAACTAATTAATATAATTAGGTATATAATTTATTAATTAGTTTTAAACCTAAATTTAATAATAATTGATAATCATATTTAAATTGTTAAGTTTTCTTTTTGTTATTTATTTAGATTTGTCACACACACATAACACACACACTAGTAATAAAACCACACACAACCATGCATGCATACACACACATTAACACATACACACTCATCTATTACTTACTTAATTTAACACCATTCACATTTACATTTCACACACACACATTATTGCATTCGCACAAACACATCAACCTTTCACTCACTCTCTCTCTCTCTGACACACACACACACACACGCACGCACGCACACGCACACACACACACAGTTCATAAAGAAATTATATTATCTAGTTATCTAGTAGTAATTATCTTTATTTTTAAAACAAAAATTTTCCCACAACAAAAAAAATTTGAATTAGACATATTGTAATTTAAAAAATTTTTATTTTGTATAATTATTAGGACTAGTTTTCGGTTAATATCTTATTAATTTTTGTAAGTATTTCTAGATAAGTTAATTGTATATATTTGCTCATTTCCATTTTGTTTTTGTAGCGCCTTGAAAATGAAGAAAAAAATTTAGATTCTTCGAAATATTGGCAAATAAAATAAACGAGATATAAAAAATAAAGTATAGGCTTATTCCATTGATTTAAATAGATTAAAATATATATATATATATATATATATATATATATATATATATATATATATATATATATATATATATATATATATATATATATATATATATATATATATATATATATATATATATATATATATATATATATATATATATATATATATATATATATATATATATATATATATATATATATATATATTCTTTTCAATAATTCTTTTCTTTTGTTTCAGGTATGAACAATACACATTTCCACAATGTGTGACGGGTCGAGCTAGTCGTGTTGTGCAGTGCTCAGTGAAGTAAATGCTAATAAAGCAGCTTATAGTCAAAAATAATATCAAATTGTGTGTTCAGTAGCTGCAAATACAGACAAGAACTGTTTGTAGACAAGTTTTATAGTTTAATGTAGTAGCATTTTGCCATTAAATATAAAGTTAGTTTGAATAGTCTAAAGTTTAGGCTGTATAGTTCTACCAGCTCAATTAAGAAATGCCATCTACCCGATCTAATGCTGTAAAGGAGGATAATACTCCAAGGGAAGATAATACTCCAATGGAGGATAAGACTCCAATGCAGCATAGCACTTCAGAGGTTCCGGTTATCTCCGATGAATGGATATCCAAGATATGTGAAAAGATGAAAAACATCCTATTTCCAGTAATAGAAGACATTGTAGAAAGTAAGTCTGCAGCTATCATAAGTACTGTAAATGAAATTAAGGCAATGATACAAGACAATAATCAACGTAACAAAGACGTAAGTAAACGTCTAGATGCCTTGGAACAGTACTCTCGTAGAAATAACCTACGTATTTTTGGTGTGAAAGAAGTCCAGAACGAAAATACCGATGCATTAGTATTAACGTTATTCCAGCAAAACCTAAATCTCAATCTTTCATTACGTGATATTGATCGCAGTCACAGGGTCGGACGCCTTTCAAATGGTAGTGTCAAACCTAGAGGTATTATTGTTAAATTTGTATCATATAGATATAGACAAGAAGTTTTCAGTAGGAAGAAAATGTTTAAAAATACGCATTATATGATTAGGGAAGACTTAACGAAACATCGTCATGATATTTTACAAGACGCTATTAAAAAGTACGGGTCTACCAACGTATGGACCAGCGATGGACGAATAGTGATCAACCATAACAATAGAAAATTTTACGTAAGTTCTAAAGAAGAATTTCCAAATTAAACATTCTCATAACTTTATTGGAATGGTGTTTTCAAAATTATAGAATGGGTTAAACTAGTTCTGATTAGATAAATAAAATTACAATATTAAAAATATCTCTGGCTGTTGATAACTGTATTGAATTGATTCTTCAAAATAAACTTTGTTTATTTTGAAGAATCCTTCAATAATTTTTAATAGAATCTTGTTGTATTTACTTGATATTGATACAAATGCTAATTACGTAATTTCAAAGCAGAATTAATTATTCATTAAAGATTTTGCTAATATAATTACAATGACTATTTTCATTTTTTCTATATATCTATACATTTTTATATAGATTTTTGATAACTACTGCAGCTAAGCTTACTGATTTATATAAAAATAAATATTTAGGTATAATTAATATTAACTATATGCATTGCTTTTAGCTGTTATGTTAAGAGCATATATTAAACACAACTAGTGTATTTACTATCAATACATAAGTTGATACTACTATAATATGATTACACTCTCAGAATAATAAATTGTTTCTTTTTAAATGTAATTTATACTGGTAGTACTTTATATAAATTTTGTTTTTTATTTTCATGCAAATAATGATTGTTTTTGCTATCAATACACAAGTTGATACTACTTTATAATATGTTTATACTTTCAGAAAAATAAATTGTTTCTTTTTGAATGTAATTTATACTGGTAGTACTGTATATAAATTTTATTTTCATGCAAATAATGATGATTTTTGCTATCAATACATAAGTTGATATTACTTTATTACGCTTTCAGAATAATAAACTGATTTTTTTAATGTAATTTATACTGGTAGTGCTTTATATAAACTTCGATTTTTTTTGTATGCAAATGACTATTGTTTTCTTATAATAATGTATGTTTTATTATTGATGTCGATATTTATATGAACATAATTTATTTTACATTTTTTTTCTCTTTATACGTTTCACATAATTTGGTGGTATTTATTATTTTTATTTACAATAATTTTACAGCTGAGATCCGAGGGAATGGAATGAGCATCACATGCAGTTCTTAATAACAAATATCAAAATTTATATGACAATTTTATGGAACGGTATGGATAGCTTGTTTCATTCTCTCATTACCATTATTATCATTGCTTATGATTTGATTTGTATTGAAATCGAATGATTGTTAATTTTCAGACGATATGAAATCTTTACAAGATCCTAAACTTACCAGGAGACTTTCACTGAGCATGCACAGAACGCACCCATTGTCATAAAAGCGAAATTTAACTGTTTCTTCGCTAAAAAAATTTTTTTTTGTTGTCTGTGCACTTCTACTCTGCTTACTTCTTTTTTTTCCTAAATTGCCTTCTTTTTCATGAATATACAAAATAGGGGATATTAAGAATTTATTTGTGGTTCATATAAATATACGGTCTTTGATTAGTAAGTTGACACGACTTAGGGACTTTGCTTCCGAAAAAGAACCTGATATTATACTCTTGACTGAAACATGGCTAAGACCAGATATCGCGACATCTGAGGTTAATATCAATAACTATACTTTGTTAAGAAAGGATAGAATTTTACATGCCGGTGGGGTAGCAGCTTATATTAAAAATAATATCAATTATAATGACCTTCAGAGCGAGGACACCATCGAACAGCTGTGGCTACAAATAAAATCTAGAAATTTGCAATGTATTGTAGGAGTGGTCTACAATCCGCATCGTAGGCTTTATGACAATTTTCTTGCAGGGTTATATAATTCCATTCTTGATTATTTAGTTCTATCAGATAATATTTTACTCTTAGGAGATTTTAACATTGATTTTGGAAACATAGACCAGAAGCCAACAGCAGAACTATTAGAGTTATGCAATCACTTTGATCTTGTACAATTAGTCGACATGCCTACACGTAATAATTCCATACTGGATCTTATCCTTACTAGTAGTCACCTTCAAATGTTAGATTGTGGTATTCTACCTACGTGGAAGTTTTCTGATCACGAAACTGTGTTCTGTAAAATCAAAACTCAGACTAATCAAACTTGTCAAAAATTCATAACTTATCGGGATATTCGGAGTATAGATATTGCTAGATTTAATGAAGATATTAGAGCTGTACCATGGAATGTTCTTTATGATTTTACAAATGTTGATGATAAAGTAGAATTTTTGAATTTACACTTAACCAATCTTTTTAACTCTCATGCTCCTTATAAAACGATCAGGGTGTCTAAACCTTCAGCACCATGGTTAAACGATCGTATTAAATTTTTAATGCAGCAGCGTGACGCAGCTTTTAATATTTATAAGCAAAATAAAAATCCTCTTAATAAGATCCAATATAATCAGCTTAGAAATCAAGTTACAAATTTATGCCGTCAGGAGAAGCGGAGATATTTTAATAATATAGCAGGTAATAAACAGATAGATACTCTTTGGAAAGAGCTCAAAAATAGGGTTTTTATTAACAATAAATCTACAATCGAGCTTCCTGGCCATTTGTCAAATGTTAATGCTATTAATCATTATTTTATTAACTCAATACCAAAATTTGATGTAGATAATTCCGAAATTAAAGATTTTTATTATAATAACTCTAAGGTTAGAGATAATTTATTAACATTTAAGACAGTTTCTGAAAGCGATGTTTTGAGGATAGTTGGATTGATTAAATCAAACTCTGCGGGTCATGATGGATTCAGCGGTGATATGCTTAAAATGTGTCTGCCGTATCTTTTACCAATGATTACACATATTGTCAATTATTGTATAACCAACTCAGTGTTTCCAATAAGTTGGAAAACAGCTCATGTCATACCTTTGCCAAAAGTAGATCATCCGATGGAACTTAAACAACTCCGACCAATCTCATTACTCCCGGTATTATCCAAAGTATTGGAACGTATAATATGTACCCAATTAAAAACTCACTTAGAAGCTTACAATTTGTTGCCAAAGCATCAATCTGGATTTCGTGAAGGGTATAGCTGTTGCGCTGCGTTACTTAAGGTATTGGACGATATTTTCTATGCTACTGATGACAAACAAGCTTCAGTGCTAATACTTTTAGATTTTACGAAAGCCTTTGATACGATTGATCACAACATGCTTCTAGCGGTGCTGTCATTTTGTGGTTTATCTCGCACGTCCTTGAAACTATTTAAAAACTATCTAAACGATAGAAAACAAGCGGTTGTATATAGAAATAATATATCTACATATTTACCTGTCATTTCAGGAGTACCACAGGGTTCGATACTTGGTCCTATCCTTTTTTCCGTTTATACCTCTAATCTGTGTTCCTATTTACAGCATACTCAGGCACATTTTTATGCTGATGATACTCAACTTTATAAGTCATTTCCGCCAGCTGATGTTGCACGAGCTTGTAATGAAATTAACCACGATTTGGAAACCTTATGCAATATAGCTTCTTTACATACGTTAAAATTAAATCCAGCAAAATCTAAGATAATTCTTTTTTGTAATAATTACTACTACAACGATTTGCATCCTTTAATAAATGTTTCGGTCCAGGACACAAGATTGGAGGTATGCACTGAGGTAAAAAACCTAGGATTAACTATTGATAGAAATTTAAGATTTAAACTTCATATTAATAATTGTTTGAAAAAAGCTTACTATAATTTACGAATAATATATCAGAATAGAGATTTTCTTAATATTGATATTAAAAAATTACTTTGTAATTCAATAGTTTTATCTCATTTAAACTACTGCGATGTGGTTTATGGTCCGTGTTTAGATGTGCGAAGTAAGCAGAAAATACAGCGTTTACAGAATGCTTGCTTGAGATTAATTTATGGTGTTCCTCGCACTGTCCATAATATTTCTGAAAAGCTGTGTGTTGCTAAATGGTTAAACATGAGCAACAGAAGAATACTACATTCTGCTACATTGTTTTACAAAATTATTAGAACTGAGAAACCTGCGTATCTGTATAATAAAATAAGTTATAGAACTGATGTACATAATCTAAACTTAAGATTCCGTGGCTTATTATCTATTCCTCGACACAGAACTTCCATTTTTAAACGTTCGTTTTCTTATAATATGGCCTCTTTGTGGAATCAAATACCTTCGGACTTTAAGTCTTTAAGTCTTGTTAGTTTTAAAAGAAAATTACACCTCTGGCTATTTGCAAGGCAACAATAAATCTTGTATTTTGTATATTCTTTCTCTCTTCTCTGTTTTATCTTTATTTCCCTTACAATTTTCCTTTCATTTCTTTGATATGTATAACGTTGTGAAATGTAAACACTAAGTGTTTGGATCTTATAATGATTCGTCACCATTTGTATTTTTCTGTTTTAATTCCACTTTGTTGTATTAAATAATGGAATATTCTTTTTGAGGTTAAGTGGAAGAACAGCAACGCTGAACTTCGCCTCATACTGTAAATTCATTTATATAAAAAAAAAACTTTTAATGTGAAAATAAAGACCTTATTATTATTATTATTATTACTTCTGAGGATTCTTATATTTCTTGATGTAAATAATGCACTCCTGTTAGAACCAAAATTAACATTTATTTGCACACATTTGTAAATGACCTTTTTTACAATTTTCAAACAATAAATTTTTTAAACCAGTGTGATTTTTCTTAACTTGAGCATAAAAAACTAAAGAAACTGTTGATGTCCAACATAATCAGTTTTTGATTATATTAAAAAAAATATCCCTGGAACCTTTTCCTTTTAACAAAAAAACAACTCCGCACTTTATCTTTCTTCAAAACACTTTCGTTTAAACAATACACTGAATACCCTTCTTGCTATCTTAACTTATAATTTTCCTTTTTAATCAACTATTTTTAATACAATAATCTTCTTACATACTTTTAAATCATAATTAACACTTTTGCATTCATTTCTAACCATAAATAAACTAATACATTTGATTTTTCGTGTGAACACTCAGCGACGTGCACCTGCATGGCTTTCAAAAAACATACTGCCGCCACAACTGGCTCAAAACAACTGCCAACAATTTTATTTATTTCTAAGTAAAGGCACTCTTTTAAATTCTTATCAATTCTAACACATTTTCCCTCAACATAAAATATCATCATCAAATCCACACTTATACGAATTTCTTATTAAATTTAGCATTAATTACTTTAAAACAAATGTCCTGCAGAGCTTAGTATTTTCTTTATCAACAATATGATAATATTTTAAACAAAAATAAAAGTTTCTTGCTTAAATAGCTTAGCCTTATTCACCTTTAAATTCGAAACATGTATTTAAATAAAATTTATGCGTTATACGAGGACCGTTCAATAAATAATTGGCACTCAAAATATTTCCTTACTTTATGTAGCTAGAAACGAAATTACTCGCTGCAATTAATTTAAAATAAAGCAATATGATACAGTTTGATTATATAATGTTCATTAATTTTGACTAAATCCCAATTACAGCAAAATAATACAACAATATATATATATATATATATATATATATATATATATATATATATATATATATATATATATATATATATATATATATATATATATATATATATATATATATATATATATATATATATATATATATATATATATATATATATATATATATATATATATATATATATATATATATATATATATATATATATATATATATATATATATATATATATATATATATATATATATATATATATATATATATATATATATATATATATATATATATATATATATATATATATATATATATATATATATATATATATATATATATATATATATATATATATATATATATATATATATATATATATATATATATATATATATATATATATATATATATATATATATATATATATATATATATATATATATATATATATATATATATATATATATATATATATATATATATATATATATATATATATATATATTGAGGACATTTTATGCACAAATTCATTAACGTAGAAGTTATTTTCAAGCTGTGGTTTGTGAAAGCATCTTTTGGTGTATATTGTTGTTTGTACTGTAATAAAAACATGTTTGTATGAAACTGTAATGATAAATTCATGTATAAAACAATTGTATCACACACTTTGTATACCCATTTAGCTAATCTGTAAAGATGAACTCTTAATTTGTTGAATTATGTATGTAAATTATGCTGTAACGAAAATCGTCATCGTTAAGTGTTTTTCGATCATATCTCCTTTAATACTCAATTTGGGACCATATACGTATAATAGTTTTTTGATCAGTGTTTAAAAATCTACAATCCTATAGCATCAGATCTGGGATTAGTGAAGATTAAAATCACATGTTTTGGATTATGACGTCATGAGCGTTCCTTCGATTCGATTTTGTTTGGAAGAAATGACATGGAATTCATTTGTTTTGACATTTCCTATATAAGCTGCTGCATTTTCAAACAAATTTAGTCACTAAATATTTAAGGCAGAGACCACGTTTGACTCCAGTTTAAAATCTGAAAAAATTTGAGGTTATAAGTACCAATCATATGTTGTTGACAACTGTCAAAGATTATTGAAATAAACAAAAGTTGAAATTAATTGAAAAAGGTGTTTACCTGAAGTATAACTATTTATAAAACCGAAATTATTACTGACCTATCCATTTAGGTGCAAGCAATTTGTCGTTTAAACATTTGTCGGCATTGCAAGTTTTTTTTTGCGATTTACTTGAAACATATTTGTGTGAGTTGGTGGCCTTTGCATCTAAACAACTCATATATTCCAAAGTGAAGTTTATATTAGGATGTTGCAAAAAAGTAAGGAGAAGGTTTTTTCTGAGGTAATTTACACTTCAAGAAATAATAATCAGAAACATAGCAAGTAAATAATGTTTTATTGTTTTTAATGTTTCGAACTACGCTATATAACACATTTGTGGTTAATGCAAATTTTTGTATAATTCCTAACTAATTAGTACACCACATATCTTATGTTCTTTTTTTTTATTTCTTTTATAAAATTTCTTTTTATTTATAATTCTAATACTATTTTCTGTAATAAAATCTTTGTATTCAAATTGCACCTTAAAATATACATCTTGCTTAAACATCAAATGACAATTTTTTTTAACTTTTTTTATCTTTTTGCTTTTTTTTTATTTCTCTAATAATTGTTTTATTTAAAATTACACCAATCGTCTACAAACAAAACTTCTAACAGGCCATCACAGGAATACGTTTATCAAAAACATTGAACTATGGCCTTTTTTCAATGCAAAATCTAAACAAAAACAAATCATTTACACATACTGCGTATTTTAAAACACCGACTAATTAGTATTATTTATTATAGAATAGAATAGTTTTCTATGATATTGATTTAGAGTTTCTGAATATATAACCTTAAGTGTGGTATTAGGGCACAGAGAGAAAGAAATAGAATTTGACATTCGTGTCCTAACTTTAATATTCTAGTTTGGAGGTTATGTATTCAATAACTCTAACATTTATTAGAGTCCATGGCTGTATTTGAAGAAATGTATATTTTATGATAATAAAATGGGACTCTAATATTTAGCTAGAGTTCCTCAATAAGGGTGTCATTTTTTAGTTTTAAAAGCTGAATAGTATTGTATTTAAATTATTTAATTTAATGAATACCACCAATTTCTGAAAAATATTATTATTTTGCAAATTTAAAATGGTATAATTGTTATAAATAGAATTTTAAAAGATGGCACCTTTAGTTCTAGGAATCCTATAAAGATAATAATTTTATATTTCGCCTCATATAGTTTCTCTAACTGAAACATCCTGAGATGCAACATCTTTATCTTCAAAAATATCAAAAATGTATTATTAAAGAAAAATTATAACGTATTACTTGGTTATGTAGTAGATGTAATACCCTACAAATTTTCAATATTTTTAATAGTAAACCTGCTAGAGCTCAGGGTATTTAGTATAAATTATTTTCAAAAATCAATAAAATTAATATTGATAACAAAAAAAAGTAAATGGGTATTATACCCTAACTATCGTGAATATATCTTAAACATCAATACACAGTATTATTAAATACATGCATTCTGACTTCTTCTACGCCATATTGTAATTGAATACAACTTTGACCATTTTTAATTATAGGGCTATAGCAGTCGCGACCCTTTTGCAAGTAATCTGCTTTAAGTACATCTATGGTCAAAGCTGTATCTACAGTCAAAATATTTTTGAAATTATAATTCTATGAAATCCTTTTTTTTTATTTTAAAGTGTTTTTTATTTATAAACAAATTAAATAATGTACTAAGCCTACAACAGTTGCAAAAACAGTCTAATTTATGTTTATTTACACTTTTTTAAATTTATTATATTTTAATATAAATAATAGTTTTAATATATGATTCTTTTATACCTACATTGATAATTTACTCGAATCGTCATTTAAGTAACTTACATCATGGTATTAATAAGGCATTCTACATTTTAACAGGACCGATATTGAAATAATAAATAGACATATAACAAAAATTATGCAAATTGCAAGAAGTTAGACTATGGGGTATGCATCTTACTATTGCAGTCTCCCTGCATCTATTATTTATTAATATCTGTTATCATGTCTGCGACGTCTTTTTTAGATATACAGAAATAGCTTTTTGAAGTTGAATTCCCTGGCTCAAAACACATCAATCAGCAACTGGCAGGATGGCTCATAATTTACTTTACAGTCTTGATGATGGGTGCTAAGAGTTATTTTGTGAAATAAGTTACAGACCCCATTACGTACTAACTGAACACAAAAATGGCATTCCGACCTGTTAAAATTATAAAATGCCTTCACTTATAAAACTTTACAAAAGTTAGTTTGTATCCGACACAGTTTCTAACAATTTTAAAATTCATCCTATACTGATATACCATACGTCTATGATATTAATATATTGGTAATAATAAAATAATTACTATAAATAACTTAACATAAGTGTATTTTACAACATTCATATTATGTAAGTTTAATATTAATATAATTCTTATTTTTTTTATCTTTTAATCTTTTCTTCTAACCTACCTTTTTTTTTGTATTTTTATATGTAATTATTGTAAGACTGCTAAACAGTCTGTGTCTTATTAATAGATTGTATTAAAACTTTTAATATAAAATTATACTAAAAATCATACATTATCTTTATAAGAACCTTTAAGCTTCAATAAGAAAATAAATAAAACATGTAAGCATTAATTAAACAAAGATTAGGTAATGCTATGAAAATATTAACAATAGAGTTTAAGAAATAGTAAATTGTCATTATTTGGTTGATAGAAAAGAAGACTTACAATCAGTATTGGGCATTATTCGAAACTTTCATTGGGAATAAATCTATCCACATATTGATGAATAATGAATTATTCGTTAATCACGAATAATACCTATTAGCTGTTATTTATAATTCGATATTTACAATAATACTGAAGTATCTAATATTAATTTGTTGCCTCGCTATCTTTCATCTGTTTGCATAGACATAACAACACGTGTGTATAATGTCCATCGATTTTGATACTGTACTTAATAAAAGTTCAATTTCGGTAATGGTTATACATAGTCTGTATTTCTGTTATGCTTTCCAAGTCACTTAATATTCTTATCATCGTCTAAATACTAATTTACATAACGCACAATGTGATAATTTGATACCCAGCCAAGGCAATGTGAGAATTATACGCTACACTTTTATTTGCATCGCCATTACATATTCGTCTATGATTGTCTTTATTCGTTCCACGAATATGAATAAATAAAACATTCGTGCAAACGAATAAAGCAAATTATTCGTCATTCACGAATAACAGATTATTTTTATTCGAAATAAATTTTGCCCAACACTGCTTACAATGTGCAGAGCTCCTACAAGGAAACAATCTCAAGCATGAAACACATTCTTTGAGCAAATGTTTTCTCTACATATATCAATATAAATTAAAGAATGCAAAACGACTTTTCTTCATTATTGTGTAGTGTGCTGCATGGTTAGATTATTACAATCTTGTTAAACATGAGCAGTGCATATTTATACCAGCAGCGCTATAACGTCACTCGTTGCTTGTGGTTATAAAAGCGAAATGAAGCATTTTGAGATAATTTCATATGCACCCCTCTACTTTCTCTTTAATTTTAAATTAGAGTTTTTATAACTGTAGAGTTTCCTTGTTTACAACAGAAAATAAATACAGGGTATTCCTGAAATAGTGCCAATAAAACATTAGGTGACTCTTAATTTATAAGCATTTAATGCAACACGCCAAAGAAATCTTTTTTTGCCAATGCAATAATTTTTTTCATGAGTAGTGATAAAATAAGGTGCCCTCATAATTATCTTGAATTTATTTAAAAAGTACGTTTATCATTACAAAATTTCAGTTGGATTGTATTTAGAAATTCATATTGAAAATTTAAATGGGCCTTTACAGCCACATTCTTTTATTGTGTTATGCAAAGTGTAGACCTAGAAATTTACATTAGTAATAGTATTTTGTGCCACACAGCAGCCCTTATGTGAAAAAATATTCTAATTTAAATTCGCGCCATATGTGACGTGTTAGAGGTCGAACCAATGAGATTGTTTGACAATTTTTGAAAGTTAGAAAATAAAACTCATAATTTACATATTATAGCAATTGTCCACGTGAAATCTTTATAGAATTTTGAGACTGTACAATAACAAACATACCTAATTTATTTTTGTAGCAAGTATACCAGATATCTAGTGACAAAAAGTTACTAATGTTTTTAGGTTAAGTTGTCAAAAATATATGAAGCGTTGGTCAGTATTTGCATGTATCTGTAATATTTTATAATTTTACCAGCTAATATTGTTAATTTTTGTAATTTCTATGTATTTATAATAAATAAATGTATAAAACATTTTTTGACATTTAAGAAATCTCCAAAATTTTTAAGGATAATACAGTGGTATTTGGCGCTATATATATACCGCCAAATTCGATCGAGATACAAAAAGCAATTCTAATAACGAGACATTAGGAAGAACTACTGTAATAGTAATTTACGTTATAAGTCCTGGAAATGGAATTTTACAGTCGAGTAAGATGTAACGAACAAGGCGACGAAGGAGCCGAGTCCGGAACATCGAAACGAGACTGTAAGACCATTTCCAGGACGTATGGCGTAATGCGTTTTATTTCATACTGCAATTATTGGTATATTGGTTTAATTTAAAAAAAAAATTAAATAAAATAAATTTCTGAATGCAAAATATGGACATCTATGAAGAATGAGTTTCCATAGTAACTGATCATGTACTAAAACATTGTCCAGTTGATTGATTGTATTTGCGTCCGGTAAAATTTTTTACAGTCATACTATAGTCTCGCTGGCAAATGAAGGATTTTAATGAACGCGTGCACATCAGCTGTGAGAACATTACGATAAGCTAAGAATGTAAGCACAGTATCGTGTTACTAGAGACGTTTTAAAAAGGTCAGTAGCGTACGTTCGGATAGTACTTTTTAACATTATGTAAATTTATCATCGTTGAAGTATCTATTCAACCTTAATAACGATTTATAATTAAAAATCTCATTACGTTTTAAATGGCATAGGGTAATGAATACATTTAAAGAAAAGTAATTGCAAAACTTTTAACTATAAATCGTTAAAAGTAAAAAATAGGGAATCAATCAATAATCATAACTACACAAAATCATAACTGGTGTTAATTTACATTTTTAAGTGCATAAAACTGATACTAAATGATGGCAATCCTTTTTATATATTAGGAATCGTACTGTATAATAATTTACCAATTTCAATAAAACAATTAATGTATAAACAATTTGTTACTGTTTTAAAGGAATTACTTAACTATTATAGTAGTTCTTAAGAATTTTTGTTTATAACAATATTTCTGCTTTCATATGTTTAATTTAATCTATATTTTTTGCCGTTTACTTGCATACATGTTACATGGAAAACAAAAATATGCCTAACTGTGAGTCAAATAGTATTTTATAGGTGGAATGAAATAATTAAACTTGGACGTTAATAATAATTGTTCTTCTAGTATAAATTAATTTCATTTTCCCTATTTTGTACGTGTATTTGATTATAATCGAATACAACATTAAGCATCAATGTTAGCCTTCGTAAAGGACATTTTGTGACGCTACTGAATCATTCCAGTTTATCAGTTATTTCTGTTATCAGATACATTTCTCGAGTCGACCACGTGATCATGAGGTGGACACTGCGTGATTTGAGATGCTTTTTACAATTCTGCCCTCGTGATATCGGTAATTTTAAATCCTTCATTTAAATGTTAGGGTATAGACTGTAATAGTAGATTACTTACCGAGGCGGGAAGTAGAACATTACGCGGAGAGCAATGTTGCTGTTGCTCGACGCGTAATGTCTTCCCGCCGAGGTATGTATACTATTTTATTCACAATCGTACATAATTATGTTCTTACATTGATACCTTATACTTGATATATATAGGACACAACACCAGCGTTTTTATTCAGGTGGCGATAAAATGACAATTGCTGCAACAATTGTGAAAGTAAATTCGTGTCACTACTAAATCAAATTTAATTACATTGCTCCTAATTGCAATTTACACGATTTAAAATGTCTGATAGTGAAACTGATGTAAGTTGCACACCACCGGAATTGCGAGAAGTTGCTAAAACAGTGACTGACTGTTTGTTACCTGCTAAAAGTAAAGATAGATACGAAAACTTCTGCCATCTGTTGAGAATATTTAGAACGAGCAAAAGGTAAGTAATGGATATTACTAACCAAGAGAACTCATTACTAACCAAGAGAACTTATTATTGACTATGGTGTATAATAATTTCTAACTTTTTAAACGTCAGTAATGAACACATTATGTATCGATTGTGAATAAAATTTTTTACAGTCATACAAGACTGTTAAATAGCATGTTCCGGACTCAGAAGTTTGACGTAGAACTGACAAATGTGACACAGTATGAAATAAAAGAAATTTCAAGAGAACTAAATATTATAATACAGTTTTCCTTGCCAAAAAGAAGCTTCACATGAATGGAGCTACAAAAACATTACATTATTATTTCTTGCAAAATGTTTAAAAATTGTCATGATATATTGCAATTTATTTATTTACTATAACTTCTTTACTTAATAAATAGAAGAACAGAAAAGAATTTAATTAATAAAAATTAAATTCATTTTGATTAAAATAAAAAATTTTTTCACCAGCACTACACTAGACTCAAAACTATACCTATACTATATGACTATAGCTATACAGTTGGCACGTCTACAATTTGCCACTCAGCTCTCTTGATATTTGCAAAAAATGTTTTAAAATTTCATGATATAACACATTTATTTATTCACTAGCAAATAGGCCTGTCATTGGACAGGCAAACAGCCCACAACAATCATTTAGACTTTGCGTTATATCATGACAATTTTAAAACGCCTTTTAGGAAATCTAGATCAGTGTTTCTCAACCGGTGGTCCGCGAATTTCTTGATACTTATTACATATTTTTACAACCTTTAAATAAATTATTACTCTTTTTTTAAATGGCAATAATAATGCAAGCAACAGAAAAAACCGAGCAGTTGCCTATCATACAGGGTCGTATGAGAATCCTGTCAGTCGTATTGGTGGCAAAGCGCATGATTCTTACTGAAAATACACTACTGTCTAGACTTTTTATAGATAACTTACAGATAACTGGTCTGGGCATACTTATGAAAACACCTGCGCATGCTCCCATCTGGCATGCAACTTTTCATCTGGTCCGCAATATAAACTTAAAATTTTTATTGGTCAGCAGCATGAACTCAGTTGGGAAGCACTGGTCTAGATGATTTTTGTAGTCTAGTGGCCTGTTGAATGACAGGCCTATTTGCTAGTATTATAAATAATTTATTGGCAGTCCCAGGATCATTACAGTTTACTTACATGACAACAAAACGGATAAATACTGTGACTTTTAGTGCAAAAAATTCCATCTATTGTTTTCAATATTTTCCGTTTTTGGCTTATATGCAACATCACATTTTCAATATAATGCTCGAATTGTTTAAGGAAGGCAGTTACGAAATTTGGTATTTCAGGACACCCAGTATATTATCACATTATTTAAATGGATACTAAAATGTTTCTGTCATTAGTTTTGTGTATAGAATGTATTCAAATTATGATGAAACACCATCAAACTTATTAGTTTTTTTATTATTATATGTACTTTCAAATATTTTTTCTTTTTTTTTAATCTATTTCTGTCATTTACTTTTTAGAATAATAAATTATTACAATCTTTGCATATTTTTTTTAAATTTATTCCAGAATATTTATATAATTTTTTATAAAATTGATTTTTGTTGGTTTATTTGATATTTTTCTTAAATACCTTTATTTCTTTTTAATGGTGATTAGCCAATACTTTTTTGTAATCTGCTTCATCATTGTCTTATACAGAAGAGTTTATTCAAAGTACCAAAGATGGTACTACGATTTGCATGTATGCTGTGACTGCGGTTATTCTAGGTTATACACCTAAAATAAGTCTCTTTGTGGGCAACTCCAATGTGAACAGTGAACAAAGTCTCTTTTTGGGTTATCATTTTCTTTCATTCACATAAGACAGTTGTACAAGACAAATTAATAAATATAAAAACAATATGAATTGAAAATGTAAAAATTAAAAACTAAAAAAAAATAAACACACATTTGTAAAATTAATACAAGGGAAGTTACAGCAATCAATCGAAACAAAGTCTAAGAAATATTTTGCCCATACAAAATATTTAATAACTTTAGACATCGGTATCACTGAAATTTACAAAAAATACATAAGAAAATTTTTTAGGTCATTAATTCTATTTTTTCCTCAATTTTTGCAATACATTATTCAGTTTTCCCTACAAAATAGAATATTTACGAAAAAGCTGTTTGCTTTTTAATCATCGTATGCCCGAGTATAATATATATTTATAGTTGATTGTTTTTTTTATACGATATGCAGTAGGCCTTGATTTAGCATTTCTTTGACAGTGTAGAGTGCCTAAGGTCCGTTCGCCGAGGCCTGTTGTAAGATGTAAATACACTTGAAGTTAGCACTAAACAAACTATAAACGATGCTATTGGTCGGCACACACGTGGTCTCATTAACGCTTAAACTACTTTACATAAATGCGGAAACACTTATAATCACTTTCCATTCCATATTACGCTGCAAATGTAAAAGCGAGTTAAGCGCACACGGTACGCAAATGCGCATCATCGTAAATGAAGCTTCAAGGGTCAGCTAACTTCAAGTGTGTTTACGTCTTGCGACAGGTCTTGGCGAACGGACTTTAGTTATATTTAAAAGTTATTACGCCAAGTTGACAAACCATGCATTTAAATAGATTAGAGTAACTAGAGTTGTGTCAGATTACAATAAGAATAAATCTTATCTTACATCGGTTTTTCGATAGTATAAAATACTATTCCAAACTACTGTCTTTAGAGTAATCTACGAGGTCATGGTCAAACATAACACTAAAAGTCTTAACCTATTACAATTTTTATCACTTTTGTAAATACCATGTCTTACACCTGTTAAAAATGAGTAATTCAGAGCCTAATGAAGTCCTATAAAAAAGATATCCCCTATGTAACTCAATCATCACAAGAAAATCATTTGAATTTACGTTTGGTATTTTCAAGTTCTAGATTTTCCTCAGACGAGTGTGTTGTATAATCTGTTCAGAATTATAAGATTTCCAAGTAACCCATGAAAGGGAAACTTATAACCTCTAACCTTAAAAGGTCTATAAAATTTTTGATAGGAGTAATTTTTATATTTTGTTGAGGTTATGTAAATATGTGTTTTAGATTATATTTTCTGCTAAATTCTCTTGACTTTCAGCAAGATTGTTAACAATGATGCAGATATTTATTTGGATCATCTTGTTTATACAGAGGTAGTACAAAATATTGGAATAATTGTTTAGTATGTCAGCAAAGATGTCCACAACACAAGTTGTTTGCTTTGGCCATAACTGTCTATTACTATGTACACTGAAAGACAAATTAAATGAGACTCGTATAGGTATTCTAATTCAAATAAAACCAACAAATTTGATGAAATTTGAAAATAAATTGCATTAAAAATATTTCAGTTAAAGTTTAAGTTTGGTCCTGATATTAGCCCCCCCCTCTTTCAGTTTACATAGTTGTAAATACATGTACTTTTGTTTTCCAGTACATCTCTGTTAATATTTTCTCGTTTTCTTATGGAGTACCCTGTACATTATTAACAAATTTTGAAGATATGATGTATTATTGAAAAGCACATCACAAAAATAAGCAAGAGCGCTTAGAATATGCTTTGATGCAATAACCGACAACGAAACGAATAAATACTATGACCTTTATTGTAAAAATCTTATTTGAGGTTAAGTTACCAGCTGAATTATTATACAAGTAGAATTAGCTGTTTCTTAACTCTACAAACTTATTAATTCCTCACAGTGCCAATTTAGGATAATGCCAATTCCCTCGTTTACTCATGCTGTGCAGTTCAACTGAACACTACATCCTACAGTTTAAGGTTTAACTCCGAACCAAAAAAGTGTCCATCGACACTTTATTTAAGGAACTCTTTTAATTAATATTTTACCATAAATGAGATCTTTGAAATGTTGAAAATCGCAACCTCATTTTAATTCCGTACAATATTATCTGTACTTATTTACATTTTGGTAAGGCTTGAACTTTTCTTACCTGAGATCACTATCCTATCCTATCCTATCTAACCTACATTTCTAATAATTCATAAAGAAGAAACTAATTTATCTATCATTTTCGTTAATTAATGTTGTAATTCGTTACATATTCAAAGAAAATATTAATCTAGTAATGGTTTTTCAATTAACTGAATCAGGATGCATAGAAATACCCATTAAGTGAGGTTATGACGATTGAATAAGGTAAATGACTAATAAGTCTCAGTCTGCAATATGGCTCGAGTCTTATATATTTTTTTTACTATTTGTGATGCTAACGTTACGTTACATATACGAACAATTCGGAACAACGTCGGTTTAGTGGAATAGCAAAAGGTAACTAAATATATATATTTCGAGAATAGCGAAGAGCTACTTTCAATATATGGAAACACTTCTTCAATAAACTATAAATTCTTGCCTCGATCTCGTTAGAGGTGAGATTAGGTTAGATATTATGTTAGAGGTTAGAACGGAGGATAAATTAGAGATTAGGTTAGAGCAGGCTTAGGCAAACTTTTCTGAAGGTGCAAAGAAACTGTAACATTTATCCAAAAACACATTTCATTAATAATGGTACTATTAAAAAACATAAATGTCATTTTACTGAGTATCAGAAAAGATGTTTATTAGGGTTTTTGATCAACTTTTTGCCGTAGTCCGGTTTAGAGGTTAAGTTGGAGGTTAGGTTATGGGCTATGTTAGAGGTTAGGTTATGGGCTGTTAGAGGTTAGGTTCAATATCTGACATTTCTACGCACCTTGATTAGTGGTAACATTTTTATGCAAAACTTATTGATTTTATTACTTTTTGACTATTCATTACTTTTTAGTGTATTTTTTAAATAAAAGTTTATTTTTTTTAAATTTTGTTTTATTTTACATTTTGCTCTAGCAAGGTTCAAATCTTAATTATTTATTTTTAAATTGGAATTCTGACTAGAGAGTTTTTAAAATTTTACTCTTTTTAGTCTCACAAGGTGCAATACTGAATCATAATTTGTTTTTATTTTACTTTTTTTTTCAATTGTACTCTTTTTTTTAAATTTTACTCTTTTTAGTCTTACAAAGTTCAAAATTGTATAAAGCACAATTTATTTTTATTTCAAATTTTAAGTGACTCCTAGATTTTAGTTTTTTTTATTTTACGCTTTTTTAACCTCATAAACAGATTCGTTTTATTCATAATAATCACAGCATTAAAGTGTACTCTCATCAGGATCATTCATTTTTTGCAAGTTTAATTCAGAATAGAACTAATAGAAACATATGACCTAAGATGTTGGCGTCCTTAATAAAAAATTAAAAAATAATAAAAATGATATAGAAAAAATAAAAAAATAATTAGTTACATACAGTTAATACTTCAAATAATATCATTCCACAGAATATTAAGATCCGAAAAGTTAAAGCCCTACAAACTTTAGTTTCTGTGAGGATGATCCATGTAGGAGGACACAATTCTTTGACTCAATTGAATTGTAAATCTTAATAGATCTTAAAAAAACCCATAACTGCATTCACAAACTACATCCCATCTTCGTCTAAAGTCCAGTATTGTTGGAGACTTATTGGTCCATTTGTATAGATGAAAATCTAACTGGCAAGCAATACTTAAAATTGTTAAAAAACAGTTCATTCTGGCAGCAATCTGCATCTGAATAATCTAGCAGCTCACAAAAGACATGTGACTGCAGCAAGATGGTGCACCGCCACATTACTAAGCAGTAAATCACACCGAAGCTATTTTAATGTAACACTTCCTAATAGAAGAAGTTATTTCCAAATCATTAATGGCGAGTTGTTTAAAATCATATACAGGGTGCTCCATAAGAAAAAATGAAAATATTAATGGTACTGTAAAAATAAAAGATGTTAAAAAATAAATGAGTGTATTGTTTTAATAACTTGTTCACTTACTTTTAATTGAATTATGTAATCATTTTGTACTACTCCTGTATAATGCATTACAATTTTACAAATAGGTTAGGCCTTTTATATACAAGACTTGGAGTTTTTAACAATTAAAAGATGAACATAAGTTTATCGAATATCTTATAATCGTAACAGGATTATATTATATTGCTGTCATGATAATTACCTTCATAGTCTTTAATACCATTAAAGATATATTTAAAAAAAAAAGTTGTTTCGATTGATATATTGACAAATACAGTCAAACTTCCATATTACGAACTTCTATATAGCGAATTTCTCTATATAACGAATTTTTGTGCTGTACACTGCCTTTTTAGAAAAAATACATATAAAAGTGTCTCTAAATAACAAAGTAAAATTTCTATTTAATGAATTTTTTAGGCCAAACTAAAATAGATTTTTCCAGGTAAATGTATGTATTATGCATCAATCTTTCTTAGCAGCAGTAAAAGATTATAAATTTACCCATCTTCCAAGAAGCCTGCACACATTTTTAAAAACCTGTAATCCTTGCAAAAGGATTTTGTAAATTTCTTTAAATAGAAATTCTAAGAAGGATTAAAATTGTTATTAAAAGGTTTACAACTGGTTTATCTTTACATTCTTACTTTTTCAAGGGATTTCCAAAAATTTACCTGAATGAGAGTTGTAGGAAAGATTAAAGTTCGATGCATTATACACATTGTTACTTGACTAAATGGAGATTCCACCCCTCTAAGAAAGATTAAAATGCAATTAGCATCTACATAAAGTTAAAAACTTGCATTGCAAATTTTTATTTTAACTTTAGTTCTGTGAGTGAACAGCTCTACACTAGAGTACAAAAAAAATCAAAGCGAAAGTGTTTAACCATTATTGAGAAAATCAACGTGTTGTAGGAAATTTGATAACTGTATACAAAAAAGACAAACATCGCGGCTCGCGGCAAATTTTGGAATTCCTGCCAGTAATTTATCGACTATAATAAAAAATCGCGAATCAATTTTAAAATCAGTTGGTGAACTTACAGCAAAACGTGCTAGAACTTATGTTTACGACGCCGTAGATGAAGCAGTTTTAAAGCGAGTACATTTAATTGGCGACAAAAATGCACCATTATCACGACGATTAATTAACCACAAAGTATTACAGTTTGCGGAATCACTCGAATTAAAATGGAATTATTAAAATAATAATTACAAAAGGTGATATTTCTTTATAACGAAATTTCCCTATAGCGAATTTTTTCTCAGGATTTAGCGACTTCGTTATATAGAAGTTCGACTGTATTCTATTTGTCGATTGTTTTTGTATTTTTTTTTTAAACAAAACTACTCTACTTTTATTTTTTATTTTATGCTATATTATTTAAAAATTTTAGTTCTATTAAAACCATATTGCCCCATTTAATAATGATAATTAAAATTCCCTATTTTAATTTTCATTTTGTTATTTTTTTTATTAGGTTTTTCTTTTTTTTTCTAGTTGAATAAATAATTATTCAATTAAAATAAATTAAAACATTTCCTTTTCAAGGATAATACCTTAACAAATACAATAAATATCGGATGCTTGATTCTCAGTCACCCTTTTGATTCTGGTAATATAATAATGACGATTGCCTTTGATACAAAGGAACAGATTGTCTTTTGTCTAAACATAAGGAAATCCCATTTGTAAGATTAGTTTTGTTACTATAATTATCTCCTTGCAGAGATGTATTATTTACCATGGTCCTTTGATGAAAACTATCTAAATGTAACGGATCCTTCAAATAAACCGGTTTATCAAAATTAATCTGATTAACTGGTTTATCGAACCAATTTAAGTCAGGTGTCGTTAGTTGTTCCAAATAAGGAACATCGCTTTCGCATGGGCTGCTATCATTGCAAATGAAACCATGCGATCTACCGCTATCTCTGATATTTATCCCAGATTTTAACATGTCAGCACAAAGTGTTTCCAAATCTAGCGGTCTGGAATTTGTGTCGACAATGTTAAGTCTTTCTTTTCTCGTAGACATCATCATGAGATATTCAAATTTTTTCGCAGCTTCTATACCTTTCTTTGCTAGCAGATAGTGGAACCACTGTTTGTGGAATGTAGATGGCTGCATAAGAACGGTTGCAAGAGACATATTTTCTGGTAATAGATTTACCAAGTCATGTAATGAATCGCTATTGTTTCTGACGCCATCTGGTATGTGCACGTTGTCTAAGAATTGTATAAGATCTCTTTCTGGAGGAAGCGTTGGTGATGTTTCTTGGTGATTCATTGGCAGGTTTTGGGGACATGGGCTTGATCCTGCAACTGGAAAGAAAGTTAGTTTAATAAAATTTAATAGAAACAAAACACAATCAAATAATCAAATGGCAAATTACTCTAAATAAGTATCGGAGGTACACCTTAGCATTTAGCAT
Source organism: Agrypnus murinus (assembly GCA_929113105.1). NCBI lineage: Eukaryota > Metazoa > Arthropoda > Insecta > Coleoptera > Elateridae > Agrypnus > Agrypnus murinus. Next base: position 147,908,928 of record OV816027.1, read on the forward strand.
CTGTTGGTGACTGGATAATTTTATTTATTTATTCTTACCTGTTGATCTAGAAATCGCTACGTTAGAATTAACAATAGGTGGAACTGCTGCTGCTGCTATTGGTGGAGGCTGTAAAGGTGGTAAAACTTGTTGATTAGGAACACCTAATTCACAGTTTTGAATGGGTCTATTGCTATTTGATGGATTTGGAAGAACTTGAGGTGGTGGTTGAGGTTGCACAGATGGTAATCCCCATACATAGTTTGGTGGTGGTCTATACATTGGCCAAACTATAGGCATCGGCTGCTTTGACGTATAAACATTTGGTGATGGTCCGGAAGGTGTGTAGCCATACGGCTGTGGAAAGCCATTACGTAACGGTAACTGCGGCGGTAATTTAATGTAACCTTCAACTTTATACTTTCTAGGTATAAATTCGGGAGCAAGTGGATTTAATCCGTATGTCTTTTTAAGTTCAAGACCGTCCAATTGATTCTTTAAAAATGACCAAGTGATTCCAAAAAGGCTATTATTTTGAACACAGATCTGTATAAACCTTTCCCACACTTTACTGCATCTTCCAACAGTACAGAGTGCAACAGGATCACCGATCACTGCAACTAAACTTTGCGCTCTAGTAATTGCTGTATTTAAAAGTTTCGAATTTGAAAGGAAACCATAATCAGTGTCATCACTGCCATTTTCTGTATTTGTACATGTCCGCCTAGTACGTACAGTAGACAAGAATATAGCACGGAATTGCTTTCCTTGCACGTTTAATACTCTTTCTACTGAAATACTACCCATACGTCTTTTACGAAGCTCAGTACGTATTCGAAAAACTTGATCTGCGTATGGAGTCATTATTCCTATAGATTGATCATCAAACTTGCCCCAGGACGGAGGCCATTGCTTTTTTAGTTCACATACCCTTTCTACAATTTCATAAGCCTCTGAACTATTATAAAATGCTGTCGAATTAACATCTTGTACATCCTCGCCTGCAAGTAAACATTTGATTTAAATGAAGTTAAACACAATAAATAATTTTATTACAAATACTCACCTCTTGCTGTGAAAAATGTTAAAGGATAAAAAAATTGATGTCTAGGTTGTTTACCACTAGCAATCAATTTCTGATCGTAAAACAATTCAGAGGTAAATTCAATTATTGCTTCGTGTGCTCGATAGTTCTCGCATAAAAGTATTTTACAAGGAAAGCTAGGTGGGTAGTGATCATATAATCTCTCCAACAAAGAGATATGTAAGTTGCGCTCTTTTGCAAACTGCGAAAATAATTCTGGGCTAAGTTGCATATGATCACCAGCTAATACAATTCGTGTATTTTGATTGGCAAGTGAAAGTGGCATAATTGCCTCGCATTCTATGGTTTGAGCTGCTTCATCCAGTAAAATGTGTGTAAAATAACCTTGAGAGAGTCCCATGTTGGATAAATACATGGACGATGATAGTGTAACAACTATAATTCTATGCTTCTCAATATCTTCTAATGTCGGGGTTTTAAATACACGTAGTCCTCCACATTCTTGTACCAGGCAATACTAAAAGATGTTTATAAATCAATATCAAAACATTTAATAATTTCTTTAACTATAAAGTTACATCAATCATGTTTAAAACTTTTGCCCCCCCCCTCCATAACGAAATACAATTAAAAAACATACAGTTTGAAATTTTTAACATATTTTGTAAAATGTAAGTCTTTCATGACTTGAGTCAATCAACAACAGCTTTCAGATTTGGACCGTGTCATGCTGAGAAACCAATTGAAGAAAACTCATCATCCATAATTGTATGGGGCTTCTCAGGAGGAATTACAAAAACATGTGGACTGAGTAAAAATCAACATGTACGACGTATTAGGTACGAGATTATATTTTTCAATATAATTTCCCCTAATATCAATACACTTATTACAACGAGGAATTAATAATTTAATGCCCTTGTACAAATAATCTGAAGTTTTTCCTTCAAAATTTCCTCTTCCCGAACCATAGGGGACAAATTGTTAAAACCGTTGCCAATGTTAATTCTTTTATGGTTATCGCACCCATACATTCATAAACGGTAATTTTATGCACATCACGTTCCACAAAATTTAATAAATCCACACTGACTGCTTCTTGATCCTCTCCCCTTTTCTTTTAACTATTCACGGAACTACGTTTAGCAACAGTTAATACCAGAGGCTTTAAGCCAAAATGCCCACTCCTCCAAAATCTCGTCTGCCTGGACAACATTCAAATTTTCTCCATAACGGAAACTTTTCTTACCCAAACGTAGACCACTTTCACTCCCGGGCTTCACCATATTCAGAAAAGATGGGCTCCGCGGTCACGCCGGAGTTGCGCTAGCATTTCACCATCGGCTTCCAGTCACAGCATTTGACATTCCCCAACAATTTTCAGTTCTGTACTGCTGTGCAGCGACCCTACATGCGCCGAACGGTTCGGTCACGTCCTTCGGAGCCACGGTCACGAACCTGAAAGGTCGTTCCCTCGCCCATTTCCTACTACGTGCACCTATGTTAAGAATCACCAACACCAATCCTACCTTCATCTCACACCAGGGATCTTCAATCCCAGACCACATCCTAATTACAGATTCCATTGTACGATCGTTTGACCTCGATTCGGCATATATAGGGTCGCCTATCGCTTCAGATCATCTACCCCTGGTGGTCAGTACTTTACTGATAAATCCTCCAGCGGCAAATCCCACTACCAAAACATTTCGACACTGGAACAATTGGAACAACGTTGTCGACAATTTGCCTCGTGCCCCAGCCCTTTTGAACATAGTCGACATCGATTCCGCAATCGATAATATCACCCAGGTCGTACAAGAAGCAGTCCAAGAATCGGTCCCCTTGAGGACAATCAATATCGATCATCCCCCACTGCCCCGTCATCCTCCAGCTCATCCGTGAAAAAAGAGCTCTATATAGACGCTTCGTTAGACCCACGATCCTCTGATGAAGACGCAGTGGAACCGCCTCAACGCTCTCGTCCACCTGCAAACGACCAGGTACCGGGAGACGCATTTGACGGAACTCTGCTCTAGCCTAGATTACAGGAATGGAGCCAAATTCTGGCATAAACTCAAATGCATCACTGGTTTGAAAAAATCTAACAGATCGAGTCACATCGACCATAACGGTCAAATAGCCACCGATTCCCAGATGCAAGCCCAAATCTTCGCCGATCTTCTCGACGAATTGCATCAAGTCCCACAAGACCCACTCTTCGACGAAAGATTTTTCAACATGGTTCATCACCAAATAACCACAGACAGGTCTATTATCCACCCTTGTATATGTCCCTCCAATTCTTCCTAACGATCCGCTGCCCCTGGATATTCTTCTAACGGCTGAAGCAATAACCACTGGCAAAAACACTGCCCCCAGGGAAGACACCTTAACCAGGCGAGTCCTCCGTCATCTACCCTTGGAGGCCGTAGAGCTTATAACTAGCATCTTCAATTGCTGCCTACGGTGCGGATATTTCCCAACCAAGTGGAAAACTGCCGATGTTATTATGCTCCCCAAACCACACAAACCATTATCAGACCCCAAATCATATAGACCCATAGCTCTACTCAACGTCATAGGGAAACTCTGAGAAAATCTTAGCTGATAGGCTCCGTCTTCTATTAGAACAATCCAATCTTCTACCCAATATCCAATTCGGCTTTCGCGCCGGCAGGTCTACTTCAGACCTGATTCTTAGACTCCACACCGACGCCACAAAGGCTATAAATTCCGGACATTGCCTTACCGCCACTTTTCTTGACGTCGAACGTGCCTTTGACAAGGTCTGGCACAACGAACTCCTCAATAAAATGCTAGAAGCCCATATCCAACACGAATTCGTGAGACTTATAAACAGTTTTCTGACCCGCCGCCAGCATAGAGTGAGGGTGCACGGAGAATATTCTCAGGTGTACACTCCTCTAGCTGGAGTTCCTCAAGGGTCCATCTTAGCTCCCCTGTTATATATCTTTTACTGCCACGACATCCCACAACCCAATCCCAGAGTGCAACTCGCACAACTTGCAGATGACACCGCGTTGTGGGTCGATTCGACCACCGCTGCCGCCGGGTCCAGGTCGCTAGGACGAGCATTGTCTCCACTAGAGGCCTGGCTCCGTAGGTGAAGGATAAAACCCAAACCACAGTATATATAACAATCAGTAGGATTATTAAACCACCTTCGAATATCACGCCCATAAACGAAGTAGTGGACTGATGTTTATCGGTCGGCATCGCCGGTAAATAAAACGCAGGGCCGCATTCAATAAAATGTGTCGAACACATATGTAAACAAAATCTCTTGTTATATGATAGTATAGTAAAATATGAAATAGAATTATGTGTAGTGAAACATTTGATTGAAGTTGTTTTACTTATAGAATCTAAAAAATAAAACGATAATCAATTTAGATATTAGAAGAGTTGTTTCTTGTTACATCGTTAATTACCAACTAAAGTTACATTATTCTTTCAAGCCATTAACCATATTCTTGCGCTGCAATAGTCATTTCATTTTATTTAGAAATAATTAAGAACAAATGCATAGCTGTATACAATTTGAATACCTCTTCAACAAACAAATGGAGAATCTAGGTCACCGAAATCACATACGTACAAAATAGGGGAGATGAAATCAATTTACACTATAATACATAATAATAATTAATAATAATAAAATTTATTTTCATTCATATTAAATTAAAGACACAATGACAAACGAAATGCTAAAAAGTACAATCCTAACGCACGCTTTGACTTTTTTTAACAGTTGAGAGTAACAAAAGACGCTGTAGTTCACACCTGTTGATAAGGCGTTGACCTAGATTCTTTATTGTTGAACTCTTAATAAATCAGCATAAAAAAATTTGAAATAAATAAAGATTATTAAAAGTTTCACAGTTTTATTAAAATACAACCTGACAATATTGTTTCGACAGGTATGCTGTCATTATCAAAGGTAATATAATTATAAACAAACACGTCGCTAAGGTAGATACAAAATAGGTAACTAGATAAAATAATAATAATAATCATAATTAAATATCTAATATTGAAATAAATAAAGATTATTAAAAGTTTCACAGTTTTATTAAAATATACCTGACAATATTGTTTCGACAGCTATGCTGTCATTATCATTATTATTATTATGGAGTTCCACAAAATAAGGCTGGAAACAATAAACAAAAATATCTAATACTTCCAGTAATGGAGAATTACTGAGCTCAAGTTGTTCATTCATTAAAGGTACCCTGAGTTTGTGTTTGTATATCTCAAAGGCTTCTAAAATGTCTAATTTGTGTTTGTTATTACAAAAATGTAGGAATTTAATATTATTTTGAGGAGTCATTGTGTGATTTTGTTCTAAAAGGTGTTTGGCGTAATTCGATTTTTCAGGATGTTTATTTTTGTAATGACGTACGTGTTCTTTATATCTTATGTCAAAATTTCGAAGTGTTTGTCCAATATATACCGAACTACAAAAAGAACAATTTAAACGGTAAATGCCCGATTTCATGATATCATGTGTTCTGTCTTTAGCATTAAATAAAAATGAAAAAGTGTTAGTGTTGGTTTTAAATGTTATTTTATAATTGTTGGTTTTTCTTAGTATATGTGCAATTTTTTCTGATATTTTGCCAAAATATGGTATAGATATGTAATTTGTGTCTTCTGTTTGATTGTCAATGGGATATATTCTTTTGATAGCTAACCTATAATCTTTTTGTTTAATTAAAGTGTCAATCATGTTCGGATTATAATGATTTGCATGTGCTAGTTGTTTAATGGTTGATATCTCTTTGCTAAAATCTGATTTTGTTAGTGGAATAGTTAAAGCTCTGTGTACTAATGATCTGTAGGCTGCTATTTTATGTGTATTATGGTGACAAGATTCATTTGGTATTGTTATGTCTGTTTGTGTTGGTTTTCTGTATATACAGAAAATACTGAATACCTTAGCGACGTGTTTGTTTATAATTATATTACCTTTGATAATGACAGCATAGCTGTCGAAACAATATTGTCAGGTTGTATTTTAATAAAACTGTGAAACTTTTAATAATCTTTATTTATTTCATGATTATGGAGTTCCACAAAATAAGGCTGGAAACAATAAACAATAAAAAATTTTATTATGTAGAATTTCGTAATCGCTTATTTGTTCTATTACGTGTTAGTAATTCAATTTTAAGCAATTGGTAAATATATGCAAAAGTGAATTCTTAAATACGGCATTGTTTTTACGAGCATATTTATTAAAAAATAATAGTATGTAGGTAAAAATAACCTGAAATCGGAAACCTGAAAAAACTAATTGTAGTCCTTTCCGAGGTATTTGTACAGCCTTTGGCGGCACAACGACTAACACTATGCATTGTTTACTGGCACTAATACTGCACGATTGTGGGTTTATCCGGCTCTGGTAAGTTCGATACCTTCTGTTGCGTGTTTGAAACAGAACTGCTGACTGCATACTGCCGACTCGCGCCAGCATGTAGTGTGGTGGATGGAAATTATTTGCGACAGTCACATTACTGTATGTTATATATACTGTGCCCAAACCAACCAAAACCCAAGTCATATTGTTTCACCACAGTAAACAGGGCACGAGCGCCCGCTTCGATAGACGAGACTTTCAACTCACTTTGTGGGGTACCCGTCTCAGACCCTCCTCTACAATTAATTACCTGGGAATAACCTTGGCATCTCATCTTTGCTGGAGGCCCAAATTCGACTGATGCTTGGACATAGTTCATCGTCGAGCAAGTATTCTTTCATTAATCCGAGGTGGCATGACAGGCTGCCACTCGCGAACCCTAGTTCACACCTACAAAACATTAATCCGTCCAGTCATAGACTACCGTTTCACGTGCTTGAGCACTGTAACCCCATGGTACCTCAAGAGGCTTCGCCAGAAGGAGATAGTGAAATGTAGGAAATTGCTTCGGTTGGACCGCATGCACGCATCCGTGGAGGTGTGCGATCTAGCCGGGGTACCGCCGATAGACGCGCGACTCGAATCCTTGCAAGGTCGCTATGTCACCAGAGCAATTGACGAAACTAGAGAAACTAGGTTATAAATTCTTCGCACCGGTCCACGGATAAGAATACCCCAAAATGAACTCAAACACCCTCCGTTCATTTTGCTCGAAAACGCCCCACAACTCCCTCTCGAGCTGGAGGAAATCTTGGAAGAAACCCCCTTGGCCTTTACAGGTGCCTAGCCTAGCCCCTGATACACAACACGTATACACATTACACACCTTGGTACACCGCAAGCTATGAGCTCGAAATCAACAGCCCTCAACTCCCTGTGCAGCTGGTCCAGGAACCTCTCAGGGGGATCCATGAATGGGAGCAATGTCGGCCATATGAGAGTCCAACTTGCTCCCTCATGTATACACTTTTTACTTGGGTCGCTTCATAAGGGATGCCCTATGGGGCCGGCATTCATGGGTGATCAGATGCCCGTAGGCCTGTAACAGGCAGAGGGAGTTGAGTGAGTCGACCGATTATATCCTTCTCTTTTACATCTCAATCAATATCTATGATACCCATTATTTTACTATTTACCTATCTATTCATTCAACTAAATTTGCTTATTCAATTATATTTGTTTATTTTGTTTATTTGACTATTTCCTTTTTTAACGATTTTTATTTATTTTACGACTTCTTTTAAAAACAGCTGCAGTATAATCAATAAAGGAAATTTATACTTCACTACTTTTTTATTTATTTATTATAATTTTTTTTTATATTATTATTTAATTATTTATGTTTTATTATTGTGGAGAATGCTAACGCCACTTTAAAAACACGAACGAATTACATGTTCACGGGCGTTTTTGAAGCTCTGCAGTGAACACCAGGATGGAGTATTAAGTCGGATTGTTACAGAAAATAAAACGTAAGTTCATCACTATAAACCTGAATTCAAACAAGATTCAATGCAGTGGCATAAAAAAGGTCACCCCCGCCAAAGAAGTTTAAAGTGCAACAGTCAGCTGGAAAGCTCATGGCGACCATATTTTGGGACTCTGAAGGAATCCTGCTCATCGACTACAAACAAAAGGGTGTCTCTATAACGAGAGAATATTATGCCACACTTTTAGAACAATTAGGGGACTCCATCAAAGAAAAGTGAAGAGGAAAACTTGCCAAAGGTGTGCCCCGTTCACTGAAGTCGAGTTGCACAAGCTGCCCTGCACAAGGCAGGCTTCCAGGAATGAAATCATCCACCCTACAGTCCAGACCTGGCCCCCAGCGATTACTATTTGTTCCCGAATATGAAGAGCTTCAAGGAAAAAAATTCTTGTCCGATGATGAAGTAAAAGCTGCGGTTTCAGCATATTTTGACGACAAACATGAATTATTTTTTTTCACTGGTATAAATAAATTAATTACTAGATCTGAGAAATGTATTAGAGTTAAGGGAGAATATATTGAAAAAGAAAAATAATTCTCTATTTTTACTTACTTTCCTTACCCGCCCCCCATTCCGCGAATATAAAAACGCACCCTCGTACTTCATTATGTGTTGCAGTCACTCACAAATATTCATCATTTTTCTGGTAGCATTAACGTATATTTTTTCCTTTAGTTTGGCAGTATGGCTAGTATCAAAGGTTACTACAGCAAGTATGCAATGAATACCTTTCTTTCTCAGATGTATTGCTATTCACTACTTTTCTTTGCTTACAACATACAAATTAAAACCAAAGGTCAAGTTTTGCCGACAATGTTGTCACTTTTTAATTTTTAAAGAAATTTAAAATTTAAGAAACCAGAAAATGATTTGTTATAATCTACCTTAACCATTACTTATAGAAAAACTAAAACAAAAAGTTACTTACCTGCTGCACAATAGGATGTACTGTAGCAACCCATCTTCTATGATAATAAATTCGTAATGGTCTCGCTTCTTCGTGTCCGTCTCTTACATAAGGATCCAAATAATCCTTAATATATAAATCAGCAGCACTATTGGAATGCGTACAAATCAAAACTTTTGTACCGTCCTGTTTCATTAGCAGTTTTATAGCTTGTGCTAAAGTAAATGTTTTTCCAGTTCCAAATGGACCAATGATTAAAATCGGCGGTAAATTTACAAAAGAAGGTGTAGTTATAGCAATGACAGCTTCTTTTTGTTTAAGATTAAGGCGATTATCGACATTGTCGCACCACTGTTTTTGAGGGGACCATGGAATATGTGGTTCGCTGTATGTATCAGGAAAAATAAGTTTTAAATTTGGCATTTTATCAACAGCATAGTGCCATTCGCAATATAACAGTCGATTTAATTGAAATTGTACTTGAACAGTAACAGTACTATCGGGTATTAGATTTAATTCGTATACAGTTGTAGCTGCTAAACGCAAATAAACAACATTTTTTCCTTTATCTTCGATTAGAGCTTCATAGACTTTAGATTTTACATCTGTTTGCTGTCTATCTAATGCTAATAAAACACTATTGCAATTATTTAACACCAATCGTCCACACAAAGTATCTTCAGATAAATCTTGACTTAAATTTATGAAAGCATATAATTCTCCGAAATTAGAATATTTCGCAGTGGAACTAGCTAAACTACTAGAAGAGAGTATATAGCTTTTGACTATATGTAATTCCGCTGTTAGATTAAATTTATTTGTTTGTTCATTTCTAGCCATCTCTTCAACATATAATAATTCGTGCATGCGAGATCTATAATTGTTTGATGTCAATTTCTTCTCGGAAACAGTTGTATGACTTAATACAAGTGTGTCTGCTTGTGGACACGGGTATAATTTTAAAAGTTGATCATCCCAATCACTATCTAAATAATAAGCAGAATTGGTTGTCGTATAGGGTACTATTTCAGCATTATTAGGTGTCCATCTTTCAGCAGATGTTAAAATGATCTCTTGACGAATTTCATTTATTTTCTGTGCTTCCTCGGCAGGTATAACATCGACACAAAGATTCTTAACAAGTACTGGTTCACAACCAAAATCAAAAACTACAGACTGTCTAAATGTTCCATAAATATTCGTTTTAAAACCTATCGTGATTTGATAACCGTTTACGAGGATTTTCTCTTTAACGCCAAACAACCATTCCTGGTTATTCATAATTTCTAATTCAGTCATTGTATGGTTTGTTATTAATAGGATTTTATTTATTTTGAAGTAACTTCTGTGCACATCGTGTAACAATGCAACTGCATATAAGGTTCTATTCGTTTTTAAATTAAACGTCCATTCTTTAAGACTGGATTTTGATAAGACTGTTGTTACTAAACTACTGCAACATTTATCTTCAACAAAGTCTATTTGCTCTGACATAATTGTTTTGGGGTTTGTTGATTGCATGCATTTTTCTAATAGTTGCTCAGTGTAGGATTTACCTGAAACAAAGTAAGAAAAATTAATCATAATTTTATCAATTATTACATAGCGAAAGCTGCTTTATAGAAACACAATGTCCATCTGATTAACAAGATTAATTGAAAAGATTAACAGAACACTTGTCTCCTGAATTGGAACAAGAATACAAAACCAATAGAAATGAATTGAATAAACTGTTAAAAAAATCAAAAAATAATTACTACATACATAATCTTTAACCTCATATACCTTTCGGTGTCGAGGCGTCAGACACACCGAGCCGCAGAGTGGATATGTGCGTGTGAGACGAGGCAGCGGAGCCATATAGGCAAGTACACTCGCTCGTGGTTTGCCCATCCGAGTCCTGACCGACACAAACTCGATTTAACTATGTTAAGCGATAGAAATCCACTATAACCACTCTGCCGTACTGCTGACATAAAAATAATTACTATTATAGACAAATTGAAGATAACAAAGCTAACCTAAAGAAAATATACCAATTAATTTCTGAAGCTACTAATGAAAAGACCAATAACAAAAACATGATTCAACTTACAAATGATGAAGGTGTTCCTTTTATTGACTCTAAACATATGGCAAAGCACTGTAATAGTTACTTCATCAATATAGGTTTAAGTATGGTCAAAGATATTGATACTACAACAATTTCTACAGATGATATAACTATAAATCCTAATACTATGTTTCTTAATCCTGTTACAGAAAATGAATTAATAAAACATATATCTACACTTAAAAATAATAGTTCACCTGGTATTGATGGAATAACAACAGACATCATAAAAAAAAATCATCGATACATTTTGCAGCCCCTTAAGCATATAATTAATTTAATTTTTCTAAAAGGCGTGGTCCCTTCTCAGTTTAAAACTTCTATAGTTACCCCCATTCACAAAGCTGGAGACAAAACAAAAATTAGCAATTATATACCCATCAGTGTAATTAATAATTTTGGAAAATTTTTTGGGAAAAGTCTGAAAAGTCGTTTAGTACATTTTTTTAATCAAAATAATAAATTGCATGAGCACCAATTTGGTTTTCGTTCTGGTAAAGCAACAAGCGATGCTATGTACACTGTTGTTAAGAACATCACAGAGGGTTTAGACAAAAACAAAAAATGCATTGCTGTTTTCCTAGATCTGGCAAAGGCTTTCGACACTGTTAACCATAAAAAACATTTACATTTACTGACGTAAATTCATATTTTCTCAGAGCGTTTTTCTTACTAAATACATAAAGTGGAGCAAAGTAGCCTTACTTTACAGTAAAGGAAAAAGTTAACTGAGGGACTTCTATTCCTTCTACTTTTTCCCCGTTTTCCTAACTTTTGCACAAAGCGTTTGTTGCCTTTACTTTGCAATTATGGAATTATTAATAACATAAGAATAATTAGGGCTAGATGGATATTTCGATTGGAAGATTCTGAAAATAACACGAAATCCGAAGGGGTGTCCACTGCAAATAGACTAGGTCAAGTGAGACTGGTGGTCAGCGATTGTTGCAATACTGCCGGAGGGCAAGCGAGTGTTAAAAATTTAGGGTTGTACAAACCAGACATGTGCTGCTTTAAAATTGTAAATGGTTCAGATTATTTCTGTTTGTTTAAGTGTATTAAAACTATTTTCTTTTCATAGTTCCTGGCAACTGAAAATTGTATCCATTTGAAGTATTTCGTTTTAATAATTTAGCTAATTCTGGATCTTAGGACTTTTTTATGTGATCTATTAAAAGCATGCGTGACGATTAGATATACGTTAGTAACGATTAAAATTAAAAACAAAAACTAAAACTGCTCGTGAAGGTAAAGCTTTAGTGTGAAAGGTAACTCTTTTGGAAGACCGGTCAATTATTTGATGTTATTATCTTTAGAAAGGTTTCGAGAATTTAACGATTTAAAACTATATCTTTAAAAGTTTTAAAATATTAATAATGTAAACATGATTTTTTAAATTAAGCTGCTAAATTAGTTAAATAAAAAATTAACTAAATTTTCCAAATGCTCATAATTATTTTGACAGAAACTCATAAACTAGTGTTATTAATAATAATTTAAAAGGTGCCAGAATCGCATTGTCATAAGAAAATTTTCTAAAGGAGTAACTTAATTAGAGGCATACGATGAATCAGAAAGCAGGTCACGACAGAACAACAACTTACGAGTATTTGTAAGCATACAAAAATCAAATTAATATCTAAAAATCTTCTGTTTTAGCTCGAGCTAAATGGACGCTAAAACAATGGACGCTTTAGCTTTCAATCTGCTATAACCATTGTGTACACACAGTTGCATTATTAACGTAAAACAGTCAACTAGTTCATAAGTGTCTGTCAAGATAAACTTGACTGAGATTCTATTTTACAATTCTATTAAGCTATAGTGTTGCATGATTTGTAGGTTTAGTGAATTTAACTTAAAATAAACCGATTTCCATTTTAATTTTGGTTGCTATGAATATCCGTTTAGATTATAATGTTTATCATATCTACAGAATAACACAAAAACTTTTTTTCATGGCCAACTTATCTTCCAGAAAAATTTACAATTTTAATTTTTTAAATGGAACATTCTGTATATTTTTGCGAAATGATTCTCTTTACAATGATACAGTAGGAACTCCATAATCCGAACATACTGTATTCCGAACAGCAACATTTACAAGCTATAATCCGAACAAGCCTCTTTAATCCGAAATCCTCTTTAATTCGAACAAATCTCTTTAATCCGAACAGGAAAGTTCTTTGTACAAACTAAAATTGAATATGTAGCGTTCTTGGAAGGTGAGTATTAATTATAAATGAGATTGTAACAGATTGCTGATGCAGTTTTTGGCTGATACTGTTACGACCCGACTGGTGTAAACAAATTCTACGAAGATTAACAAACGCTTTTCTTATTAATATAAAGAGTAATAAAACTTCTGAAGGCTACAGATGTAAAAAATAAGCTATAAATATAGTAATGATACCATCACAAAGACACCCTAAATGTTTTGATGTTGCAGTTTTACCACAGTTGTTTGTATAATGACATCATCTACCTTAAAACCTTTTTCTTTTAATTTTGTTAATACACAATTTGTATTCGTGACTTTCAAAATTCAATTAAAAAATGTCAAAACAAAAACACCATTATTAAAACTATCAGAGAAATTATTCAACAATTAAATGTTGGGTTAGTGTTTAGCGATTGCTTTAAAATATGGTGTTGGTAAATCGACAGTTAGCGATATAAAGAAAAACAAAACTAAAATTCTCTAGAATGTATCTCGTCTGCTGACAAAGGTACAGAAAATAGAAAAACATGAAACTAAGACCATGAAATGAGGGCACATCGCTATAAAAGCAGAAAGAGAAAACTTAAAGCAAACAAACTACTGATTTTCTTAATTAAAAATAAAATGTTTGTTATAAAAATTAAATTAGTAAATTACATAAGATAAGTTCTTTATAATACAGTACCATGGCATAAAGCAATGTTTATATTCGTGTATATCCAGTAATCCGAATTCCTCGTTAATACGAATTAACCTTGCATTTATAGGTTCGGATTAAAGAATTTCTACTGTATATCACAAGTGGAGTTTTGCTTTTAAATTACACTGTCCACTGATGCATTTTCAAAACTGTCATACTGTCCAAAATGTAAGAAGAAATGACAAGGAATCCAATTTTCACGAAATGAAATTTTTAATAAGCTGAATTCGCATTACTGAGATGATGAGAAACTCATGTGCAAAAATCTCAAGATTACCTAGATAATTTTGCATTAGTTACACAACGAAAGTTGTGGTTTCAACATGACAGTACACCACCTCATAATGAAGCTGCTTTAACAAATTGTTTAAACAATGAATTCGGTAACAGAGGATATGTTTTGTGGCCTGCTGGTCATCTGACTTGTCTATTCTTGATTTATTTGTATGGAGTTTTCTAAAAAACCAAGTGTGTAAGACTTCTCAAAATGTTCCGGAACGTCAAAATCGCTCAAAATAAAGTCACTGCAGCTTGCTTGTTAATTACACCTACAATGCTGCGATAAGCTGGAGGAAACCTAATCAAGCGGGTCCAAATATGTTTAGACTTTCATGGCAAACAATTTGAGCAGTCATTATAAGAAAATTCGTTGCATATTATTCAATTTGTTAAATAGTAATTAAATAAATGCTGCTATAATTGCGTAATCAAAGAATAAATAAAAAAATCATAGCCAATCTGATAATTTTATTTTTTGAACTATGAGGTGTAATTTAAAGAAAAAAAGCCACTTCTTGTAACATGTCATAAAAATATACAGAAGAAGAAGCAAGAATAATTTAAACCAATTTTGTTACTAATAGTCTAACAAATCAGTTCCGGATTATCCTATATGCAAAATAGGCACGTGCGAATAGCGACAGATTTTTAGAGGCGGCAAGATCACAAATGACAAGGTGGCTGAAATTTCTCAGCTATTATTTCCCAGCTCCAAGGAAATGCCTGTGACCAACAAATAAGAAAATATTCCTATTCTCTGGGATCTGTCTGTCTGCTAGCTGTTTACTATGTGCTAGTAACTGAAGTAAATTTTAAATATCAGCAGTAAAATAATGGGTGCTGAGTAATTCTTTGATACAAAGAATTTTTATTTTCATGTTCGTATTCCATGTTCAGTGTCAAGCTAGCATTAGTTATTGGCCCAATTAGAAAAGAAAGTGGTTCTTTTCACTTGACCTTGAGGTGTGCCTCTTGAGCGTCAGCAAGTGAGGCATTTGAGTGAGAAACTTTATTCTATACAAATATACAATGAGTTTTAGCACTTGTGACACTTCACCCTTTTCTGTTTTCCTTCCCTATACATTGGAGTCAGGGTCATTTGGGTATTTGCATCATCTGGTTGATTTTTTGTTGAAATTAAATTTTTGTTTTTCTTTCACTAATTCTCTGCTTATTCCATTTAATTCTTGATGATTCTTTTTCTTTAAATATATTAGCGTTTCTTACATCTAGTACACATTCACAATAATTTTAACTTGTGTTACCTGCGTTAGCTTATATGCATGTTCCCTTCAAAGACAAGTAATTGAGATACGCTCAATCAGCATACACTCGCTATAGAAAGTGCTACTAGTTCCTACTGGTAGGAGCAAGGTTGCCTATCCATCCTCTAGTAGCTCTTTTCTGCATTATGTTTTTTCTGCACCAGGAATGTTCCTTTATGAACATTTTTGTGCTGTAAACAAGTACTGCTTACTCTCATTTTTTTGGTCAGCTGTTTGGTTAGCGTTTTCACTCGTTTCTTCATGTAACAAGTTCTTTCTGGCAACTCCCATCTAGATGCTACTACAAATAGAAAGAGGATTTGGCCCCAACGTCTAATATAGAAGAATCTGAGACAGAAAGTGATACAGAAGAACCTGGACTACCAGAGATGGACGAACCTAGGAAGCTAGACTATGGCAAGATTTTGCCACTAAAAAGACTGTACTGTTTTATGTAGGCCAAATCATTTCTAATAAGACCTTATTAGACTAGTGTTGACCTACGCTGTGGAAACCTTAACCCTTACATGCAGAAAAGAAGAAGCATTAAGGAAATTTGAAAGGAAAATCATAAGGTCCCATCTTACTCAATGGAGATCAATAGACACCAAGAATGAACCACAAAATTAAGAAAAATCTGGATGGTGAAGATATTGTTACCTTCATAAAAGCTCAAGTATAAAATGGTTTGGGCAGATCATGAGATCTAGCAAAGATAGACTGTTGAAGAAGATTCCTGACATTGCCCGAAGCAGAGGACGGCCAAGATAAAAATTGAAAGAAGACAAGTGAATGAGGGAAAAATAGAGACTAGTGTGAATTGGAACATCTTAACTACTGTACTAATTACAAACTACTGTGTATGCAACATTTAAATTAATGTTTGCATGATTAAAAAGATTGATTGATCCTGAATTCAATCGTTGGTTACCGATGCCATGGGCCATCTTGTTTATTATTTTGAACAGAATGTAAAAAATTTGAATTTTGAGAAGTTTGATTTGGAAAAAAGTTCGTTGTTCCTATGATATAAATTACTTTTGTTGTTATCTTCGGTAACAAATCAATATCATTGAATTCATTTAGTTTGTGTGTGATACAAGAAAGTTAAAATTCAGAATACTTAGAAACCACTAAACTAATGGGACTGAAGATATATCAAGTTGCTTTGGACATATTGGGGCCCCAATTTTTTAGAAATTTGGTTGGGGAAAACACGGATATTACCTGAACACCTGCACTTTTTGAATTAAGGCAAGTCCTTTTTGTTTGTTCATTTCTATTTTATTTTCTGATTCCTTTTTACAAAGCAAATTGTTATATCTATATACAGTCCATTTATTTCATTGGTATTTGTACGAGTTCAAATTTGTCGATAGGTAGCTCATGCAGGTACAAGTACAAGAAGGAAAGATGAACACGGTAGCAAAAGAACTTTTAATATACAAATTAAAATTGCTGAACTTGAAGATTAAAAATGTATTGTATGAGCGTACTCAAAATTTAAAATGCGATTTTCTCAAAAACTAGCAGGAAGCGACCACATGTTGATAAGGAAAATATGTTCTAAATCATTCCATCTACCCCCACATTACGAGGTTTCGAGCTATATTAGTTACGCCCTGTATATGTTTCAGATGCCAGTTAGTTATTACTATTGTCCATCTCACGTTGCGACTACAGTGAAGGAAAGATAGCCAATGTATTTCTTATGGGAGTTTGTGCTTCGTTGTTGCCACCTATTTCACTGTATGAATCTATAGAAATGTGGATTAAGTGTAATCGTAACCATACAAAAGGAGAATTTAAAAGAAAGTCTTATTAACATGTATTTGTTATTTTATTAAACATTACTTGGGATTGTTACATTGCACATGTATCTAAATATCCAATATTTTATTACTTATACTTTTTTGTTTAATTCTTTCGTCTTCAAATTCTTTCAACATAAAAATAACAGCTAGTTATCTTCTGTATGATCTTTTTAATCTTTTAATTCACAGGTAAATACAGGAAGTCCCAAACGTAATTTTAACGGTAAAATGATTTCATCATGATAAAATCATTCATTTGTTCAACTTGTTTCAAAAAAAACTTGCAAAAACGGAAATTTAGAATTAGCAGCAAATGCAAAGGATTTTAGTAAACAGTAAACCCTTCGGTTTTTTTCTACTTTTACTTCGCGGAACTACATAATACAGTTTGTACTTACTGAAATTATAGTATAATGTTTTAACGCATACAGTGCATCCGTCTAAAGGTGACATAGTTTCTGACTTTTTCATAATAATTTTGTTTTAAATAATTTTGAAACTCGAGAGAAAATATGTAATTATGAACAGCGATTATAAAATATTGCGTCTATAAGGAAACCCACTTCAAACACCACTATCTAATAAATAAACACATGGGGTGTCACAATTAACAGCCAAAGTCGGGTAAATGTGACATCTGTGGAGTTAATTGTGACACAAGTTTAAAACATCATTGAACTATCTATAACAAGGTTTCCACATTCAGTGACACATTTTAAACAGTAAAATGTGACACCTCATGATTTTTTTTTCCAATTTGCTGGAATAACAAACTAGTTTCTGAAATGAAATGTGTATTTCTAAACTGTATCACTAACAAACATGACAAATACAAAGTAAAATATATTATTATGAACAAAAAATTAAACAATTTTCTGTTTAAACGAAAATTAAACGTAATTGCACTTTGTTCAGTTAACAAAAAGTCCATCAAAACTTATTGGAAAAATTAATTGACCTCTTCGGTAAGATTTAGGTGCAGGTATTCTTGAAGATATCTTCAAGTGGCACAACGTCAACGTCTTCTTTGTCCGGCCAAATAAAAACGCTTTTGTAGCGTTTCACAAATTTAATTGTTGCACTTTCGCTGGAGATCACTTTTATTGTGCCTACGTATCTTTTAATATTCTTTTTGCTCGCGTAAGTAACTATTACCCAGTCACCAACTTTTGGTGTCAGATTCAGAGTTTCTTCTTGAGCGTTGTCCGAATCATTGATATTGTCGGAAGTGTGATCTGATAAATGAATGTCAATTTCTTCGCTTTCATCACTGCTATCGTCTTCATTATCTTTTCTGACTTTTTTTGTTTCTTTTTTTCTTTGTTCTTGCTTTTGCCTGTGAATGAGTTTTCCTTCTGTAGTAAAGTTTGCAAATACGTTTCGCGTGTTATTATTTCAGCACAATTGTTAGTGACGCGTTTTCTTTTTTTTTGTACTTGAAGTAGTCTTCCCAATTTTTTGAAGCAATAATTTCTCAAATGATACTGATGTGCTACAACTAGGACCAACAGTGGGTGTTTGAATAGACGTATTGGTAGTAACAATAGGGTGCTGAGTATTTTGGACAATCTCGTCAATGGTCTTTTCAGGTGATGAATTTTCAGTTTCTTGAATAGGAAAATTTTCAGTGTCTTGAGTTTCTTGAATCTCTCGAATAGGAAAATTTTCAGTCTCTTGAGTTTCTCGAATAGGAACATTTTCAGTCTCTTGAGTTTCATTGATAGGAATATATTCAGTCTCTTGGGTTTCATTTATAGGAAAGTTTGCAGGATTTGGTATTTCAACAGGTCCATTCTTTTCATTTAAATATTTTTTCTAAATCTTCTGGTTTAAAAATAGTTGTTTTGAGAGCATTTCTGTTGATTGGATAATCACGATTATCATCATATAGACCGGTAATTCGAAATCCCTTTTTCAAGCTTTCGGTGGGAAAATTGGTCCATACTATTCCTGTGAGAGTAGAAAAATCGGCTTTGCTCAAATTTTTCCCATAATTATTTCGCTGCCACTGAGCTAATTCTTCATTCCACATCTTTTTGTATGTATTAAAAGGAGCTGCATCTAGAGGTTGGAGAACGTGAGTGGTGTGTGGGGGTAACTTTAATAGTGTAATATTTTCTTCTAAAGCCAAACGGATCGTCTTAGAGGTGATGTGTGATGTATGACCGTCGATTATAATCAACAAAGGCCTTTCATTTGGACAGTTATTTAAAAAGTGATTTTTAAACCACTGGTAAAATATGTCTGCCGTCATCCAACCATTGGGGGAAACCCCATAACCAGTATTAGGATAGCCATCCTCTGGAATCCACGAGTCCCAAAGATATTTTGCTTTAAAAATTATAAAGGGGGGCAATTTTTGCCCATCGGCAGAGATGCAAAAAAGAACACTTGTATTGGTTCTGCCAGTGCCAGCCGTGTGGCGAAAAACTTTTTGGTTTTTTTCGGCAACCACTTTTGAGTTTATCGGGTCATGGAACACAGATGTTTCGTCCAAGTTAAAAATTAAATGGGGTTTGTTGATAATATCTAAAGATCTAGCTGTTTCTTCATACAAATCAAAAAATCCGTAAATGATCCATGGCGTTGTTTGTTCAGTTCTAATGACAGGGCGTTTTGTTGGCTTCTTTCAGGACAAATGCCATCTTGCGCTAAAGTTTTGATACCATTCTTTTCCCGGAATACCATTTTTAAAACGTGTTTGCAAGTTATTCTCCTTTACATAAGTGGCGACGACGTTGATTAATTCTTTTTTGGACAATCCAAAACCCCACTTATTCATTATTTTGATAGTTTTTGCCAATTTTTCTTCATCTTCTTTGCTTATATCTGTTGATCTACCTAATTTACAGTTGACTGCAGTTTGCTTTCTATTTTTCCAGCCTTTTAATTTTAAAATGAGAGTAGATCTAGGGATACCATATCGTAGAGCAGCTCGTTTCTGACTCATGACATTGTTTTTTATTGCCAATAATGCTGCTTCTAAATCTTCATTGGAGTAGTTTTTAACTTTGACCATTCTAGAAAAAAAGTGGTGTCACAATTAAAACACGCAAAAATTCCGTGGGTGTCACATTTAACGGCTATATTACAATTAATCAGCTAAATGTGACACCCCGTGTAAAAAAAAGATTTGCAGATTTGAGGTTATAAAACCGTGGGCTAACTAAAAATAATGTTTAAAGATAATGTTGATACAAACAAAGTGGACTAACATGAAAAGTTAACTTTTTTATGCAAGTTTAGGTGACCGAAGAATCAACTACGCATTTCAGTTGTTTTAAGATTCCAAAATTAACTCACCTGAAACTATTGCTTAAACCACCACAAGTTACACCAGCTATAGTAAACTGTCTATTTTACACACACAATACATTAAAACATCCATAGGTGCCGCCATTGTCAAATTAAAATAGGGTGTCACATTTAAAGGAGTGTCACATTTAGACGGATGCGCTGTATAAGCAAATTTCTTAATACAGAAATAATTATTTGATATCAAATTTTGATAGCTTGTGCATCTATAGATCTTCGCTTAGTTGTTTGGGTTTAATCGTTTGTAATTATTGTTAACATTGTCGTGTTGTTTGTTGTAACTATTCGTATTGTAGTATTACATAACACACATAGTACATTATACAAAAGTATGGCGGATATTGTTAAAAACAGAATGGGTTGTGTACTAAAGGTTGGTGAAAAACAGATTTCGTCAAATTTGATAAAATATCGTCTTACTGAGACCCAGCAGTCATTACCAGTAATTATTCGACAAGTTTCTAAACAAACAGGTATTAGTGAAAAAACTTTGTTCTCAGTACGTCAAGAAAGTATTTCACCTGATGGAATAATATCTCCAAGAAAAAGAGCGAAGAATAAAAATACTTCAAAATCGCGCAATATAACCTACTGTGATGGAATTAGGAGTGAAATTAGAAGAAAGGTGTAGTGTTAGAAGTACATTGAATAGATTATTACGTGATATGAATTTTCAGTATGTTAAGAGAGGACGACGATCTTAATTAATTGAAAGAGAAGAGATAATTGCATGGCGTCACGTTTATTTAAGACAAATTAAAAAATATAGAGAAGAGGATTACAATATAGTTTATATTGATGAATCTTGGGTCAATCTTGGCCACAGCGACAAAGTTCAATGGGTGGATATGTCAATTAAATCATATCGGGACGCCTTCATTCGAGGATTAACCACTAGTTTGAAAGCTCCCACAAAGCGTGGCCCTCGTTTTATTTTACTTCATGCTCGCAGCAACCAAGGTTTTATAAATGGGGCAGAGTTGACCTTCCTAGCAAAGAAGAACAGGGCGGATTATCATGATGAAATGGATGTAGCTACTTTTGAGACTTGGTTTAGAAATTCTTTGTTGCCCAATTTAACTGCAAAGTCAGTTGTAGTAATGGATAATGCACGATACCATTGCCGAAAAATTGAAAAGATACCAAATCAGTCTTGGAAAAAAGAAGAAATACGATCATGGCTTTGGTCAAAAGATATATAGTTTGACGATGATTACTTGAAAGACCTGTTGGACGTGGTGAAGGCTTTCAAATCTAATTACGACAAATACATTCTTGAAGAATGTGCAAAAGAATACGGCATTCCAATAGTAAGATTACCTCCGTACCATTGCGAGTTAAATGCCATTGAATTGGTTTGGGGTGATGTAAAACAGTATATCGCTAAAAAAATACCACATTTAAAGAAGGAGATGTTCGAAATTTAATTAGTGAATCATGAAAAATGGAACAATTATGTTAACCATGTAATTAAAACAGAAGATAACATGTGGTAAATTGATGGACGATATTGGGCCAATACTTATAAATTTGGAAAGTGATAGTGAAAGTGAGTTAGAAGATGAAAGTGATTTGTGCTAATGCTGAACTTTTTGCTGTTGTATTTTTATACTCATATTATTTGTTTTTAATTTATCACTGATTTATATAAAAACTGTACAATTAAAAAAGTGTAGTTTGATAGTATACAATTTGATAGTATACAATAATTTATTAGTTTTAATGTTTCTTTATTTAATAAAAACCAAATAACTATAACTTGTGTTGTACTTTTTTATTTACCTAAAATTGAAAAACTCGAAATAAAAGGTTTGACTTTTAATTATATTCAAAATTATTAGTTTTGTAATAGTACTGGCGTTAACTCATAAAGTATGTAACTATCGAAGTAAATCTTTTATTAAACATTTTTGAGAAAAATCCTCGAACACGTTGATTTTTATCTTAAATGAGACATATTTTAGTGTAATTATACTGGGGCCGCCGAATAGATATAGTACAAAAAAAATCAAGGCAGCACAGATTGTACTGAATGGCTTTATGTGAAAGTGAAATTTACAATAAAACATTTTTGCATATGAATTGTTAATTCATTATAAATAATGTCTCTTCGAGAGATGCTAATATAAATAATAACCATACATTTTAAAAAATTGCAGTTTTATTAATTTAATAAAAATGTTATTACAAGTTCGTGAGTAAGACAATTTGACAGTAAACTAATTGATATCTTTTTGGTACAAGTAAACATGCCTTTCAATTTGAGCGGTATATTTGAATGCTACCAATAGAAAGGTTTTGTTAAAAAGAGGGGGTAATTGTAGGCGGTTTTAATTACTATATCTGTTCAGCGTCCCGAGTATAGTATTTGCAGATCATCTTTTGTTCTCGAGTTATGGCAATAGCGAAAATATTTTTAAATGGAAACCCTAATTTTTTATGGTGGATTTGGAAAGCAATTTCCGAGATAATTGCTTTTAAAGTTTTAAAACAAAAATTAAAAAGCAATCAAGAGTTCCAAGTTTTAATAAAAAAAATTCTTTTAAGAACTGCCATAAATTTAACGCTAAGTCAATTGTTACATGTCTACTTGACTTTTTATCAAAAAATTTGAACTCTTGATCTGAACTTTGATTGAATAACAATCAAGAGTTTAATTTTCTTAATAAAAAAAGCAAGTATCCATTTAACAAGTGACTTAGCGTTAAACTTATGACAGTTCTTCAAAGAATTCTTTTTTTTATTCAAACTTGGAACTCTTGATTGTTTTTTAATTTTTGTTTTAAAACTTTATTATCTCGGAAATTTCTTAATACAGTATCATACTTTTTTAGCATATTTGATCTTAGCATTACATTATCTTTCCAAATCCATCATAAATAACTAGGGTTTCCATTTAAAAAATTTTGTTATCGTCATAACTCAGAAACAAAAGACTATCTACAAATAACGATTACACTAAAACATGTCTCCTTTAAGATAAAAATCGACGTGTTCGAGGATTTTTCTCAAAAATATTTAATAAAAGATTTATTTTGATAGTTCCAGACTTTATATGCGCACTACATGAACAGCAACAAATTTTGAAATTTTGTTTTACTACCGCTGTCAGAAGAAGTGACTACCTGCAATATAACTTGCTCGAACAATAGGGATTATAAAGGTTTATGCAGTTACAACTACAATATTTAGAAAGTGTTTTTAAAAGTTGCCTGCAAGATTGGCAACCCCGTTGTCCATAAGAACACACACTCTAGTCTCAACGTGAGATGACCAATAGAGATGTGCATTTTAGGTAAGCATAAAACCACTATGTCAAGGCAGCGAAGCAATTTAATCTGCAATAGTACAATGTAACATAAATGGATGCTTGAAAATGGTCCTAAATGTCTTATAACTTATATAAAAGATGAGCTAATCAAGGGTTTTTTCAAGCAAGATTCCTTAGCAATCTAATTGGGAATAACCGTCTTGTTTGGGTTATGAAATAAAAGAATCAATAAACAATTATTATTATGATTAATAAATAACATTCACAAATTCATTCCATGAATTGGTGCATATGCACGGGTGTGTTGTTATACTAATACACAATGCATGTATTGTTAATAACATTAACATAATATTTTTCATCTTATGATAACAATATTTTGTTTTATTTAATTTAATTCATGGTTGGAATAGAACTATTACAAACAGACCATTAAAGCAACAATATGAAAAATTATTGATAAGTAAATAATGTGTAATTGAATTTAATCTCAATCAAAATTCAAATAAAAATTATAACACCAGTTAATTGCAAGACTACATAAAATGAATCATTAAACCTAAGCATTCATAATAAAAATGTCTAATGACGCATTCATTTGATAAAATTGTTTGTCTGCCACATCGAATAGTCAACCAATAAAAATATTGTCACTTAACATTTAATGAAATGGACGAATGAATTATTATGAAATTTTTCTTACCAAACAATTCTTTTTCATAAGCTCTTTGTAACTTCATCTGACGATATCTATATCTTTCTTTCCATTCAGCCAACTCCTCAGGTCCATGAGCTTCAACACATTGAACACCAAATCGACAATTCTGTTTTTCAATCCAGTATCTACATTGTGTATATGCTTCAGCATTCATACCCCTTGGTGGTGGACGCCAATACCAATCTCGACCTTCATCAGACATTATAATTATTTGATGACTTTCCGTTTGACAATGCCCCCTAAGTTCTGATTTGTCTCTAAATGTTATGTTGCAATATGCACACGAAGGTAAATGATCGACATGGCCAACCTACATATAAAATATCAACATAAGTTACAAATCAATCAACAATGAACATCTTACATCAGATAATCGCCTCGTTGAACTTTCCAAAAGAGCCTTCTGCTGCGATCCATGCATTGCAAGATGAAGTTTTTCTAAAAGCTTGGGTGCTTCAGAGTTTTTACTTACTGCTAACCATTCTCTAGTTGCTAACTCTGCATCGCCAAATCTTTGCAGTGCAAATAACGCATGCACAAGGCGAGATCTTGCACGAACACCACTACTATTACCACCATCTTTTGTGTCAGCAAGCAATTTGATAATCTTTCTACAATCAGCTACAACTGCTTCATATTGTCCTAGTTCTAAAAAACATTCTGATCGGCCCAATAAATATGAAATTATTCGATCCTTATTGTATGGTTTCGTCAACAACAGTTTGTTGTATAGTTCTGCAGCCTTTTTCCATTCTCTTTTTTGTAAATATTCACTTGCTTGCTGTTCCATTGAGATTTCTTGTGAATGAACTCTTTTTTTGTAAATGAATTCTACTCTATGATTTATTATTTATATGATTACCAAGTATTACAACACATAAACTCAAACTTATTACGTCTCTTTTAAACATTTAATGTCTCAAGGAAGTTAAATTAATCGTAAATTCTTTTATTTTTATCCGAAAATTAAAAAATGTTCACTGCTGTTGACAGTTCACCAACAATAATAACAAAATTCTAACCTATAGGGGATTTTTCATAACAGCTGTCAGTTTGTAACCATGTTTGGTGTTGAAAAGTGGCATCTCTAAAATAGAGTTGAGATATTCAGTTTGAACTAACATTTTTACAAACTAGTTGCAATAATTTTTATTAATGCAGAAATTAATGTTTAAAATGCGATTACTTATACTTATCATTAAAAATTTTCATCTGTATTAGATTTGTAAGGAATTGAGAGTCTATACAGGGGTTTTTAAAAAAGAAGTTGTAAAAGTAAATCTTATGTAAGTGCGATGTTGCCAAATATATTATACATACGTTTAAATATCCTATAAATACTGCGTTCGTAAATTCGAAGAAGTAGAAACATAAAACAGAATTGACCGCTAGCTAGCGACAAATCGAAATTTACTCAACTTTACTATTTGTGTTATTTATTAGCTAGCCAATTATGTCTTTATTTTAACTAATTTTCTATATAATAATACACAACTTTCTTGTATTCGTTTTGTCAGATACATAACCTATAACTAATTAAAGTCTGTGTACCTAATTTGACATCTGTCAAAGTTACAATAAACTATAAAAAATTAAATACAACATCAAAATTTACAATAAACTATACTATTTTGTAGTTATAAACGAATACAAAAAGCATTATGGTTTAAACCTCGACCTCGAACCTGAAAATTAACTGAAAATCGACATGCAGCGCACTTGTATCGAAGATAACATTATCTATTTATACACTCTACAAATCTAAACCTGTCAGTTGTAGCACATGCAAACATGAAATACTGGAAATCCTTAAATCTGTTTCAGAATACGGAAATTTACACAGCGTAGACTTTGTTAGCCAATCAGTAAACAAATTTAAGTGGAAATCTTAATTTAGGTACTCCTCGGAATTTATAGAATTTGAAGGGTTTAATTCTTATTATTAAAAAAGTATTTTATCTTCAAACGTCAGTAAAGTGTGACATTATACTGCTGGATTGACAGTACTAAAGTGTCACTTCGTTGCCATGGCACTTAATTCACTTTAGCGCCGCTCACGAGCGGCATATAATGACTTTAGTGCCGCTTACAATTACTTTACTGCCGCTTACAATTACTTTACTGCCGCTTACAACTTTGCATTAAAATAATTCATGAATTTCAATATTCTTTAAATACGTTTTCTATTGTCTACGTTTGAAGATAAAATAGTACATATTATGCAGAGCTAAAGTGACTTTATGCGGCTCATCTGTAATTTCTGGGCTCACTGTCGCTCGTCCGTTAAACCAATAAATTCGCCACATAAAGTCTTGCTTTAGCTCTTTATAATATAATATACTATTATGTTTCAGACTTTTTTTGTTGGTGCTTATACCTGTGATACGAACTATATAAACAACTCCATAACAACCAGGGCATTATAAGCGGGCGTTATAATCTATAACGCCCGCTTATCTTTTACTTTGCAATCTGAGCCGGCGTTACGTTCAACAGTAATTTGGATCATGTTAGGCCAAAAACAATACTGTACTATGCGTACGAGTGTGTTGCGACACAACAAATAACAAGTATTTGCAACATAGTTTCTGGGCGCGTAAATAAAACTAACTTACTCTTTAGATGCTATTAGGACTTTTTTTATTTTCATGTCGGTAACAACAGCAAAAACATTTGAATTTAAATTGTCATATCTCTGTTTGACTTTTATAAATTTAGTAAAAGTTGTTACCATCCGACAAACATAAACATTACTAGCTTTAAAATATATAACCAACGTCCTTGGCAACGTCAACAATTATAAATTAAAACTAATTTTCTACTTGTACGATGTATTCTCGTGAAAAATAAAATTTTGTATGCACCACGAGCGTTACTAGATAATGCCTATCGGGCGACTTCCACCCCTCGGGCCCTTCAGGCCCTCGGGCAGCAACAGCCCTCCTGGCATTATCATCATCCTAACGCCCTTGGTACATAAATAATTAATTTTTTATAGCTGTCAAGAAAATGATGACATTTGCTCATTAATATCCGTATGCAAAATGCCACATTGGTTTCGTTTACTTGACAACGTGCACGAAATATTTTCGCTTTATGCGATTTATGCATATTTGAGCAATGTCGTTTCCGTAGCAACAACGAAACTATCCAATTTGCACTGAAATAAAAAATTCCTTGTGTTATCGACGAACAAAAAGTTCGTCTCTGAATTCGTGAAGTCTGTCGGACTGTCGCCTTTTTCCATGTTGACTTTTTTGAATTTTTCTTTTTGGAATCTTATAGTACCTCGAATTCTAAGAAACTTTTGGTTGAAGCATTTTTTTGTATCTCTTCGGGAAAGTGGTCAAAATGACCACCGAAAATTTCGGTAAATTTTTGAAAAATTTTGTATTTTTTAAAAATTTACAAAAAAATAAACATTTTTAGCAACTTTCTTTTTTCAATGAAAAATCTTAGGACTTTTTAATTTTAGTTTAGTTTAAATTTTAGTTTTTATGACAACTAATGTGTTACGTCAACATTAGTTTTCAAAAATAAATTAGTTTATTAAGTATACAGTTGTTTTTGTTCGTCATGGCAATGCTAGCTCTGCGCATTCTCAACTGGTTTTTTATGATTGTTTTTCTACTTTTTCGATTATACAATAACGCTGTAGAAGAAACGTTCTGTGAAATTCGTGCTCGAAATGACTTTGGTGGTCTCGAATGAGTTTTTCAAAAAGACATTCATTCTTGACCACCAAAGTAGCATTTCGTGCACTAAATACACAAATAATTATTATCTAGAATTTATACCCATTTTAGATGGCTTAAGAAATATAGGTCGTCGCAATGCCGCTATTTTCGTGCTAGGTAACAGTTGCTATACGCCTGGTATTGAAGCCGACACGATTGTCATATGAGGCGCGTGACGTTCTAAAACATTGATTAACGCTTGGTACCAAAAAGTACATAATTGCTAACAAGTAGAGTTGTCGATTATTTCTGCTTCCTGTTAATCAACATGTTCCGCCATTTTCGTGCTAGCTGCATAGTGCACGCATAGTGGAAGTCTATGAGATGCCCTATCTTTCTAAGCTTGCTTAGACATTTATGGACCTTGCCACAAAGGACTTAATCAAATAAGATTAGAGAGAGTTAAGATTGGAAGCTAACCGACCATGTTGTAGGTATTGCCATCTATAGTCTTCGGGGAAGCTGGAAGTGGTCGGTAAAAAAAGTAATCGATGATCATGACCAGAATATTGGGCATTGTTTTAGTTACTATTGGTAACATAACTTAACTGTATTTTCAAAACGCAGTTTTGAGTATTTTTGTTGATAGTGTTACGTAGCTTGGTTTGCTTCGTGTTTAATAGCCTCGACCATGTTCCGAATTCACCTTTCTTCGTATTAGTCTTCACCATGTTACCAAGTCATGTAGCTTTACAACCCAGCCAGCACACTGACGTCATAATGTCGCTGTTTTTTGGCAGTAATGACGTCAAATTGTTGTAAAACTGATTATGTCACATTCCAAAGACGCCATTAAAATGTCCTATACTAGGACTAAGACAGGAATTATAAATAAATAGTTGAATATTGGAAATAACATTTATTATATAATACAGTCGAAACATCTCTATATTGTGGCCACCTGCTTAATATGACCAGTATTCGTTGGCCCCTGCTAAAATAATATATTTTTAATGAAACTTGCACGTACTGTATTGTACCTCTAAAAGACGTCGCTTTGAAGACGTCTACGTACGTCCCATTATATGACGTCTTATGGAGATCATTTATTAGTCATATGACGTCGTCGACCAATAATGACTTATTGTCATTATTGTAGGAAACAACGTTATTATAACCTCAGTGGCTGGGCATTAAAAGAAGACACTTACGCTTTATCTAATCTACTGTATTCATTACTTAAATTTACCTAACTTATAACTACGACTCTAATTCTATATATAAAAACGTAATTTGTACTTACCAACTAATTACAATTTGTAGGGCCATTTCCCTCGTTCTGGCTATGACAATCAAAGGAATAAGAAGGAATAACTAACTATTCCTTTTGATTGTCACTTCCCATCTTACCTCCTAATCGCTACCACAATCTCCATTTGCAACCAAGGATGGCTCAGCCTGACCCTATTAACCAGGGCAGTGTCATAATACCAAAATTAACATTACTTACTTTATTATGACTCACTTTGCAAATCAGGGACTGGAATCCTTTACAAAAATATAGGTTCCGGTTCCAGTTTCGATTCTTGGAAATTCAAAATAAGGGTTATGGTTCCAGTTCCAATTTTAATTTTCTAAACATTAAGGTTCCGGTTCCAGGATTTTTTAGGTTCCATAAGGCTTCCGGAAGCAAAAGTAATGACGTCTCATGTGTTTGTATATACATAGTTATAGCATAGGCGCCCGCAGAATTTGTCCAGGGGGGAAGCCTAGAATGAACGGCATGCTAGGAGGGGCAAACCTAGAAAAAAACGGCATATTATACACAAAATTTTCAATAAAATTCTAATTGTTCAACTTCCAGAGTGGGGGCAAGTGCCTCTCCTTGCCCCCCTTTCGGGCGCCTATGAGTTATAGTATTTTTTTTGTATCCCTTCTCACGTCAATTGCTGTTTAGAGTTACTTTTGCTTCTTGTTTCAGTGCAAAAATAGAGATAGGTGGAGATTTATTAGAAGATGTAGTAAGCAACCAAGAGAAAATGACACGTCCAAATTTGAAATTTGTTGTGCTTTGCAAGATTTAGTCCTCAAAAACAGCAACAACAACAGTCATCCTTCCAACAATAAGTATAACAAGGATTCCAGTATCAATGACTTTAATTATTATTATTATTATCATACCAAACGTAAAATACTTAAATAGTACAGTCAAATAAAGTGGAATGTAAGGTGAAATAAGGTGAAAGACTGGCTGAAAAATCTCCTATAATCCCGTGTCTGCGTTACAAGATATTAAAGGTCAAAGGTCACAAAAATCGTTTTTTTCGCAATTATTTTGCTTTCTATGCGTCATATGTCATTCAAGGTAGAGTCACTGCATCTAGTCACCTAGGCCAGCTGGTCGATCAGAGTAGCGCAAACCGCCGCCATATTGGGGCAGAGAAGGGTGATTTTTAATAATGGACAAATTAAAACCATGTTTTACGTGTTTGACATATTAGAGGTTTGATCTTTCAGAATAAGAAAAACCTTTTAAAGTAAACGTGGATTTCATTAAATTCAATACAGAACAAATAATGAACAATTTCGTGCTTCATTTGCCCCAATATGGCGGCGGTTTGCGGTACTCTGGTCGACCAGCTGGCCTAGGTAACTAGATGCAGTGACTCTAATTCAATGTTCTCATAAGCGCCGGTGTCCACATGCGGGAATTCCCGTTGCGGGCCCGCAAATGCGTTCTACGATACTATAAGTTAAATGGTGCAGTTCACACATAGTGCGTCATCCTTGCGAGCTCGCAGCTAGCATCTTGCGGGCGTTTCTTGACGCAGATCCCTACAGCCCCCCAAGGTTGACGCAGCAGCAAGTACGGGCTCAAGATACCTTGTTGTATATTGTGCGGTTCACACATGCGGGTGTTTGACGCAAGAACGGTAATAGAATTAACAATGGTGAGTTCTATAATTTTGAAGAATTATTGGATATTCTGCTGTTTATTGGTGTTATTTGTCAAAATTTAATGAAAAGGATGACAAGTATTGTTAAGTGAAGGGAAATAGAATAAGAATGTAGTTAAAATTTAAGTCATATGTTTTTAAACCTTTTTATTTAGAAATTCAGTTTTGGTTCACTTTTATCTTCTTAATATAAATAACTAGGGTTTTTAAACATATTTCTGATAAAAGTCTATAAAACTACTTACTACCTGAAAATAACTGTGCGGCATTCGGGCTACTATTCTGGGAGTTATTAAATTTAGAAATACCTACCTGCTTATAGGGGCTATAGGGACAGCCTGCGAATTTTGGTTTATTCGATTTATAAATTATTTGAAAAGTTTTTTTTTTGAAATCTAACGTAGCACAAGCGATTGTACATCAAGCAATATTATAATAAAATAGCGAAGGTGCTTTCAAATTAGTTTTTAAATCTAGTATCTAAGTCAATTTTAGCTATCTTGGACAATAGGACAATAGGGGGAATTCCACCCCCAGTAGGGATTTTTAACGTGCCAAACATCGCATTGACACGAGACCTAGTTTTACTTCCTATCCGAGAAGAAGGCATGTTTTAAATTTTTCTCCGCTATGAAAAATTACCAGCTCGGCCGGGGATCGAACCTGCGATCTTTGGTTTATGAAGCAAACATGCAAACCACTAATCCACCGAGACTGGCTTCAAATGATTTATAAATCGAATAAAGCGACATTCACGACCTTTCCTTAGCCCCCTTAAGATCTTTACTACATACTAATTATTACATGTATTGTAGTTGTATTGCTTTAATTATGCTTTTGGTATGAAGAATTATGGGACGAACCTTAGTTAAGTTTTATTTTGTGTGTTTGTATACTTTCCTAATAAACATTGTCTTAAATTATAAACGTGTTATTTAATTATACAAAACCTTCGACAATTATCTTTAACCGCAAAATAAACATTTTGTAGATAATATAAGCAAATACAACTCGTTTTCTGCAATATACATCTGTTTCTGATGGCAGTAGATTGTTTACTGTGCGTCATTTCACCGTGTAGTGTGAACTGATTTTTGCGGGCCCGCAGCGAGCTCGTTGCGAGCACGCAACGGGAGTTTGCATGTGGACACCGGCGCTAAAACTTGTAGATCATAAAATTATCTACAATTTTCATTAGAAGCATTTTGCCGTATGATCAACCGTTCTCGAGATATATTGCGGAGAGTGGCACGCGCGCATATAAACTGCGGAGCCAGGTATATAGTTCGCTGTACAAAGTTAATTATTGAATAAAATGGCAAAATATTGAAATTATTATTTTTTATTCTTTTATTATTAATTAAAAACTGTTAACATCAAATAAAAAATAATAATTTTAATATTTTGCCATTTTATTCAATAATTAACTTTCTAGCGAACTAACAGGTGATTATAAACCCTCGACATCTCAGTTGCTGTGAAATTTAAAACGTATGTGTTTTATTACTCAAAAACAATAATTTTTTGAACGTCAAATAAATTACATTAATTTATTATACGTCTAAAACAGTAATAAAACACAATGTTTATTATAATGTCAATAAACAAATAAGTAGATTTTATTTCTTTAGATAATCTTGGAGATTAAATAACTATTTTTAATATACATTCACTATTCTGAATTTCGCGCCATTCATATTGTAGCGACCGTCGCGACTTCTATTGGGTCTTAATTCAGCGC
The DNA here is from genome assembly GCA_929113105.1 of Agrypnus murinus. NCBI lineage: Eukaryota > Metazoa > Arthropoda > Insecta > Coleoptera > Elateridae > Agrypnus > Agrypnus murinus. The sequence goes on from OV816027.1 coordinate 147,941,866, forward strand.
CAGTCAAAGGCCAGTCATACTATCATGGCCAGCTTCATTCATGTCCGCAGGATCCGCAGGTAGCGAATATGAATGGCCATGATATTGTAGCAATTATTGCGACATCTAACGCCTCAAGGGAAATTGAATCATAAAGAGAGTAGTCATTTGTTTTCATATATGTAGTACTTGGTAGTACTCTTATGCCAGTTTCCTATCTTAACCCTTTCTAATCTTTGATTAATACTTGATCTTTTCACTACTAGACCATAAATTACCTCAAAAATCTATAGCCAAAAATATCAATTTCTATATACAAGGTTTCTATACACAGAATTCTTAATTTAACTTCCAAATTCAAATCTTCCCCTCCTATTTAGGAACTACACATCCCACGAGGTTAGCGACACTGACTACATGTCACTTTTTTTGACGTATGTCTTGTGTTGACAGAACATTTTAATGTCAACAAATAACAACATTTAAAATCTCCTGTCCACTTATTCAGTATTACATAGTTATAATTACAATTTACAAAATATGTTAATGTGAAAAGAATTATTATAAACCACTTTACTTAGCAATGGATAAGCTTACATTAATCTCGGGTACACTCTTCATGGCTGCTGATGTTTTTGCAATCGTAAGTTTAGCAATGCCTGACTGGATAATAACAGACGTTGGAGGTAAACTAAATGATATATAAAACACAAAATCATGAGATTTATATTATGATTTCAGGTGATACAAGGTTAGGTTTAATGTGGACGTGTATGACCTTATACAACCGACCTCAAGTTTGCTTTACACCTGACCTTCAACCCGAATGGTTGCTTGCTTTGGTTTGTATTTTTGTTGGGTGTATATGCATTACAACAACAATTATTTTATTGGCTTCATCGCATTGGGATCGTAATGTGGTGCCGTACGCAAGATGGGTTGGTTTTACAGCGAGTAAGTTACGAGTAGATAATCAGTATATTTTATGATTGTTTATTTGAAAATGTGTTTCAGTGGTGTTGTTTTGTTTGGCCGCTGTTATATTTCCAATGGGATTTCACGTAGATGAAATTGGTGGGCAACCATATCAACTTCCAAACAGTCATCAAGTTGGAATCTCGTATATATTATTTGTATTAGCATTATGGATAACAGTAATCTCAGAACTTTTCGCAGGAAAAGTTTGCTTACCACATTTTTAATTATTGATGTTTTTTAATTATAAGATGTAAAAATAATGATCTAACAACTTATTAATTAGGGTGATTTATGTAAATAAATGTACTAATTGTTTTGTATAAAATTTTATTTCATGTTTTAAATGTCTATTTATTTCTACTTTAATCAAATAAGTACTCTTAGGAAAGATTCATTAATTTAAAATGATGGAAAAAATATTTTTTAATTTAAAATATGTGTTGTAATAATAATGGGTTGAAAAGTAATATCTTATCGGAGGGATATTTAGTACAAAGATACAAATAAAACACTTATTTTTTTGGTGGTTTACTATATGGAATTATAGGGATTAGTGTAATCTAAAGATGGTTGTGTACTTTAGGTTTTGTGTATTCTAGAATGTCATTTTATAATTTATTACGTTTCAGTGTTATATTCAATAATTAAAAGTGTAATTCTAAATGAAAACATCGAAAGATTTTATGTAATACACTTTGTGTATTGTAATAAACTTTCGCATTGTCACCAAATAGGAAGTTTATGCTGTATCAAAATATTTGTAATCTATAGAGATTTTCCTTTTTTTGAGATTTTTGAATCATTAAAATTTTATTAATAAAATGTAAAGTTAAATAAATATAAATAATAATACTGCGCAACAAATTTAAACCTGTTTTCTATAATACGGAACAACATACATATCTTATTTTTATAATCGATTTCCAGAATTCAATTGTATTAGCCGAATTGCTTTATCACATAATTTTTTGGTTATATGGCTTAAGAGACTTAAATAATGCTTTTTTGAGGGGTTTTTATTCGTTTTACCTTCATAATGAGACATAATGACACTTTTATTTAGTAACTCAAAATAAAACTTAATAGTTTTAGAATAATTCTTAATCAAATAATTTTGATTAAACTTAGTGCTTATGTTAATATTTTTTTTATCTATGACTGCTTGGGTAACAACTCATTTTGTCATTCATTTGAATTAGGTAATGAAGTTCATTATATCGCTACTGAGTTTTTTGTTTTTAACCAGTAGGGGAAATCCTCATGGATTGTCTGTTTGACAGTGTCGGACTCTTACTGGCTAAAGCCCCTACTTTCTACTATCTATTGAGCTCCGGGATCACCTTTTTGGTCTACATCAGTGCTCATAGCGGTCTTGAACTTATATACCCCTTGTCTCTGTCCTCTATTTCCTTTGTCTGTACGATATTTTTTATAAAGTTGTGTATACTATCCCAGTCTTCCTTTCCTTCTAGCATTGTTCTCATTGTATAAGTTTTAAAACAACTGCAAATGATAATCCTAAACAAATTGCCCTACATGAGTTTTCAGCAATCTTTAACTTAACACAATTTAACTACTATCTCTACATTCTCTACTATTCTGGATTTAGTCTTGGCTAATTTTTCATGCACTTGAGTTGATAAAGAGGCATTGCCCCTTGTTCCTGAGGATAATTATCAGCCCACAGGAATTAATCTAGATCTTGATCTGAATATATCAAAAGATAATTTTCCAACTATTAACACAAATAAACAATATAATTTAAAAAAAGCGAACTTTCCTCTACTATACCGATTAATTTTAGAAACTGATTGGAGCTTTCTGGGTGATTTTACAGATATCAATGACTCGGTTTCGGAATTTTACAACCAGCTCTATGTAATTTTCGACCAATGTATACCTAGATATCAATCTCATAAAGTTAAATACCACTACCCAACATGGTATACTATTGATATACTCAAAGATACATACATACATACATAATCCATTCCCCTTTTACAGCATCTCGCAGTGTCGGGGTTCCACACAAACTCTTATGGGAGTGCAAAATATTGAGAAGAAATCACAACTATATAGAAAGTGGAAAACTACCAAATCTCAGTTCACTTATGATGCTTATAAGAAGCTGAGAGCTGAAATAAAAGTAAAAATTGATTTTTCCTACAGTAACTATATCTCCTCAGTGGATGACTCTATAAACATTGAGCCTAAAAGTTTCTGGAAATTCATTCACCAAAAGCGCTCTAAATCTCGTATTCCCAGCTCTATGATCATAGATGGGTCCACTATTGACACAGCCGATAGCACAGGAAACGCATTTGCTGACTTTTTCAAAAGTGTGTATATCACCTCATCTAATCCCGATTTTAGTAATATTGATGGAAATTTGTCTAATAATGTCATACTTACTTTACTAGAGTAATCAGAAATCATCGTTTCCATTAAGAAATTACAAAATAAAATGACTGCAGGTCTCGATAAGGTCCTACCTTTTATATTAAAAGCTTGTGCTGCTGCATTTTGTGTACCATTACAAACTATTTTTAATTTATCGATTAAAACAAAAGTCTTTCCAGAGGTATGGAAACAAGCCAAAATTTGCCCTGTTTTTAAAGCAGGCAATATACACAAGATTGATAATTACTGTCCCATTGCTATCCTGTCCAACTATTCAAAGGTCTTCGAAATGTGTATTTACAATAGAATTTTTTATTATACCCCAACAGCATGGGTTCTTTCGTCAAAGATCTACTGTCACAAATTCGACCTGTTTTTTGCAACATGCCTATGAAGCAAGTAACAATAAACTCCAAATTGACAGTATATACACAGACTTCTCGAAGGCTTTCGACAATCTGGACCATGGTTTAGTTGCTAGAAAAATGATACTGCTGGGCTTTCACCCTAATGTAGTAAACTTTTTCTTATCTTATCTCCGCAACCGATTACTAGTTGTTGAATACAATGGTCATAAATCTTATACATTTACAGCCACCAGTGGCGCTCCACAGGATAGTAATCTCGCCCCTCTAATATTTTGTATATTTATAAATGACATAGTTTCAGAGATAAGTAATTTCACTCTATTATTTGCTGATGACCTAAAAATTTTTAGGATCATTCGTGATTTAAGTGACTGTATTCAACTACAAAAAGACATTGTTAAAGTGGCTGATTGGTGTAAACGTAATTGTTTGCCACTAAATACAAGCAAATGCAGAAAAATTACAATCACTAAAATTTAATGAGATTAAGTGTGATTATGTCCTGGATGGTTTGATTCTTACTGACTGCGAGTCAGTGAAGGACCTGGGTGTTAAAATTGATAAAAGATTAAATTTTAATTTGCACATCAGTGAGCTCTTAGATCTCTTGGCTTCCTTATTAGATCAATAAAGAGCTTTATTAATGTCTCCTTTTTAATAACTCTCTAGTTAAATCCAAACTTCAGTATGCTTATATAGCTTCGTCTCCCACATATAATACACAGATAGGCTTGAGTACGTTCAACGGAGGTTCCTTAAATACTTATCATTTAAGTTAGATGGTACTTACCCAATCAGATAAATTGATCAAACATTACTACTTGGAAGGTTTAATTTTCTAACCCTTGAAAACTCTAGGAAGTGCGCCTCCCAAATTTTTCTGTATAAAATGTGTAATAACCTCATTGCCTGTCCTCAATTACTAAATGAATTAAACTTTGTAGTGCCTCATATAATCACTAGACAACATAATATGTTCTACTTATCTACTCCTAATACCAACTTTGTCAAAAAAGCTCCTCTTTATCAAGCATGTTTTCATCTTAACTACATTAACAGCCAATTGGATTTAGATTTGTTCAATTGTACATTAATACAGTTTAGCTATAAAATCAAAACATTTCTTCCTGGTACATAAGACTGTTTAAACTATCCCATCTATATTAATGTAATGTATTAAAATTTTATATTTTAAATTATTGTTTGTAATACAATGTAATACAATACTCTTTTCACACAGGGGCTGCTTACAGTAGAATAGAATGTATTAATACAATCGCTTGTGAGGTAATCAATGACATAATAAGGCAGTTGTATAATGATGCCTTTATACCACTAGTAACATAAATAGCTATTATACCCTATGGATTTAATGACTGCGTTATAAACGGGCAGCTTGTTCTCTTTTTTGGAATTTTCTTGTGGAAGATGATTATTGCAAAACATCACTGTTGGGCACGTCTCTTTTTTGAAGTAAAAGTAAAACATTGTTTATTGAAGAAAGAAAATAAAAATTAATTAACTAAATAAATATAACTAACAAACTAATAAAATATAAGTAACTAATAGAAGAATATATGCTTGTATTTAATAAAGAGTTTTAAAACAAAAGTAATAATTTAGATTTTAAACTAGGAGCAGGAATCACCTAAGCAAAGCTTGTGTGTTGATTGCTGCTTCTACCTATTTACATCTGCCTCAACCTGTAGTGGAGTCATTAACAATTTTAGTAGACAGTTTCCAGCTGATGTTATTTTTATGCTTTTTATATATAGGAAGCATCATGGAAGTAAGTTGTACAATCTGGGGACAAGGAAATCTATATACCTAGTTCCAATGGTCTTTATTGCAGGGATCGTTAAAACATGTTTGTTTGTGGAGCTTCTAGTACCAATCGGATGATTAACATAATTTTTCTGTTGATCTTTATGAAAAATACATAAGATATCCAGAATATATTCTTGATGCAGATTATAAATATTAGTTATATAATTCATTTAGGTCTACTAAATAAAATCTTTATTAGCGTATTTTGGACTATCATTAAGGGCTTTAAGTGGTGTATAAGTGCTCCACCTCACCCCACAATACCATATTCAAGTAATGAACTGCCAGCGTATAATGTACTACTTTTAATTGAGTTTCATCCAAAAATATTTTATCTGCTTGAAGAGATAAAACTACTTTCTAAGTTTGCTCACCAAATGACATACATGCAAATTCCATCCTAAGTGAGTGTCTACTGTAATTCCTAGATACTGAACGTTGTTGACTACTTTAATTTCATAGTTCGTATTTTGTGTTTCAATGGCCTGAAACAGAGATAATTTATTTTGATATGGTGCAAAAGGAAGTATCTGGGTCTTCTCTAGATTTAGATTCACGAAAGCAAATTCCAGTCCAACCATTTCATTACTGCTTCAAATCCTTCACTTATTTTATTATATACCTCTATACAGGTATTTCCAGTAAAATACGTACAGTGTCATAATTTTGTGATATAATTTTGTTCCTTTCAAAGGTTTCTAACAGGTCAGAACCGCTACCTTGAGGTACACCACAAGAAATATTTCTCGCACTACTTATTAGTATGGGGTTTAATCGCTCTAGCTGTTTTCTATTACTTAAATAGGTTTTGAAAGAATTGTGTGCACTCCCCTTAGTCCACAATTTTCCAATTTCAGCAGTAATTTTTCCTGGTTCGCTGTATCAAATGCCTTTGCCAAATCCAGGAAGACCCCAGCACTTGGTTTCCCTATATTTAAATTTCTATAGACTTCAGTAGTTAGGTGCGCTATTGCATTTTGTGTAGGCTTACCCTCATGAAAGCCATATTGATTTACAGATAATATTTTATTACTCTTCAAAAATGTAACTGACCGTTTTTTAATAACCTTCTCTATAATTTTCGAAAAAAGAAAGCAAAGCTAAGCAATGATATAGGTCTATAATTTTTTATATCTTTTCTTGAGCCTTTTTTATGGATAGGGATTACTACAACTACCTTCAGGACATCTGGAAACGTACCGGTTCCTAAGATGAGATTACATGCATGTACAAGTGGAGCAACAATAATTTCAAAGCCGTACAATACTTCTTGCTTTCCAAGTTGTCTCGTATTTTTTAACTATACAGGGTGTCCTGAGTTAGAACGCATTAATTTTAAGCGGTGATAGAAGACATCAAAAGAAACAAAAAAGTCTTAATAAATTCTTTTCTATGTTAATAGGCTTTCGAGTAATTTAGAAAAAACCATCGCCATATAGGGCAACCTTGCTTAAGTATAATCGCAGCTGGATCTTGACCTTGTTTTAGAAAATCAAACAAACAAACTGATGATGACAGTCGTCGTTTAAAAGTAATAAACATCCGAAGCAGATTAGTTGGGACTAGTTCTATGAAAATTGTAATCCGAACTGTTTCCGTAAAAACAATTTGTACGTTGTAGGTTAAAAACACGCTGATTCATAACAAACCAACTGTAAAAATAAAACAATATCTGACCTACATTTTATATTTATTAATTTCCGGAATATTTTCAAAATGTCTTGATGTATTTGTTTTTTTTATTAAAGAATACTATCTTATATAAAAAAATTGATTAAGGCACCTAATTACCATAAAATTAAAGATTTTTTAATGTAGCCAAAACAAGGTGTCAACAAAACCTAATTACCTAATTTAAATTAGATAAATCATCTCTTTAAAAGATATTCTCTTATAAAATCATTAAAAACTGTTATTAAATAAACAGCAAGTTGCGAATTGCGTTATTGACAAATTATTATTTCAAAGTTCAACGAACTACAAACGCAGTATTTATCTCAAGGGTATTCAATTTTTATTATTTTAACATAGCTGTGATCAGGCATTGACCCAAATATTCTTAAATTGCAAGGTTGTATAAGCAAGACGCGCTTTATTTTCAATGTCAAGATGTCCAGATCAGCATTTTGTGCGATGTCTAGCAGATTTGATTACAAACTTTACAGGGTTGTCACGTTTTTAAACGTTGAGTAAAATGAATTTTTAATTGTAAAAAGAATTCAATTTTACGCCGAAACGATATACGATACGATAAAATGTCATTAAGTTTTGTTGTTGTGAGTGATGAGATGGATCTGCCGACAAAGCCCCATGCTTAAAGTACTACTATTAACGCGGCAAAATGATGTTAAACTATCCAACTTTCTTATTTTTTTCTGAAAAAGTGGTACGTTCTAGAAAAAAGTTGTATAAGACTTTTTTGTTCCTTTTGGTGTCTTCTATCACACCTTAAAATTAATGCGTTCTATCTCCGGACACGCTGTATAATGAACATGTTCAGTTGTTGCATGCTGATTTCAAAAACCGAAATTGATAGTGGGGTACTAGTTGCTTTTTTCTTTCCATGATAGATTTTAATCTTCTAAGAAGCTTTTCAAACACTTGAGATAATATGGGATTTAGACAGGACAGTAACATGTTATTACTTCAGAATTTTGTCTTTACCATCTTTATATGCTAAAGTATTTTGAATCCATTCAAAATCATCATTCCTTTAAAACTGCCTGTTTTTAAAATCAAAATCAGGGAGTTTTTTTGCCTTTTTTAGTTATTTACCAGCGTTTTCTTAATTTTCTTCTTTTCTCAATTTTTAACCGTTTATGAATTCAGAGTAAGTAGTCAAGTAGTCTGAGTGTTTGGTATTCCAGTCAGCATGTTGAATGGCTTTGATTAGCTGTAGCACAGCATTAATGCTTTATTCACCGGTTTTTAACGGAATGTTTAGGTCTGTCAGGTCGATAAAATTATTCTTAAATGCAGCGTAAACAGTAGCTTTACTGGTTAGGAATGGTGGTGCCTTCTTCTGAATTACCAGAGTAACAAGGGTTGGGTTGTGGTCTGATGAAATATTAAGACTATAGACCATCTTGAAATACTTACAGAGAGCCCTTTGGTAACACAAAAACCAGTATAACACAATATGTGAGTTGTATGTCGGATGCTCTGTTGAAAGAGGTATTCTTCTTTGTTTTGTATAGTGAGAAACAGTTATCCACTTCGGGGTGTCTCCTGTCTTGGAGCTCAGAAACGATACTTGGCATTGAACTGCCTTTAGCAATGAAGCGTTGGCCCAACAGGCTAAAGAATGCTTTGAACTATTCTTTCTTTATCGATATGCTTGGTGGACAGTAGTAAATAGCTGAGATTATATCTTTAATCTATCTAACAATTGTTTCAATAGCTAAGCTATTATTATCAATAATAATATAAATATAAACAAACATGTCGCTGAGGTAAATATAATAAATAGATAACTATATAAAAATAACAGCAATTAAATACCTAAGAATTTTAGTAATGAAGAGTATTGAGCTCTATGCTCGTTCATTAAAGGTATCCTGAGTTTGTGTTTGTATATAGCTGAAATCTCTTTGTGTCAAAATCTGGCTGTGTGAATGGAACAGTGGAATATACAGCTAGGTGTATTAAGAATCTGTAAGCTGCTAGTCTATTGTGATAACAGGATTCATTTGGAATACTGATGTATGTATGTGTCGGTTTTTTGTATATAGAAAATTAAAACATATCTTAATGGTTAAATCTAAAAAGTTAATAGCCCTATTTTGTTTTGTTTCTAGTGTAAAATTTATGTTTTTGTGCAGACTATTAATAAGAATTAAACATTCATTAATACCTCAAAAAACTGTCAAAACAGATTATAATAAATCTGTAGTGTCATTATATTTATATTAATTAAAATAATTGATTTTCATAAAAACTAATCGCTAAATATCATTCATCGAAGGTGTTTATGATTTAAAGAGGGTATATAAACTTAATTCTAAAAATAAATTTCGACATGATTGTCCTTACTTGAACAATTCAATACAATTAATACTTACATGTAGACAAATACACATGTTTTAAGTAAAGAATACTGTATTAATTGGTTTAGGTTTGATAAAGGTAATTATTGCTTTGTTTTAGTACATGGAATGGCCAGTACAAGAAGTTTCTTAAGTTGTGACGTATAATGACTGATATAAATCCATCTAGAATATAATAAAGTATGTTATTGTGAAGGTATATGCATAATTAAACTGACTTACCATAAATAATTGCAGCTATTTATGATTTTTCTTTGTTACGTTAATAGGTTTTGTTGGAAATGATGATTTCCTTTCATTTTCCAGCTCTGTAGTTTGATGTATTGTTGGATATAAGTGTGATAACAGTTTGGCCACATGAATATTGAAAGGTTCTCTTATTTAGGTGGAGTTTCTTCTTTGAAATTGCTAAAAACATGGTTGCAGATCTGCGTTCTTCATCATAAAATGAATTAATGTAAATTTTGTTGCATAATCGGTAGTAATAAATCTAGAAGTATTTTAAAACATTAGTTGCACATGTAATGCAGGTGTTTAATAAGATAAAGCAGCATATGATCATGTTCAAAGTAAATTATTTTAAATTAGTGTTAAGGTTTTGAAGTTTTTCGTCGACAATAAATACTAAGGTTTAATATTTTATTTAAGACTATAGTGCTTATATTTTTGTAATCAGGGAAATAAGGACTTTATGTAATGCCAATTTAATAGTAAGTGATTATAAAAATGTTGAACTTAATTAAAATTGATACCATTTGTTGTTTATAAAAAAAAACTTCTTAACAATAAGTTAACAAGTTGTCAGGTTAAGATATTAATAAAACTTGTGAAACTTTAACTAAACTTTGTATTTATATTATATTTCTTTCTGAGATCATTTTTCTTGTGTTCACCATTTTATTTTATGTTATTCTAATAGAGTTAATAAGTAAAACATTGTATTCTGTATTTTGTTATTTGTATACTTTATTCTGTTTTATATATTTTTGTTAACAACAAATATAACATTTAATAAAAAATAGCGAAGAGATCTACCCTGATAAAAGTCTCATATCCCAAGCAGTATCTAAGTTGCAGTAACTGCGATCGGAACTTTGCGTAGTTGTTACGTAACTAACTAAATTTATGACTTTATAGGTTTAATTCAGTTAGGAATATTCTAGTCATTATGTAGAAGTTGCTACTATTTATTGGAACTATGTAGTGTTATTACTTCTGAGTGACTTTTAAAGTATCTGGAACGGCATTGCCACTTAGTATAATTACTTTAAAGTCGATGAAACTTCAAAGTGGTATTATGATTGTAGCAGTATCTTGATATTAATTAGTAACAGATATTAATTAACTATATAAAGAACTTCCAGAGATTATAGTTAAGTAATATTAACTCTCCTTTTCTTATACCAATTTTCAATAATAGGCGCTATCACTTTATTTCAGCACTAAAAAACAACGCCAACTTTCCAGTAAGATAAAGTATGGAGAAAATTTCCACTTCTTAGATCAAACATCAAGAGAACCTGAAATTTCTTTTCCAAATAGTATCTGCAAGACCTATATAAGAAATAAGATATTCAAATCTTGTTTTTTTTATTAGCAATTCAATAGAATGAATAACACTTTTTGCGGTAAATACTTCTATTTGATAAACTTTTCTTCACATTTACAGTATTTTGAATATTGATATAAAGGTATTTTACACTTTATAATATTTAAATTGTATATTTTATAAAGTTTCTCATTACAAAATTATACTGTACTCTTTTGTTTACAACTTTTATTGTTTTTATAACTCTTCCTGGGAGACGTTTATACCTTTCAAGACTACACCTTAACGTTCAATTAATCGCCTTACAAAATAATTGGATTTTCTCACTTTTATAAGGTGTTCATTATTGTTGACATGAGATAAAATCTTCATACAAACCAAAATTCTATCTATTGGATCTATTTGATTATTATTATTAATCAATTATTTAGAACAATAAATATGCAGATAAGCACTGCTTCTCTTAAACAACACTTTTCTACAAGATGTAACAAGATTAAAATTTAGTACTTCCACAACTGAAATTTCTTTTTCTGTTTTTAATGATAAGCAAATAGTGATTATCTATTGTAGTGACAAATCGGTTGGCAAAACACAATTCTACAGGTACACTAACAAAGCAGCTGAGTTAATACGAGTTAATAATTTCATTATTGATTTTATTTGGTTGACAATTCAACTCACATTTTTTCGACTAATCAAATTCAGTCATTTTCAAAAAATGGACCAATCACGTTTGTACTTAGCGGCAATTTTCACATGTAAAAATTTCCGAAATAAATTTCCACCACAAACATTTTTATTTATCTAATTCATTGTTGACATCACAATGACAATTATAACTATTAAAAGTACAATTATTATACACATAACTGGTTGTACCGGAAGAGGAAGACATCATACGTTTTTTATTCTCTTGTAGAGCAGATGATGATGATGGTTCCAAAGTTGTCGCTTCTTCGCTTTTCCGAAAGCATTGTATTAATCGTGAATGGTATTCTTGGTCAAGCTGCAAATACGGTTTGATTGATGCTCCTGAGCTGTGTCCTGTTATTTTAATCACTTCTTGCTCACCAATGCCAGACTTTGCCAACATTGTTACCGCGCTTGAACGTGCTGAGTGATTCGTGATTTTCAACCTTTCAGTATCCAACCCTGCTTTCTCCGCACTAAGTTTCAACCACTTTCCCAACTTGTTGATTCCTACAGGTGAATTTTTGAACCAAACGGCGTTATTTTCCAATGTCCACCCATGATTTACTATAAGAAACATTCGATCCGTTTTTATGCGATCATTTCTCTTCGATAAGAGTTTCTTAAATAACCTGTAATTGATTTATTTATTAATTTTTATTGAAAGTTTAGTTTTTAACAAAAAATTACCTTACTGGACAAATGTCAGGTGACTCCGTATTTGAAACCAACCATTTGCTATCACTCAAAGAATGACTGCCTCCTTGGTGCGTTTTTGAAAAGATAGGATTGTACTCCAGTCGACCAGTTAATACCCCGGAATTATTTCTTTCTTCTCGAAAGAAACTCACACAACAGTTTACTGCCTCATTACCCCTCCAAGCTAATTCTCGAGCAGCAATCAAAAAGAATTTGTACTGCAAACCACATGGCGTCTCTTCGTCCCACAGTTTGACCATCTTCAAATATTCTTCATTGGTTAGTGCTGCTGAGCTCACTTTCCGCTTACTTACATCAGCTTGCAATATTTTTCTTCTAGCGTCCCTAGCATTTCTTGCTTCTCTAAACGCTGGATCCTTGAACGGATCAAACTTAATTCCAAACTTGTTATAATACATTTCTTGCAAAAGTTTGGCCGTCGTATTCCACAACACTTTCACTACAGTCTCTTTGTACTCCCCTCCACTCTGTTTTTTCATATTGAAGCCGTAGTCCTTTAGGATATTATTAAGTTCTTCGATCGACAAAACTTGATCCATCGAGTAGCCCCGTTCAGAACAAAATTTCTTGAACTGCAACCAACATGAGTTGTGTGTTTTCCGGGTATTGAGTGGGACCAGATTTTTGATAGCATCGTCAATTTCTTTACCCGGTGCGCTTCCAAATCTTCTATCCATCAGGGAAAATGGAGACAACGTAAAAAACCAACACAATGCGACTGAATCTCGACGTATTTTGAAAAAGAGGTTAAAAAGTTTCACAGCTTGGAGTTTGTTATAACTGTTGCTAGAACAATATAATTGTTTTTAGCATGACCTACTCTTTCAAATAGAATTGTTCAATGAGAATAACTTTTAGTTCGTTGAATTGTCAAGCCGAATACAAACTAGTTGGTATGAAATTGAAGAAAATTTTCTCCTCATTCAACTCGTATTTGTTTCTTAGACAATTTTCACTCGTTCGCTGCGCTCACTCGTGAAAAATTGTCGTCGAAACAAATACTCGTATCTGAAATCGAAAATTTTCGGCAATTTCATACCAACTAGTTGTATTACTTATGAAAATTATTTTTCGGTCTTCAAAGTGTCTGTCGCCATTTTGAAGACAGTTGCACCGGTTTTTTCATTAAGTTGATAGGCTGATCTTTTGTTATGTTATTAATGACAGTAATCAATCGTTCTTTTTACTTCTCAACTGTGTAACTCTAGTCTTAAAAACCTAATTTTTCAGATACTCGAATAGGAAAGGGTCCGGCTATATTAAACTTAGTGGATGAGGGGGGATACAGATTTGTATTAATTGAACGGTTATTACAAAATTTCGATGGACTGTGTGTGCGGTTGCACTATTTGCACGGCTTGTCTATTGATCTACTATCGAATAAATATACCGACTTTAACAAGTTGTAAAGTATCATTTTGAAAAACATGTGGACTTTTTAAGTACCAGACGCGATCGTTATGCAAGTTGTGACCGTATTCGGACGGGCAAAAATAACACTGGCCAACACGTTTTTTGCTGACTTGTATATGAGACTTGTTCTTTACTAATTTGGGTGTGCTGGATCCGAAAATCATATTGGTTTTTGCGTATCACGTCAAAATTTAATTCTATATCATTTTATGCTCTTTGAAGAATTGCAAATGCGGCCAAGTTGTAACTTAAGAACTTATACGATATAAACAAAGTATAAAATTATAATAATTCATTTATTTATTTAGGTACAATATTTACACAATGATCATTCAAAAAACTACAAAAGTGTTAGTAATAAAGAAACAACAGCCAGGGAATAAATTTTCGTTTGTAGCACTTTCTGCTGTGCATTTTGGTTTGGCAGTCCCTTTGAACTCTCCAACAGTAGTCGGCCATCATATGAGAATCCCATCTTCCTTGGTACCGCGTTTCCATGGTTTTTAAATCTTGATGAAATCTCTCGCCTTGCTCATCGCTTACAGCACCTAAATTTTCGGAAAACCTATCAAGATGGCTATGAAGGAAATGTAACTTTATGCTCATGTTACAACCTAGGCGGTGAAATTCTTCAAGCATTGATTGCACTAGCTCTTTATAATTGGATGCTTTTTTGTTTTCAAGAAAATTGTTCGCGACCATCGTGAATGAAGTCCAGGCTTCTTTTTCTGCTTCGTTTATAGAGTTGATGAAATTTGGATCTCTCATTAAAGTTCTAATTTGAGGTCCATCAAATACCCTAGCTTTGATTTTTTCGTAACTTATTCATGGAAACTTTTCACATATGTACTGGAAACAGTCACTTTGCAAAGCTAGTGCTTTAACATATTGCTTCATAAGACCCAGTTTGATGTGAAGAGGTGGAAAAATTCCTTTTTCTCTGTCGACTAAAGGTTGACTTATAATATTCTTCTTTCCAACAACTAAGGATGTTCTAGGAGGCCAATGTTTCTGAATCCAGTGTTGGTTTCTATCTCGACTATCCCACAGGCACAAAAAGCAAGGAAATTTTGTATATCATCTTTGAAAACCGAGTAAAAAGTTTACCATTTGAGATCCACACAGATGACCCCGTTATGGTCTGTATATTTTAGTAAATCTATCACCTTATCAATGTCGTCATATGTTTCCTTTAATTGAACGGAATATCCAATAGGAATTGAACCGAAAACATTCCCGTTGTGTAGTAGGACACACTTGAGGCTTCTGCTGGAACTGTCGATAAACAAACGCCACTCACTTGGGTCATATTGTACAACGCCCATTTGAGTTAGCAAATCTGGCACATTGTTACAATAAACAAATTCACACTCTTGTCTAAAATATTGCACAAGATTCCCTTTTACGATAAAAAGTTATCTTCGTACCTTGCTTGAGTAAGTTCTTTTTATTTAATCTTGAAGCTAGCAGTTCCGATGATTCCTTTGATAGGCCCAAATCCCTTACTAAATCATTTAATTCTGCTTGAGTAAAGCGTTGTGGTCCATAATTAGAAACTATATCTTCATTGGCAGAATCTACATCGGAATCATCTTGCTCTTCAATAACATCTGACATGTATTCAGCATCCGAGTGCTCAAGTGAAGGAAGCTCTTTATAAACTGGCACAGGTATTCATCGGAATGAGGTACTGGTGGAATCGCGGAGTCAATATTCGGATATACAATTTTATTCTTATTCTTGGTATTATAACCGGAGGTCTGAGTTAAGCAAAAGTAACAATCATCTACGTGATTTTTCGGTTCACGCCATATCATTGGAACTCCAAAAGCTAATTTCTGGCGTTTTCCTTTGCTCCACTGCCGCAAGTTTTCCACACATGATTTACACACTTTATGTGGAGCCCATGACTTGTCTTGATCAGCAAGTTTTACATCAAAATAAGCCAAATACATTTTCTTAACGAAAACACTAATATTTGTCCTTTGACTGGGAACGGTGAAGCTGCCACAAATGTAGCAGAAAGAATCGGCACTATTTACACATCTTCGAGTAGTAGACATGATGTAGTTTCTTCACTAACAACTAACATGTAACTAGCATTTTCTTATCACTCTTGCTTACTTTTAAATAGTTCTAAGTGATCAATACTTTCTAATAAAGTCTCATTAAACCCTAATATGTTGACGATGAGGACTAGCTTAGTAGACTTGATTACTTTACAATTGTTTATTACTTAATTATCTAATTAAGTACTTAAATATTATGAGGTACAAGTGTATATTATGCTAATGACTAAATATATTTGGAATGTCTAAGAATTCCGTAAACAATTAAGAATTTGCTGCATTTAGTTAACGATTTTCAAGAATTTTGGATTCGGCAAACAAGAAACGCCGTAGAAAAAAAACCTGACGTGATAGGGAAAAACGGGATTTATATTTGGCATTAGCGTACCAATTTTAGTTCAAATCAAGTGTCAGATCAAAGTCAGCAGAATTTTTTTTTTGTTGGCCAGTGTAATTAAAGGCGGCTGGTTCGGCTCGTTCAGAAGGAAGCGCTGGGTATGGGTCACCAACTTGGTAATGTTTAGAATATGAGCTTTAAAAGTTAAAAAAACAATAAAAAAAGAAAATACAGCACATATCATATACCCCATATGTTACCTAAGACACCCCCCAACCAACTACTCTATTAAAAGAACTTTTTTATACTGTTGGCCTTCCTTATAGGCACACCTTGATACGTTCTTGTTTTACAAAAACAACAAATACTTGTTTAGTGAATCTCTCTATAATATTTTAGGAGAAAGTATGAAAACACTAAATTATAGAGTAAGAGAATTTTTACTTAACAGCAATATTTTTACTGCGAAAGTAGCTTTCGGGAAGAAACCGATTTTCTTTTCCATATTTTTTTTTGTATAACTTCACATAAACTTGATTGCAATTTTCAATTAGTCTATAACAATAGATAGCAATTAGACAATCTTGAATTTCGCAACGGATGAACTATCTAGAGCACTCTATTATTACGACAATTAAGTTCATAAAGAGGAAATCTCAACAATTCAAAATTGAAAATAAAGCACTCGAAGATATTTATTAAGGTTTTTTAGAAAAAAATGTTATTGGTCTAATGTAGAAGTTTCTAAACGGGATTAACTTAATCCATGCGCAAACTGATTGAGAAAAATTGATTTGTAAGTTTCCTTAGAACTCATTTCTAAACCTTCCTTTATAAGATTTTCTTAAAAATGAAGTTACAAAAAAATGTTATCAATGCAAATATCTTAATCCTCAAAAAGTAGTTTTCGAGAAATGCACCGAAAAATTTACGCGAAAGTGTGAAATGATAGATTAGGGTCGGCATTAGTAAAGGATAAACTTTGTTCGATACCCAGATTAACGTGTTTGATTTGGCGACACGTTAATCCTGTTTATATATAAGCAGGTGCTTATAATATATCCTTTTCATAGTATCATTGAATAACAACATATGCTTGAAGGGAATATCAACAATGGGTGGAATGCATCTTTTGTTTTTTATAGGTGTAATTGCAATTGCATACGCCAGTGTGAACGATTTTAGTGTTGAGAGTGTTTTGGAAAGGATTCCAGAAGATGGTAAGTAAATATTGTATAAAGTATTTTATTTTCTGTCTATTGTTGTTAAATTTTAAACCAATATTCATATAAGGAGACATAATGTATAATTGTGGTAAATTTCTGTTGTAATTAAAGAATTTGTAAATCTCACTATAACAGACAGATTTCATTTAACACCTTCTATAAAGTATTATATTTGGTGTGTTAATTTCACTTTCACCAATTTTCACACCCGACCTGAACCAAAATAAAGAGCCAAGTTCATTCTATTCGCGTGCTTTTTCGGATGTGAGGAAAAAGTACTTTTAAGTCTGCAAGAAAACATAGAAAAATAAATTGATTTAAAAATAAGTCCTAAAATATACTAAGCGTAATTCTGAAAAAAGACAAACACACCCGAATAGTTTATTAATCGTACTGTATTTTGCTTTTTGTTTCATTTTTCTATATGAATTAATAAGATCAGGAGACGAATAATTGGAAATCAATTTTCTTTGGATTTTTAGTTGGTTCTGCCCAGTGATACCAGAAACAAGCCGCAAGAATCCAGCGTTGCTTTCCGCACATTTTTTCTTTTTGCTACACAATTCCAACATTACATCCATTTCCAAGTGATCGAAATTTTAGATTTTAGAGGATATTTTACAGGCGTAAATGAATTAATATTAATTGTTGATTCAAATTAGTCATTAATAAGTTAATGTACTGCAATTAGTAATCGTAAAAATTCATTAATAAGTAATTAATAATAAAAAGAAGCAAAAACATGATAAATGACATTCATCAAAGAAGTAAAACACATCAACGGGAGACATGGTCGAATAGAAGGCGCGTTACATTTCCAATTACGAAACCCCGGTGGAGTTAATTTTGCTTTTAATAAAATATTTAATGTATTTTATAAATAAACAATTTGCTTTATAAATATAATATTTATACATACATAATCTATTCCCCTTTTACCGCATTTTGCAGTGTCGCGGTTTAATATTTATAAAAAGGAATAATTTATAATTAAATACTAATATGGTATGTATAACGATTTATTTTTTAAGATAAATATACATACGTCGTTTAAATAATGATTATAAAATTTAGGGATAATTTTAGGTAATTATTTTTTTATGAATATTATATATATAAAAAAATTGTTTATTTATAAAATAAGCAATTCAACAAAAAGAAAGTTAAATGACATTCATTAGAGCAAATAAGAAGAAGAAAGAAGCAAAATATACCAACATGGTTCATACCAATGAAAGGGGCGTTACATTTCCAATTACAAAACGCCGGTTCTAATCCTAGCTGGGTTAACTTTTTTTTAATAAACTATTTAACATATTTTAAAAATAAAGAATTTTTTATAAACATAATATTTATAAAAAGAAATTATTACATAAAATTATACCTTAATTTTACAGTCATTGCTTAAATATATATTTATGTTAATTAAAAATAAAACTAAATGATTATACATACCATATTAGCATTCAGTTGTAAATTATTCCTTTGCATATATGTATTATATTGTGCGAAAAATTGTTTATAAAATATATCAATTGTTTTATAAAAAATTGTTTATTTATAAAATATATTAATTTTAATTTATAAACAAAAATTACTGCATCCGGAAACAGAATTGACGTTATGTACATGGAAATCTAGAACGCCTTTCATTCGGCCATCCTGGATGTTAATGTCTTTTGATTCTTTAATGAATGTCATACAGTACATTAACTTATTAATTGATCAACAATTAATATTAATTCATCTACTCATGTAAAATATAATTTCAAAATCTAGAATTTCGTTCGTTTTGGTGAAGGAATTCTATAACAAAAGGAGAAAATGAGTAGGAAAGAGATGCGTGATTCCCACTACTCCATGTTGGCGTGTAGTTTTAGCAAACAAATCCACCTGCATTACAGAATAATTATTTGTATCAATAGTCCAGAAACTGCACTTTTTCACCAAAAGATTTGTATTTGAAAATCAACCCTCTTGCTCCTTGGAATTTATTGAATTTAGTTCATTTGTTTCCTTAGAAATTTTAGTGACATTTATCTTGTGTTCAAAACTTTATTAGCTTACCTTTCTTATAATAATAATAATACAATTTGTGACAACTAAATAAATAATACAATAACAACAATTAACATAATAAAGTTGGTCCAGTTCTTTGTATTATTCTATTTACATGTTGCATTTTATAATACAGTACTGTAGGTAACCTAAAACAAAAATCAGCGCTCACTTTTTCTTACCATACGCAAGTTAAATTGCTTAACTGCTTAAATAAATTGTGCTAATTAATGCTAACAGTTTTGCTAAAAATGAGTGTTTTAGTTCAAGAATATTATAAAGTTTTGCTACAATTTTTGTTGTAAACATTCTATGTACGACAATGACAGCACACCAAAGCGACAGACCAAAATGTCAACTTATAATAATAAAAAGTCCCTTCTTTTTGCGGGACAAGGCCGGAAACAGCTCGTTTCTGGACGCTACAGGGAAGTTCAGTAATATAAGATAGAAATACAAAAAATTATTTGAAGGGTATGTCAAAAATGATGAATGCTCGTCTATAGTATAGGCTCTTAAGGCTTGATTAACAAATCTGTCAAAACATTGTGTTTTGATAGGTCATTTTTAACAGCAGTGGCAGAAGGAATTAGAAAGATGGTAAAATTTGTTAAAAGTGTAACCATTAATACAAGAAATGAGTCATCACAAATCACGTGCTGAAAATAGTTAAGGGATTGTTATTCGCACAAAATATTAGCGTCAGAATATAGCTCACGTTTTTCATTCAGTCTTCTTTTAATAATCGTTTTTTAGCAAGATAACGTTAGATGTCGATTGCTAAACTGTTAAGGTAGTGTGGATCATAGTTTGTAAGGAGTAGATATCTAAAATAAATTTTATAATCGTAGTCGAACATCGCCAATCATGTAGAATTAACGTTTTCTAAAAAATAACCAAACTAAACATAAAACAGTCATTATAACACTGTTTAATAGCAAAATCTATGACAATGGATAAATGTTTTTGCTTACTTACTTAGTATTGATTGAAATAAAATAGATGTACACGGCGCGAAAATTTAAATATGGCAGTACGAAAATCAGTCATTTTTAGTTGAACGCTTTCTGCGCCAGGAATGGGTGGTAATATTCCAGGGACATTTAATAGTATATTGTGTTACAAGTGCAGAAAAGTGCCAATTTCTCACGAGTGTGAAGATTTTGCGGCATGAGACGTAGTCGAATCACGAGTCAATCAATCACACACCGCAATCACACGAGTGAGAAATTGGTGTTTTTGCACGCGTTACACACTATACTTTATCTACGACAACAAAAAAAGTAATCACCAACAGCTAAGAAAGTATTTTAACCTAGAATTTATACTCGCATTCATATTTTTTACGTGAAATATTTGGCAATAAATTAAGAGATGTAATGTGATCCGCTTCCACGATGTTTGGAGGTGTACGAGTGTACACCCCAATTTTCCTTCATCGGATTCACTCATGATACATCTAGAATTTTAAAAACGACAAAAGTAAACATTAAATTTGTAAAGACAATAGTAATAATACGTTTACAATTTGTATAATTTCAGTCAATCTACTATTTAGTACTTACAGCTAAATAATCATACGTATGTACTCGTTTTCAAAATAGTATATTGTGTTACAAGTGCAGAAAAGTGCCAATTTCTCACGAGTGTGAAGATTTTGCGGCATGAGACGTAGTCGAATGCCGCAATCACACGAGTGAGAAATTGGTGTTTTTGCACGCGTTACACACTATACTTTATCTACGACAACAAAAAAAGTAATCACCAACAGCTAAGAAAGTATTTTAACCTAGAATTTATACTCGCATTCATATTTTTTACGTGAAATATTTGGCAATAAATTAAGAGATGTAATGTGATCCGCTTCCACGATGTTTGGAGGTGTACGAGTGTACACCCCAATTTTCCTTCATCGGATTCACTCATGATACATCTAGAATTTTAAAAACGACAAAAGTAAACATTAAATTTGTAAAGACAATAGTAATAATACGTTTACAATTTGTATAATTTCAGTCAATCTACTATTTAGTACTTACAGCTAAATAATCATACGTATGTACTCGTTTTCAAAATAGTAATTGTGTTACAAGTGCAGAAAAGTGCCAATTTCTCACGAGTGTGAAGATTTTGCGGCATGAGACGTAGTCGAATGCCGCAATCACACGAGTGAGAAATTGGTGTTTTTGCACGCGTTACACACTATACTTTATCTACGACAACAAAAAAAGTAATAAACCACCGACAGTTAAGAAAGTTTTTTAATCTAGAATTTATACTCGCATTCATATTTTTTACGTGAAATATTTGGCAATAAGAGATGTAATGTGAGCCGCTTCCACGATGTTTGGAGGTGTACGCGTGTACACCCCAATTTTCCTTCATCGGATTCACTCATGATACATCTAGAATTTAAAAAACGACAAAAGTAAACATTAAATTTGTAAAGACAATAGTAATAATACGTTTACAATTTGTATAATTTCAGTCAATCTACTATTTAGTACTTACAGCTAAATAATTATGTACTCGTTTTCCAAAAATAATTTATATGTACAAAAATCACAATTCAATTGTCAAGGTTATTAACCTATGCGCAAAATATCAAATATTCTCGCATTATGTAGCAAATTATAAATGTTTTCAATGTTTTTATTGTAATTTAGCAATAATAATAAATAAAATTACATTAAAAATTATATAATAATGTAAAACATTAATTAATTTTACGTTTTAATTGAATAACAATCATTGTAACTTTATATAATGAGAAAAAAAACATCATCGAAAGGCGTCCGATAGCTCAATTAGGTTACGCTTTAGCTACTAACCGAGTGATCCGGGTTCAATTCCACCTTAGTTTTTTTTCTAGATGGATTTCCATTCGAAATATAATTTAATGTAAAATATTAATTAAACAAAATAAATTAACCTTTATCTAAAATTTATAACATTTTATATTTCAAATAATTAATAATATTATAAATATTGCAAGTGGTGACATCTATGGCGTTTTAATAGAACTACGGATTATTGAGAACTCCTTCCTCACATACTTTACATTTGAGTTTGGAGATTGTTTGCAATTGGTCGTTTTCACGGTTACTAGATTGTGCGGAATATGTAACTTTCTATGGTGGTCGTAGATAAAATAATTTATATGTACAAAATCACAATTCAATTGTCAAGGTTATTAACCTCTGCGCAAAATGTCAAATATTCTCTTATTATGTAGCAAATTATAAATGTTTTCAATGTTTTTATTGTAATTTAGCAATAATAATAAATAAAATTACATTAAAAATTATATAATAATGTAAAACATTAATTAATGTTACGTTTTAATTGAATAACAATAATTGTAACTTTATATAAAGAGAAAAAAACATCCTTGAAAGGCGTCTAGGTAGCTCAATGGTTACGCTGTAGCTACTAACCGAGCGATCCGGGTTCAATTCCCCGGGTCTGACCTTAGTTTTTTTTCTAGATGGATTTCCATTCGAAATATAATTTAATGTAAAATATTAATTAAACAAAATAAATTAACCTTTATCTAAAATTTATAACATTTTATATTTCAAATAATTAATAATATTATAAATATTGCAAGTGGTGACATCTATGGCGTTTTAATAGAACTACTGATTATTGAGAACTCCTTCCTCACATACTTTACCGTTGAGTTTGGAGATTGTTTGCAATCGGTCGTTTTCACGGTTACTAGATTGTGCGGAATATGTAACTTTCTATGGTGGTCGTAGATAAAAGTAATTTAACTATCCTAATCTTTTAACTATTATTTAATAAATTCCCGAAGTAAATGTTGTTTTTCTTTACTTAAGAGCATGTGACGGTTAATTTCTGAATAAACTATTTCACTCTTAATTAGTCCTGATTAATCTCTTGAAACGAATATATATTTTCAATATTTTAATATAGTAATACTTTTCTTTTAACCAGCAAGAACAACTCATATTTCTAAAGATATTTAGCAGTTTTACATTCCCCTTTTTGATTTCAACTACCTTAAATTATTTCTTGGAATTAAAAAAAATAAAAATTTTAGTTAAACTTAAAATATTTTGAAAGTACGCATGTCTGGCAACACTGTGAGCAGAGAACTGCGATGCGATCAAATAATGTTTCTATTTACATTTTCAAATTTTAGTTTTAAAGAAATTAATTCCGTTTTGCGGACCGTAGCGCCATCTTTAGGTGTTTATAGTTTCTGAAGCTTCCTATTATTAACACTGGCGGCGATAACGCGCCCTTAAAGCTAGAGTCACTTCATCTAGTTACCTAGGCCAGCTGGTCGATCAGAGTAACGCAAACCGCCGCCATATTGGGGCAAACGAAGCACGAAATTATTCATTATTTGTTCTGTATTGAATTTAATCAAATCCACTTTTACTTTAAAAGACTTATCTTATTCTGAAACTTCAAACCTTTAATATGTCAAACACGTAAAACGTGGTTTTAATTTGTCCATTATTAAAAATCACCCTTCTCTGCCCCAATATGGCGGCGGTTTGCGGTACTCTGATCGACCAGCTGGCCTAGGTGACTAGATGCAGTGACTCTACTTAAAGCTATGAGGTATCAGGTCGATAACATTCACTGCAAGCGTGTTATGCAAAAGTGCGATGCGACACTGATATGTGGTGATAGATAGATGCCAGATGAACGTGTTTTCGATTCATGTTGTTTATTCAGGTGGATATGAATGGGTTATTACGCGGATGACTCATTTCTTGTATTTTTGGTTGAACTTTTTAGATAACCGTGATCGCAATATGAGATTTTCTGTAAAGGAGCTCTTAAAATGAACTGATATACGGATAACAGAAGACTTGATTAAACCCAGTTTACAGCTATTTAAAATGGCCTAACGTAAAGTATAATGAGGAAAACGTGTGGTCAATTCTTGAGGTGATATGGGTTGGGTTAAAGTTAACAATAAAAAGTGTATTGTTAAAACAAGAAACGATCTGGATAAACTGGTGTAATAAAAATATAATAAAAATATTATGCATTACTCGCAGCTGCTAGTATTTAATTTATATGTTAAATTGTATTTTTTGGTAATTACATTGAAATATTTCCTTTTGTTTGTATTTTTATTTGTATTCGTTGAATTTAAATTTAGTTTAATTGAGGCGTTGTCCTTTTTATACGCTTTTAATTTGACATGTGCTGTGATTCAGACAAGCCGTGATACTGAGCAGTTATGGATAACAGTTATAATTTACCTTTAAAAAATAAAATTGGCTGTTGGTGTTTTGTATAATTCGCTGTTATCTGAAATTCGCAAATGTGCTTGAAACTACATTATCTGAAATCTTTCCTATGCATAACAATATTCTTTGTTTGGGAGATGTAAACATAAATTGATTTTAATTTGATACGAATGATGTTGTAGCTTTAAGTAATCTTTTGGACAGAAACGGATTAATACAAATTATAAATGAACCAACTCGTGTTACTTTACCAACTGCTACTCTGGTAGATCATATATTGACTAGTGATTCTGACCTGGTAATGGATTCTGTGGTGTTGCATGTGCCTGAAATAGCTGATCATGAATTCATATTGTGCGCTATTAAAAGTAGTAAACGAGCTAACCCAATTTTATTAAGGACCTATAGAGATTTTAGTAATTTTAACGCAACAATTTTTTATGAACATTTATGTATGATTCCTTGGAGTAAAACCGATTTAACATGCATGTACTCTACAAATCATCCCGTATCACCAAACCACCTGTTCCTTGGTTAACCAATAATTTAAAATTAATGATAACTGCGCGTGATCGTGACTTACAAAGATTGAAAAACAGACAAGTTGAGCAGTAAAAGTTTTACAAAAAATGTTCGTAATGCATTCAATACTGCCATTCACGTGTTCATTTCTGAACCTCGCCCTTTCAACTTGTTTTAAGCATGTAAAAATAAGAATTATTTGGATTGTTTGAATAAAATCATTATCATTATTATTCCTACTCATAAATGTTAGGTAAGTCAAACAGAAACCAACCTTGCAATTCAGGTAATGACGTCATAGGTTGAGATTGAAACAATTGAAAATTATAGTTATGAAAAAGTAGCTGTTATCATTGCTTCGCTAAGATGTTTAACTACGTTTATACTTTTTTCTACAGCTGTCAAAAAATGATGACATTTTTTCATTAATATCCGTATACAAAATGCCAGATTGGTTTTGTTTACTTGACAACGTGCTGGAAATATTTTTTTCTCTAAAAATCTAAAGCGAAAAATCATTATGCGATTTATGCATATTTGAGCAATTTCGTTTCCGTAGCAACAACGAAACTGTCCACCTTGCGCTAAAATAAAAATTTTGTTGTAGTCCAGTCAAATTAGAAAACTTGCGGAAAGTTGAGGGAAGTCCGTGGATTTTTGCATAGCCCTTCCTGGAGGGCTGTTAAATAACCCCCTATATCTTCCACAAAAAACGTAAAATTTTAAGTCCATATACAAATTCCAAATTTTCCAAATGGAACAGCATAAATATAAATATAAATGTGATAAAATCATTTAAGCACTTATTTGCATGAACGGCTAAACTTTGCCTTCTTATTTTAATAATCTCTCAATACCTTCAACTTAAAAATGTACTTGAATTATAACAGGTATTGATAGGTACTTTTATTCTACATTTTTATTTTGAATAATAAGTGTTTATAAATCTTTAGATAAAATAATTTTTGACTAAAATAAACTAAAATCATTCAAGACGCAGTTTAACATTTTAATGCATTGGACTTTTATACCTTTTATTATGATATAACATTAACTATTTCAATTTTCAACCAGCATCACTTTTGTCTTTTGTGGCCTAAACCAAACTGTCTTTTTAATTTTACAATATACTCGAATTTTCAATCAGCATAACTTCTCTTTTTGCAAACTTAAACAAGATTGTCTTTAAAACTAAATATTCAAACTTACAAGCTAATGTATATAAAAATATACAAAGGTTATCTATAAAGGTGGCAAATAACGATGCAATATAATAATCACGCTTTTTGAATTCAACATTTTTTATAACTAAGTAATATTCATTAAAACTCTTTAATTACTATAGATGTCTGTTTCAATAGCAATTATTATTATAGCCACATGCATGCATGCATACTGCTTTTTATCTCCTTGGTTACGCGTATGATGACACAGAGAAGGCAACTTGCTTCTTTATACAATAAATTCGGATGGATTTTAAAAGGGAGAAATTAGGATTGAAATACGAATAAAATAAAACAGCTTATGCAACACGGAGATCAAGCTTCTTTAAATCCTCGAAGATGTTATAACGCCTCGCCTAGCGCCTCGGCGTTATACATCTTCTTGGATTTAAAGTATCGCTTGATCTCCTAATTACATAATATATATTAAAATAAATTTTCTGTAAACTGTCAATAAATTCCAACCAGCCATCTATCGATCAAAAGAAATTATAAGTTAGGTTTAATTGTTCGCCGCTAGATGGCAATGTATGCTTTCAAAATTTTAAAACTGGAAATTAATCAATTCAATCGTATTTATTAAATATAAAATACGAAAAAATAAAAATAAAACTAATATGAAATAAAAAAGATATTTTTATCGTTAAATACATTTATAAAAATCTAAATTTAAATCGGATGAAACGTCTTGTTTTAAATTATTTACAAATAAAGGTTGGCCAGGACTTTACTGGTCAGTTTTACAGACATGTAAAGGAAATTGTTAACCACTTTGCTGGTGCTAGCAATAGCTTACTTTCCAATGCTTTACAATGATAGAAATGTGCATATTGAAACATGATTGTGAATAAAAGTTTTACAGTGTTAGTGTTAGTGCTTAACGAAGAAAAAACTTTTACTTTTTCATATCTAAGATATAATGTACTTTACTTGTCTACTGTTCATGATATACTGAACTTTGCTAATCTAATACTTAAAACATAATAACTTTACTTGACTTCGTTCAAGACGAAATAAATCTGCTTTACATCTGACACTGCCATTCCTACTTAAGTTATTATCAAACTTAATATTTACATAATAATTATGAAACATACTATACATGTCAATGAAATATACTTGAACAAATAAATTATATAAACTACGAGTAAGAATAAACAAAGAGTATTAGACGAACTATTGTACAACAAAATCTAAATAATTAATTTTTATACAACTATTGTAGAGATAATTGTTACCCACAAAATGGGGACTGCTTATTGGGTAACGGTAACAACCTTTAACCGCAGTTAAATCTGTTGGCTGCCAGCTAACCAGCCCTGGGTCTCACAAGAGGTGTTCTGCAATGGGCGCCAAGAATCGTCTAAAATAGCTACAGTATTGGCCGACAAAATCTGAAAAGAACAACAATTTGGGACTACTATCAATGTGGCCGACTTTTCCCAATCTTGAATCCTCGACGGCTGAAAATATAAACCCCAAATACCAAACATATAAATAATAAGTCTGCAAATAAGGGATGTACAGCGCTTTATTAACAAATAAACAAATTATCAATTAAAACAAATTAATCAATGTGAAATAGCCTTGGCAAAAAATTGAATGTAGGTTATTGATTTCAATTCATTACGGAGCGAAGTCATAAATTATATACATGAAATAGATACCTAGATATAAGTGCTACACGCACTCTGGGGAAAAACAATTTAACACATAAAATTACAATGTACAAATATACAGTAATGCTTTATATACAATAAGGGTTGTCAAACGTTATTGTTGTTGTAAATAGTTGGTACAATATAACTGACTCGCGATACAGATGTATGTTCTTCGAACTAAAGAGGAACGTCACCAACCAGGTCGAATGTAGCGTGATCCAACGAGACAACAGCAACCAAGTCAACGTAATGGTCTTTTAACAACCCAAATATACAACGTAGTGTATGAAGTTAACGTAAGATTTATTAAAGGAAAAGAAAAAAGATCTGTAACAAACAAAACCAAATTACCAGAATGTACGAAGCAAACACTTTATAAACACCTTCGGTGTAATGTGACCTTAAGAGTTAATTATATCGCCTCCATATGCGGCCAACGACGATTATACATCGAAACCTAACAAAAGAACTAAGTCTAAGAGACTGAATGATAGAAAAGTTAAAACAATAAAAACTTACGAGAACGTGCTCCTATAACCTCTAAAAAGAACTAGTGGGAAAAAATCCCCAAAAAGGTTCCAATCTAACAATTGGAAAACACCGCCACAAATTAACCATAGATCTGCACCAATGCAATTCCCAATTCACAACATAAGGGAAGAGATTAATTAAACGGCGATGTCCACTAAATATTCTTTAAAGAATGTTCTTCACACGATCGATCAAAACGAAGTGGGTGTTCTGCTATCAACAGGAAGATAGTTCCAAACAAAATGGCAATTAAAAGGAAAGAGAATGCAAAAATCCCTAAACGCTATACAACTTAACACAAAAGCATAGCTATACAGGGTGCTACGAAATTAGCACGTAACATAATAACAGATTTAAGAGTAAGACCTGATCTTATTAAGGAATAATAAGGGTAAAGGTACCTCGAACAAGACATTTTATATGAAATTAGTTTAAAATTATTAAATAAATAACCTTAAATAACCTTTTCTACAGTTGTTCAACTACCTCGATTATAAATAATACAAAACTTACCTTCCTTAATTTGTTCCAGATTGTATCTGACATAGCTCGGTAACTTTTTTGATATTTTACTTGAAAATGACTTGAGGTAAGATAGGATCTAGATGATTTGGGTGTGACTGTGATCCCTGCTCACTTTACTTTACACTTTACAACTTTATACAATAGCCGCAGATGCCAACACCTTGTCAAAGACTTGACTGATGTTCAAAAGGCTGAATAGCAATTCCGTCTCCTTTCGAAGGCTCTAAGTAAGATACGATTTATCTCCACTTTATACTGCCACAAATTCGGATGTAGACGCAATGCTACATAACAACAAATTAGGCAACTGGTTTTCGATATATTGTTTTGGCAGTTAGTCTCGCATACTTGTAGATTATTGTAAACTAGTATACTCGTTCACGAAGGTTTTTTGGTTTCCTATACATGTACAGTCCACCGGTAACAACATTCAAAAGGTCTCATGGCAATAACTTACTTTATAATGCAAGATGAGACGCTAAACATTGAGTTGGGGCTAACCCAAGTCCGTGCTGAATGTGTGAGCTGAGCTTGGCCTAGGATTTGCTTAACATCTACGTAGGATTTTCCCACCCGACCTATTAATTAAAAGCTAGGTGGGCCGCGTTTCGCCCGAACTAGTTTCTCCACTAGTTATAGTCTCTAACTCTTCTCTACTAGCACTAGAGTCCAGCTTTGATCTGAGACTCTAGAACGATTTAGGATTGCAATATTACAAACGATTCATTGTGCCTAAATATTCGGATCGCCAGCTTCAAGCAATACCATCCAAGTGCCGCAAATTAAGAAGACTGTACTTGAAACCTCGCATCAAGCTCATTTTGGATGAAAAAAAAGTTTCTTACTTTATCTTATAGCTTTTAGACTGGAAATAGAGAACTTTACACACAACAAAATACAAGAGTTCCAGATAAAGCCCGATTTACTGGAAATCATGCAAGTTCGAACTGAAAGATATATTACATTGGTGTGCAATGTCAAAAAAGAATATTTCACGGTCTTTTATGCATTTATCGAAAGGTTTTGTCATACATTTAAAGCAGTACATAGAAAACATAGTAGGCAGAAATCTGCTTCACTAAACTTTAATTTATTGAGTTATTATTACTATAAATTTATTATAAAAGAAGTAGTTAATAGAGATCATGCTGTTTCTTGGTCTGATTTAGCACGAAATCATTATACAAAAAAGACTATGCACTTACTACAATCCGAAAATATCAATTTTGTGAAAAAGAATTCAAGCTCATCAAATATTCTAGATGATAGACCAATTGCAAGTTTTTGGACAGTTATATCGAATATTGTTTAGCAGGATGGATTTTTAGTAAAACAATTACTTTACAGTTACTTACACTTTACACCTTTGCACTCTTGTTGGTATGCGCCCACAGGTTGCATATTGAGTTGTGCTAGTTAGCTTTTCAGTTGCAGAAATTATATATCCGCAAAGAATAAAATTGGATTAGAATGTTAGTTGAGCGCCATTGGATTTGTAATGTTATCATCGATCATTGACGTTAAACAATGATTGAATATCCAAAATTAAATTGTTAAATAAGCTTTCTGAAATCCAGAAAGTGGGGCTAAACAAACACAGAATAAACAAGTTTTATTACATCAGTAGTAAAATATAAAAGTAAACTTTAACTACCAAACCGGTTAAATAGATAAGGTGCAACCTTTAATTTTGAATTAATAATTTTATGGAGTGACTTCAGAATAAAAAAATAGGTATTACATACTGATAATAAAAACCAAATATTTATTAAACGAAAGCTTATAACATTTTTTTTATTACAGAGAGGAGATCCTTTTTAAGGCATCATATATCCTTGGGTTATGAATTGTCACGTGTCAATATCAGCAGAAACAAGAAAATACCTAAGGTAAGTTTATCAAAATAATACATCAAATTCAGTAAACTATAATTAGCATAAATTTTACTTCTTAAAAGTTGATATGCCCTCTCCAACACAGCGCCCGTGCGAAATTGTAACGGGAAATGAAAATAACTCTTCAGATTCTCTTCACGGATACAAGAATTGAAATATGTCCTTGGCGTCTGTAATCAAAACAGTATTTATTGTCCTTATAAAACGCTTGGTGAATTAGTTTTCAATGGGTTTTGTGTAAGATCACATCAAAAGCAGCTGCTAGTTCTTGCTTTTTATCTACAAATAATCTAGTTGTAGAAGTTGCAGTTATAGAAGTTGAACACCTTTAGAGACTTAGAACAATTTAGTGCCTCAAAATTCTTAACTTCGATTCTTAACTTTTCTTTCTGTGCAACTTTTTTATGTCTGGAAACAATGATAGTGCTCCAGCATAACTTTTACCATTATTATGATGTCTTTAAAGTAATATTTGTAGTTTTTACACCAGAATTGGCTTTCCAATATCAAGAAGTGCCTTTTGTAAAACTATCCAACGATTAGACTTCTCTTCCGAACATTTCCCCAGTTTAGTACAGTAAAAATAGACTTTTTACATGGAAGAATTCGTACATAAATATTAATATATGAAAAAGGTGCATTCCGGCTATAGAAAACAAGAACAGGGTTATAAAAATAAACCAATTTTTACCTAAAGGGGGGGGGGGGGTTAAAGGGCAATTCTGGAGGTTTTTTCTCATTATCTTGAAAAGTAAGCCCAAAACCGAAATATAACAATTCAAATTTGTAGAGTACAAAAAATACATGCAATTTTCTTTGATTCGTTCAAAAAAGGTTAAAAATTAACCGAGTTATAGCACTTTGAAATTTACGAAAAAAATTTTAGCCAAGAACCGTGGTGTCTAGTTTATCTTAGTTTGGGGGGGGGGGGGGTGAACGAATTTTATAGGGGTAGACCGCTATACAAGCGAAAAGAATTTGTAAAGGAGGAAAAGACACATCGATTTCGTTTCTGGTAAACTTATTTTTCATCGAATGTGACCGAGTTAAGCTCTTTGAAAATGACAGAAATTAAAAATCGACTAAAATGATAATTAGAACCGAATAAAACCGTATGGGGGTTAAACCTTTAACTTTCTCCATTATTTCTTTTCTTGGCTATTTTATTTTGGCCATTTTCAAAAAGCTTTTACTCGGTCAAATTCGATGAAAAGTAAGTTCACCAGGACCGAAATCTATGTGTTTTTTTCCTCTACAAATTCTTTCGGCTTGTATAGGGTCTGAAATTCGTTTTACACCCCTAAACTTGAGTAAAACTAAAAAACCGCCGTTTTTGGCAAAAATTCGAGATGTTTTGCTAATTTAATGTAAATCATTAATCAACTTAATAAAAATTAACTTCATTTAAAATTTATAAATTGTTTATATATATGTACATAAAATTGTTTTCTTTGGGAATAATTTGGAAATGTAATTTGATAATTATCTAATTATAAAATTAAGTATTATATGAAATTTAATTATTTAATTTTGCATCTGTGATATATTTCTAATCTAATTATGTGAACTTATTATTTTATTTAATTATTATAAGCCCGCCGCGCGCTTACGTGTGATTGGTTAGGACCGCTGCGCTGTTACGCCTACCTCGGAGACCCCTGCTAGCGGCTAGCGAAGACAGGGGTAGCAGCCGCGTAAGGGCCCCCTACCGTGCCCATCACTGCCATAGACCATAGATTATTATAGAACATGCATTATAGTCTATAGCCCACAGACTCTATAGTCTGTATAGACCATAGAGTATAGACTATTAACTATAGACCATAGAATATAGACTATTAACTGTAGACCATAGGCT
Organism: Agrypnus murinus; assembly: GCA_929113105.1. Classification (NCBI taxonomy): domain Eukaryota; kingdom Metazoa; phylum Arthropoda; class Insecta; order Coleoptera; family Elateridae; genus Agrypnus; species Agrypnus murinus. Next base: position 147,974,981 of record OV816027.1, read on the forward strand.
ATAGAGCATACAATGTAAACTATAGACCGTATACTATAGAAAATATATACAAGCCACAGAATATAGAGTATAGACCACAGTCTTTATACCATAGTTTATAGATCATAGGCATAGACTATTGTCTATAGAAATCAAAAGCGTTAACAATAATAAATTTCTTATAATTTAAAAATAAGATTGCTCTACCGTATCATATGTCACGACCCCAAGGGGAGCACGGCTCCTAGTTTGCGCACCCCTATTAGAAAATACGCCGTAAAAAATAACAGAAAATGACTTGAGACTAACAGAGACTTGATTAATTTAAATATCTAATGATTAAGCAAAAACTTTTCTTAGTTGTCACAATATTTGTGGGGAAATTGCCCCCCACTTGCTCCCCCAATCTTACCACTGCATAGACTATAGTTTATAAACCACAGACTACACACCGGAGATTATAGACCATAGACTATATACCGTAGACTATATACCATCGACTATATACCATAAACTATAGACCATAGATTTTAGACCATAGACTATAGACCATAGACTAAAGACCATAGACTATGTGCTATAACTCGGTCAATTTTTGAACTTTTTGGACGAAACAAAAACAGTCACATGTATTCTTTGTGATCTACAAATTTGATCTGTTGGTATATTTCGATTAGAGCTTACTTTTTGAGATAATAAGGGAAAATCACAAAAATTGCCATTTAGACCCCGAAAAAAAGGGGTAAAAATGGTTTATATATAACCTCATGAGTTCTTGTTTTCTATTATGAAAATGTACCTTTTTCATATATTAGCATTTATATACGAATTTTTTCACCAACAAAAAAAACACCTATTTTTACTATACTAATAGATCCGTAGGTATAGAGCCAAGAGAAGATCTTTTCGCTGAGTTTCAGATAGTTTAATGTAATGACATTAAAAGATCCCCTGCTAATAAGCAGGGGATCTTTTTAAGCATTCGTGACTTTTCTCTCTTCTCAAAAGTTACGTTAGAATATTATTTTGGTAACATCTTGCCTACTACATATAGGGTGTGACTAATATATGTAATGATAAACCTCGTAATGGGGGGTAGTTGTAATGATTTAGGACATATTTCGTTTATCAATATGTAGTCGCTTCCTGCTAGTTTTCGAGAAAATTGCGTGCATTAAAAATACTAAACAAGCAAAAACAAAATTTTTTTGAAACTTTTTTGTATTTCTTATCAGTTTAAATGTAATGCTATGCTATGTTCTATCTCACTAATCAAAACATATTCTTTCAGGATGTGAATGAATTACCCATACAGTTTTCTATAAATCTGTACGAGAAATACCGCAAAGATCACCTGGTTACCCCAAACAACTTTAATGTGAATCTTACCGAGAATATTATTTGCTTCCCAAACGGGGAATGCATAGATATTGATAATCCAGGAGTTCATCCCCGTATATCTAAATACTAGATCTCGACAATCTGGACGATCTAAAGAATTTCTGCAAAAGGAATTATTATCCGTAGTAAACCGTAGCAACTATATTATCTTTCTTATATGTATCCAAAATATAATGTATGTTTAGTAAAATTCAAATAAAATTTTTGGCCTTTATGTTGTGTTTTAGTGCTTCACAATAGGTTTTGATTTCTCAATATCTTACACGTTTTGGTGTTAGATACATCATCAGGTGCTCTGTCACGTTTTCAAGTAGGTCGTAGAAGTTCAATGTCATGTCATAGGTTTAGGTAGGTAAGATAAACTGTACGAATTAGCCAACCTTCAAGCTTTCGGAAATGCTTAGAAATGCCCTGCAAAAATCAGAGGTCATCATAGGCAGCTTGCGTCCTGTATACTGGTTCGAGATCCCTCTGATACGGGTGTTACGCTGAGAATTCTTCGATAAAATAAAACTAGTAAAGATAAAAATACACCCCCCCCCACATTCAATGCCCTTACTCATTCGCTGAAACCACTTATCAGAAGTTCCACGGTAGATCACTTTTGGAATACATTCCAATTCTGCTTCTTATGCGACACGGCTTCTTCTGGAGTCAAAAATGTGCGGCCTGGAATCTTTTTCTTAGTTTCCAGAAAAACGAAGAAATGACATGGGGCCAAATCTGAACTGTAGGGTGGGTGAAACATTTGTTCTGCATCCAAGATATGTGGACTTACTTCGAACATATCTAAAATCTAGGGACACTGAAGAAAATTCCTGCTTTCTGAATTTAATACAGTTAATTCAGTTAAACCTCTCAAAACGTCCGTGAATGGTAAAGAAAATCGTACTTTCTAAAATTTATATGTAATGCTATGCTATGTTCTACCTCACTAATCAATATCTATTCTTTTCAGGATGTGAATGAATTGCCCATACAGTTTTCTATAAATCTGTACGAGAAATACCGCAAAGATCACCTGGTTACCCCAAACAACTTCAATGTGAATCCTACCGAGAATATTATTTGCTTCCCAAATGGGGTATGTATAGATCTTGATGATCCAGGAGTTCATCCGTATCATGTCTAATACTGGATTTTGGAAGATCTAAAGAATTTCTGCAAAATGAATTATTATTCGTAGTTCATGTACTAACTATAATATTATCTATCTTATGTATCTAAAATAAATATAATGTATGTTTAGTAAAACTCAAATAAAATTATTTGTTGGCCTTTATGTTGTTATCAGAGCTTATCAATACGTAGGTTTTGATTTCTCAATATATTGCATGTTTTGACGTTACATACTACATAATCAGGTCAGCTACGCAGTGATTTAATGCTCTGCCACAGTTTCAAGTAGGTGTAGGTTGTAGCAGTTCAATGTTATGCTCCACTGCCATAGATTTAGTTAGGTAAGGCAAACCGTATCTTTCCAAGTGTGTCCATACCTCCAAGTTTTCCTCTATTTACATAGGTATCGTCTTTAAGTATAACAGCTGCCGATATGGATATACAGTTCTATCTGAGGAAGTGGTTCAGGGTTAAGCAATCTGGACCTTCAGGACTATTGAGGATCCACATTACTTCTGCAAATAATATTTTCATCGAACTCTCCCTAGGTATCTAAAGCTGGAGACAACTAAGAAATTTCTTCACGCTGCTCACGAATCGCTCTCAACTCCTTAAGTAAGTATTTGAGTCACGCTGTGTCCGCATCAATTGCTACTGTGAACCGGCTTTTTCTAGTGCTTTCTGAAAACAATTTCGAGCAACGGAGCGCTGCCAAGCTTTGTTTCAGACGACTTGGGCACAATGCGACGAAGACTTTTGCAAAATGTCAACAGGCCTATAGAGACAGTGCTTTGTCAAGGGTCCAGGTTTTCTGGTCGTTTAAAGCATTCTCAGAAGGTCGAGACTCGATTGATGATGAACCTCGCAGCGGAAGGCCTTCTTCAACTGCAAGAAGTGATAAAAAATGTCCACAGAATCCGGGATTTCGTGCGCTCTGATCGTCGGTTAATGGTCAGAATGATAGGGGAAGAGTTGAATTTGACTCACACAATCGTTCATTAGATTTTTACTAATGAATTGGCGATAAAGAAGATCTGCGCGAAAATAGCCCCGAAAAACCTTTCTCAGGATCAAAAGGACAACAAGAGGGAAATATGTCTTGACTTTTTGGGGCGGATTAAAAATGACCCTCATTTTCTGGAACGTGTCATTACTGGTGACGAGTCTTGGATTTTTGAATACGACCCGGAAAGCAAGCGCCAGAGCTGGAAATGGCACGCTCTATCCTCACCACGACCAAAACAAAGCCACAATGAGTCAAAAAAACATCAAAAGCCGCATGATTTTGATAGCCAGGGAATCGTCCATAAGGAATTTGTGTCTCAAGGTCAAACAGTAAAGTAGCATTTTTAGCGAGAAGTGCTTGAAAACCTTCGAAAAAGGTTCATTCGTGTAAGACCGAACATCAAAAACACCTGAATGCTGCATCACGATAATCTACCTTGTCACACAGCGATCTCAATTAAGGAGTCAGCCCCATTTTTCACCAGACTTGAGTCCTTGTGATTTTTTCTTTTTCCTAAGATTGAAAATTCACCTCAAAGGGCAGCATTTTTACCGAAAAGTTTTTTCTTCCCCACAACAACGATGTTCTTTGTTCCCAAACCTTCAGTGGGTATGTCTGCTGCAGTTACATTTGCATTTCTTCTAGACCAGGAATCTGCTGCTTTTTAACCAACGGCTCTGTAAGGCAGTGCTCTGTATTAGACAACTACTCTAATATTTTCCCAGTGCAACTGGTTTGAAAGGTCTTGTACTTCAGAGTGGTGGAGCGAGTTGGCATGGCACTGACTTTGACTTGCTCCATGAGGGGATCTTATTTGAATCGGCGGATTGAAGGATGGATGATGACATTCTTGTTCATTCACACGCATTTACCAAATACATCACACACTGCATGCGTTAGACGGCTTTATATTAAGGCTGCCTGAAGATCTTTTAGGTATGGTATGGCTAAGTCTCTCGGTGGGACTACTCGTGCTACTCGTGGGGGCAACTGCCCCCCTCCCTAGAAGGAAAAAAGGGAATAAAGCCCTCTTCAAATTGGTACATATATGAGTGGCGGTGCGGGAGCTAATTAGTACCCATTTTTTAGTGACTATTCAACTCACATGTCATTTATTAAAAATTGACCAATTAAAATGCAGCATTTGATATTTTTAATCCAATGAAAATGAATTGTATCGACAATTCTCACTAGTGAAAATTGTCGACAATTTTCACTAGTGATAACAATCGACAATTTTAATAAAACACAAATATTTAACAACATTTATTTTTGAGTATTGAACGTACAATTATTAAATGTAACATTGCTACATTTATGAAAAACAATTTGATTTTTTAAAGCGTGTTCGTTGAATAGTCTCTCGAATACCATAAGTAGTCAAAGTTAAGTAGACTATTTTTGTGGTGCTTAACACTCATGTCTATCATGCTTGCGAATACCACTCGTGCTGCGCACTCGTGGTATTTAAATGCAAGCATGATAGACATTCGTGAAACCACCACAACAATAGTCGACATAACTTTGACTACTAATGGTATTATAAGTGACAATTCAACTCGAAAATTTTTAACCAATCAAATTACAGAATTTTTTAAATTGGGACCAATGAAATTAGTTTTATAGTGAAAAAATGTATGTCAAAATGAAATGTCAAATTTAATTAAATTAATATTAACTACACACGCTAAATAAAAATTTGCTCGATGGATTGTCAAGCCGAATTCAACTCGTGGTCTAATTTTTTCTTGCAGAATTTATCGTTTAAGACATTCGTAGCTTTTGCTTTTGGAAAATTACACTTGTCTCCTGCGTCGACTCGTGTAGTTTTCGTTGCGAAAGCTACTCATATCTGAAATGACAAATTTTGTCGGAAAAAATTAGACCACTTGTTAAATTATATATGACTAATAAAAACAATTTTGCAACAGTTTTTAGTTTTACTTTGTAAAAAATCGTCGTGTTTTACTTTGCCCCCCTCTAGTTGAGATCCTGGACACGCCCTAAAACAGTAGTATTGTATTGAGGAAATTTATACCTACATTTTATTTATAAACCTTCATTCATTATCCTCGAATATTAAAATGAATTCGTGGAAATTTAAAAAAGGGGGAAATAATTCTTGGAACAATTTCTTTTTCTGTTAAAACTATTTTGTAGTAGTATTCTATTGAAATAACTTAACCTACATTGTCCTGGAATATTAAAGTGAATTCGTGCAAATTTAAAATCGGGGAAATAATTCAATAATTCTTGGGACTATTTTATAGTAGTATTTTTTGAAAAAATTTAACCCACATTTTTACTTACTAACCTTCATTCATTGTCCTTGAATATTAAAATAAACTCGTTAAAATTTAAAGAGAGCGAAATAATTCTTGGAACACTTTCTTTTGCTATCAAAAAGTTTTAACTATTTAAAAGTAGTAGAAAGGGCGTACCCAGCGGCTGCCCCCCTAAAAAATAAAAGAGAATAAAGTCCTTTTTAAATTGATGGGCATGTGTAGCAAGGCGGAATGCAAATCTGTACGCAGTTTTTAGTGACTAATAAAAATAGTTTTACAATAGTTTTGTGTTTATTTTGTAAGAAATCGTCGTTTTTCACTTTGCCCCACTTCCTCGAAACTAATATTAGTTGCCCGCTCTAGTTCAGATCCTGGGTACGCCCTTGATGTCATCTTTCTTAGGCTGAAACTGTTCTTAATTCTGGTAACTCACGTAACCAGTTTATCCACGTTTTACGTATTAAAGCTGGAATTACAGCCTCCCATCCGGTTTCACTTCTCTAAATATCCTGAATTAGGATGAGCTATTTTATCATGAATGAGTAAAAACCCTAACTGGTCGAAACTATACATAATTAGGCTTGTCATCCCTCGCTTAGTGAATCCGATGGAAATTGACTTTGTAGCGAAACCTAACCTTCACAGTATTCAACTACATGCCGAGTGGCTTATCTGTCGAACTACGCGGTTTCATATTAATTCTCGTATTTCTGGTGGGATGGACTTTGCACTGCGTCATTATTTGTATTTCACTTAACAACTTGGAAACCTCCATCTGTAATCTGCTTCTGAATTGCGATAGCGTCTCCTTTTGTCTCTGCTCCTACAAAAAAATCATCGACGTAAAAGTCCTGGAAAATCGCCTTTAGTGCTTGTGGAAATTTATTTTGAAACTGCTCAGCATTTCAACCCTGGGCGTATATTGCAGACAATGTACCAAACAAGAGTACCATTAGGTAATACTCTTGGGGTTCCTCGAAACTCATCTATATACAGGATTATTTGACTTGGCCAGTCTTGTTCGCGAAAAACATCTCCTTGATGAATCCGGTGAGCGCGATCTTGTGCTTTTGAAGTCGAACTAGCATAAACGGTAGTGCATTAAAAAAATCAGAACCTTTCAGCAAAAAGTTCACATTTTAGGATCAGTCTCCGTAAGATCTGGTTGCAGCGTTAAACACGAGCTCGGTTTTTTCGTAGGTCGATACGATAACAAAACCACAGCAAGTACCACTTCTGGAGAAGGAGCTGTTCGGAGAAGGAACGTCCCTCTTCTTCTGGGACACAAGGTAATGCTGGAAATGCAATGCTCTGAAGACAACGGACTTGCTTTTGGAAAGCTCAGCTGTGCCCTCTTTCTATAGTAAGAAGTCTTTATAAGCTACACTCCATAACTCTCACTAGTGAAATATTGCTTTACGTCATTGTTCAATTATTCACCAGGGCCATGAAGCCAGAAGTAAGACGTGCATAAGAACCATTTCCAGTTTTAGTTTCTTGTAGCAATCGTAATCGATCAAATTGTGTTCTTATCATTTCTCATTTAGCTTTTTATCTTTCTAAGGTAAATGTAAAGGTGGTTTCGTTCCAGTTACCCACAGTTCTCGCGTTGTTCAACTTGTAGTACCTGGACTTGTTTCTGACATAACCGAAAACAGTGAATGAAAGTGGTTTCTTCTTTCCTTCCAGTTTAACTTCTTTTGCTATGTTTTCTTCTATCATTGCGAATATGTAGATCAAGACCCAAGAGCGCGATCACTTTTGCAGTCATTTTTTCCATACTTCTATGATGAGAAGGGAACCGTGAAACTGACGATCTGGAGAGTAGTTCAATAACTCTTCTCCGGTTCAGATTCACTGGTTCTTGTATAATTGCCCTTCCCTCTCCAGTCGGAACCCTTTATCGTTGTTACGACAGCGCTTCCTGTTGAGGAGTAAAACGCGCTAAATAGGAAAGATTTATTTTTTTCTTTTATTTTTTCCATCTGTCATTAAGTAATTGTTAGCGATCTTGGATAACGTGCGTACTGAATGAGGCTTTTGTAATTTGGGTTGAAAAAGCTCAAAATCGTGAGGTAAGATTTCCATTCTCATGATGAACCCCTGCTTTTTCTGGATTTGTTGGAGCCTTGTACGTCAACCTTGTTCGAGCTTGTCCTGCTCTTGATATAGGCTGGTTGTTACTGGAATACATCACTGTGAACGTTGTGGATGCAGTTAGCACTTACCACTTACAACTTACTACTTACCACTTACCACTACCCACTTACCGCTTACCCCTTATCGCTTACCACTTACCACTTAGTACTTATGCAAGACTGGAAATAGTAATGATGTGTAATAATAATGTGTAATATTATATGCCGTCAGCTACTTTACATACCGCTCAATTCCATACCCCAACGGTTGCATGGGGGCGATGATATGAGGATTCAAAGCGTCGTCAGGTATGACTGGACGACTGCAGTCCATTGACTTCTGCCTGGACGCTGCCAATGCAGAGAGTACTGTGTGACTGATAATGTCCTTAGTAAATGCATTCATGGTATTGTTAGCAGAGATAAGTATATGGTAAAGTGATAAGAATATAATTGGTAAGGGTAACGTAATTGTAATGAAGAAAATACTCTGATGGATTAAGACTTTAGGTGACTGGTCGGTACCACATCGCCGAGGTACGATATCCGATGGAAAGTTTTTTTATCGGTCTGGATACTCGGAGAATGTTGATTTTCGTTCTGGATTATAGACATGTGCTGATGGTGTGAAAAAGTGGTGTTCTGGTTGGCGTTTCCACTCCATGCTCCTAATAGCTGTTGATAAATGGCGTGATGATAAATCGCGGAAACGGTTAAAACTGACTTCTGTAAAGTCAGAAATGGAACTGACTACTCAGCTAATACCTGGTTTAAAAACCAATCGGCCCACAGCAAATTGTTAATCGAGTCGACAGCGAAACCATTGAAAAGTGCAATAGGATGGAAACTTAATTGTTCCAGGAGATTGAAGTCTATAGTTTGTTTTTTTAACTTTACAATGACAAGTAAATTTTACTAAAACTGACGATGGAACAAATATGAAACTATAGTTATATTTTTAACTACATCTTGGCAACATGTGGCGCTGTTGACGGTTTTACTGTTATTAAGAAACTAAATGATCATTGATCACTTGATCTTTGTATCGATTGTTTTCAATATCTTCCCGTGCAGACGTTTGAAACCGATTTACACTCCTGTATAATGGGTTGCCTATCTACATATTTTTATCGCAATTTGGCAATGTCGCTAATTTTCCCTTTATGACGTCAATGTAAACTTAGAAAGAAAATACTATTGGGACGCGCCAATAAATATAGATGGCGTTGTACATCAACAGAATCATGGCCTACTAGATTCATATAAGCTTCGAGCAAAGCTTATATGAATCTAGTAGGCCGTGACAGAAATAAACAAAATGACTTCGATATCCGGTAGGTGATAATGCAGGAAACCAATGAGACGCATGCTTTAGTCGTAACATAACCTTCAAACCTTCCAATTTGACAATTATCCTACCGCATAATTAGTTTTTATAAAATTCCGCTAGAATGCAGGTCAGTCTTTGGCGCGTCCAAGGTCCGTAAATGTCTAATGGCGCGTCCCAATAGCAATTTTATTCACAAACTTATTTAGAAGATATTTGACAGCAACGCTTTTGATATGAATAATAACCTAAAAAATGAATATTATCTCCACATTCCTTGGAAAATCATGTTTTTTGTTTCTACATTGACATTGCTCTGACACAAAACCACGAAATTTCCAAAAGCAAACAGAATTTTAAGAAAAAGTATCTAAATTATCTGAATTTAATGGAAATATATTATTTCTGAATACTTACGTAGTAGAAAAAGAAGTGAAACAAATCATCAAAGATATTCTAATGTGAGTACACAACAATTAAATAGGATACGCCAAGATGCCGAAAGTGCCTTTACTGCCATTTATATTTCGTGACATTATGAAGCCATTGCGTATTTTGGAACATCAAATGCGTGTGGCAGAGGAATTCTTCCCAAAGGCCTTTCCCGCTAATTACAACCGCAGAAAACCTTCTATTTTACCCTAAACCAGGTCTCAGAACGTAAGGAATCAATTGTTCACGATAAGGAAAAATTTCAAGTAAATTTGATAAGATAAAGGTAAAGATAAAGATCATATACAAATGATTGTAAAGATGATAAAGGGTTTATTACAAGACACTTTGTACGTCGGCTAGTATTGCCAAAATCATGATATGAAGAATGTGGTGTCCAGATTATCATCTGATGGAATGCTTACCATAGCAGCACCTAGAAAAGTTGTGCCTTGCCCTGCTCTACAGGAACGTGTTGTAAAAATCACTCATACTGAGTCAGAAATAGACGCAAAAAAAGAAGCTGCTTAAAAGGATCGAAATGTGTCTTGTGATATGCACTCAACATACATATTTGAATGTGATTTCATTTTCAATGTAGCATAATAAAATATAACGTAATTGTTAAATTGTGCTTTATTCTTAATCTTAAATAAAACAATGTGTAGAATGTATGAATTTAAGTCTTAATTCTGAAACCCCTGTTGCTCTTGCTAATCTCCATAAATATTTCAGTAATATCAAGATTTTTACTATAATTTTCACAATTTCATGATTTATAATTACCAGTGTATTGGGATGTAATTTTAGTTATTAAAGTTTATTAAATAATTAACAAAATTATTTTCTAATACATCTTGTAGCGGCTTCTGTTGTGTCAGTTCAATAAAAAGTCATTGCATATTAAAGTTCTGCATTTCGTAATGACAATACAGCTTGCAAGAACTAAGTTTATTAAAATTTAAGAATTACTCTATAAGTTAGTTTCATTCAACCTTTATTAGAAGTTTATTATTTAATTCAGTCTTTTAAGACATTAATTAAGGAAGAGAGCTTTCGACTTAGCTGCAGTTTTTTATGTATTTAAATTCTTTAGTCAAGTTTTTTTCTGGAATTTTTGCATTTAATATTGAGCTAAGTTTGGGTTATTTATTTTAAACTGAATTCAGTGACACTCTTAGAACATTTCCACCTCATTACATTAGTCTTATTCATTCCCATACTTCCTGTTACAATTTGATTATGAGATCACTTTCATTTCAATTCAAAGCAATGCAATGTGCAAATATTTCTAAAAATATATTCTGTTTCCAAATGTTTATCCTGCACGAGAGAAATTAACAATAACATATACAGGGTGTCCATTTAGCGCGCAATTCTTCGATATCTTCTAAACTGCTAAATATCGAGAAACACTTTCAATACAAAAGTTTCTTGGTTGCCAAAGATGCATACTTTAAAAACATTTACGACAATACAAGGTGTTTCACAAAAGCGGAGAAAAACAAACTACGCTTTTCTTCTTCAACAATAGATACTATTTTTAACCCCGCTGCGACGTTGCGAGTTTATAAATTGTTTTCTTAAATTTTTCAGTTTTGTAAGGTCGTAATAAATTAAAAAAATATAAACACGTCATTACAGTTCTATATATACAATATGCAGGTGACTATATATACAAAGTTTAATAAAATGCAACACCTTAACAATAGAGAATTGAATTACTGAGATTAAATAGTTTGTTTATTACTCTTAACATATATCTTATCTCGTGTTTGCATTTGTATATGTATATCCCAAAAGCTCTCCAAATGTCTGTTGTCGTTTTTTTGTAATAAAAGTCTAGAAGATTGTTATTTTGAGGATTATTGCTTTTAAATGATACTTTTGGATTCTACATTTCTACATAATCTTAAATTGAGATCTGAATGTTAGATCGGCTGTTTCAATTGTATGAAAGATTTATGTATTGCGATTATATGATTAAGCCAGATTTGGTATTAATATAACGTAGGGGAAAAATTGATCTAGCACAATTATTAAAACAACAATAAAATAAATATCAGTAGCAAACCATGCCAAAGAAGCTAATTTATTCACGTCAATCACTGTTCATGCAATATTATTAAGGGAAATAGCACAATATAAGAAAATAAGAAGTTTACGTCTTCTCTTGCAAACATAACCTAACTTTCTGAATTTAGATTTTAAGATAGGATTCTTCAATTAAAAATTTTTGTTTTTAGTTTCAATACAATGTACTTTAGAGCTTATTAAACCTACTTATTAACTCAGTCACAGGTTGCGATACACCAAAACAAATAAAAAGGGCAATTACCTAGAGATTTATAATAATAATATAATAATAATAATAATAATTACTACAACCCATAACCTTAACCAAGGCCCCAGAAGCTATAAGCTTGTGCGGGAGGGAGGGGGCGATTATCATTATCATTATCATAATGATAGAATTAACTTACTTGATTTTAAAAGTTGATTTGTTTAATTTTTTTTTCTTTACTAAAGTGATCATCTTTAGATTTTATGAATTTATGCAATTCATTTTGTCCAATTATTCTATTGTAGTCTCCTGGGTTATTGTACAAAGTACAAGAACTGTTTGGGGTTTCCATTATGTATCAAAGTGTTGATGCTGTTTGTTCAGGAAAATTGCAAATTGATGTAATGCAGGTATACCATGAGATGTTGTTGCTTGGGATCTTCTATTTAGGACTTCTAAGAGTTAATTTACATCTTTGCAATACATTTGACAGCTACGGTCGACGTTGATTTACAGCCTTATGTTTGTTGTTTAAAAATACAAGTTTCTTATATCATTGTGTTCACAATCTCATAGGCTACATTTTTATGTAATTAGAGTAAGAAATTTAATAATTTTTATTATTGTAGAAGTTTGCTGCGTGGGCAATTTTAAACGAAGTAAAAACAAATAATAATTTTATTAATTAAGTTTTTAAGATGTCTAAGGCTTGTTATGATTCATAACATCCGTGGTTTGTTCTATAGTTTATCAATTTCAGAAAATGAAGACGTTATTAATAAAGGTTAGTTTTTTAAATTCTTTTAACAAGTGATCAAGTCTGTATAGGTTGATTTGACACCATGGTTATTTTATTTTTTTGGTTGACATCTTGACATGGCAGTATGGCAATATTACCGTACAGTATTATCGTACAAATACAGCTATTACTTAGTTACCAGTCTACTTTTATATATACAGGGTGTATTATAGATTTTGTAACATAGGGGAATAGCATGTAAAAACACAATTTCTCAAATATTGGCTCCCCTAATTATTTTAGAGGAAAAGACGCTATAGCAAAGTTGTAAACCTTATTGAATACTGTTCAAAACACCTTTACTTTAGCATCTGTGTTAAGTAGTTTCCAAGATATAAGTGATTTTCTGGTATAAATTGTTTAATTTTGTTAAATTACTATAATAGTTATATGATGTAACCCCATACTAAGATTAAAATGTTTTTTTTATACTTGCGTGTCCTAATGAACTCCATTAGGACACGCATTTGCGTGTCCTAATGAGATTTATTAGAGTACTGGAAACAGTAAAATTTTGTTTTTTAAAGTTGGTAGCACCTAACAGCTGTTCTTAAATGTCAAACGTATTATATTTAAAAGTGCGGTTATGTTGTTATGTGATAAAATGCCAAACTTTTAAAATATAAAATAAACATACACAAAATAAATTAATTAAATTAAAAATTATTTAATAAATTCACAAATTATTCTTTATACATCTTTTGTATTAAAAGTACAGTTATTATACACTTTGATTGTAACCGCAGAAGTGTCTTGGGCATTAATCTTAAATGAAGGTAAATTTTGTCCTCAACAATGTTTTGTTGACTCGTTATTGGGTTGCTGCTAAAAGTGTGTGATTCTTCATGTAAAAATGAAGCAGTGGAAGACTGGTCAATTACCACTTGAGCCGTTGAAGTGGAAGTACATGGCTTATTAGATAGCAATTCAGCTACCTCCATTTTCTTAACTGAAGCGTCAATACAGCCCTCAACCACAGCTGAAGACTTCCAACCTCCATGCCGTTTTATAGTTATTAAATCGCCACCTTTGTTTGCCAATTGGGAAGCACTTGAACGTCGAAAGCAATTACCTGTAAAAAGCTTCCGGTTGGCTAAATGCAAATAAGTGGCAATAATAAAAGGAACTTTTCCCATGGTGTTTATACCGATAGGAGTAGAAATACATTTTCCATTGCGGTAGGTTATAAAAAACCGCCTGTGGTTTATTTTCTTAGGCCTTAGGCTCAAATATTGCTTAATTAAATCAATCGACAGTTTCTCTGTAATTAAGAATTCTCTTCGAACTTTATTTTTTGTTTTTGTTACAGTCACATTGAACACATCATCTTTGACCACAATATCGTCTAATAACATGTTGGTCAATTCATCTCTTCGGCAGGCACCACAGAATCCCATTATTAACGCAACCTTAAATAATTGAAATATATTAAAAATTGAAAGTATTTAGCACAAAATTTTACTTACTTTCATAGCTAAATGTTGGTTATTTTCTGCAGTTGTTGTAAATCTATCAATATGGTTAAATTCCAATATTTTAATAAGATTAAGATTAATTAAGATAAGTTAAGATGGAGGGAGAGAATATCTGACCATTTTACCTTCTTGTCACAGAAACTAAATTAATTTTATAAAAATAAAACAATTTAAATAACAATTTTCAGTGTAGCCAACTGTCAAAAGTACTTAACAAAATTTCACTAACAAATCTTATTTAAAACTAATTTATTTTTTAATAATTAACGAAATAACGACGCAAGTATAAAAAATAGTATAAAGTATTCGTTTCATAAGGCGTTTTAGCGCACTTGTCCGTTAGAAAACTCCCCGCTTCGCGGGTCGTTTTCTAAACTCGGACGCGTGTGCTAAAAACGCGTCTTATGAAACTAATACTTTAATATACTATTCTTTTATTAGTATCATTCTTATAATATGTTTTATTTCATTTCGTATTTCAAACAATTGTATATACCACAATTAGTAATATAAAGTATATCTGGATCTCCGTTGTCAATGACACCGGAGTTCAAGACGTTCTTGATCTCCGTTGTTGTTGGCAACGTACATAATTTGATGTTGCATTATAGCCACATGCATGCTGCTTTTTATCTCCTTAGTTACGCGTATGATGACACAGACAAGGCAACTTGCTTTTTTATGCAATAAATTCGGGTGGATTTTAAAAGGGAGAAATTAGGATTGTAATACGAAATAAAATAAAACAACTTATGCAATACGGAGATCAAGCTTCTTTAAATCCTCGAAGATGTTATAAAGCCTCGGCTGGCGCCTCGGCGTTATACATCTTCTTGAATTAAAAGTATCGCTTGATCTCCTAATTACATAATATATATTATATTTATAATACAAAAGCATGACATAACCTATCAGTGATTCTTGAGATTAATTTGACAGCTATTGTCATGGCTAATAAGATTTTATAAAAATAAATTCCTTTGAGAAAGTTTATCTATTTCTTCCACACCGGTAGCAATTGTAACATTCTGATGAGTGATTTTGCCCCATGTAACTGTGCTAAATAATTCTTGCATTTACACCTAATGTCTAAATCTAACGCGGTAATTGCTATTAGCGAATTTCCCATTCACAATGTTAATTTCCTATACCAGAAAATCACTTATATCTTGGAAACTATTTAACACAGATGCTAAAGTGAAGGCGTTTTGAACAGTATTCAATAAGGTCCACAACTTTGCTACAGTAACCTTTTCTCCAAAATAATTAGGGGAGCCAATATTTGAGAAATTGTGTTTTTACATGCTATTTCCCTATGTTACAAAACCGATAATACACCCTGTATAAACAAAAGCTTGATATCCTGAAACGGATAAATTTATAAAATGCATTAGAAAACATCTACAGTTGGTTTCAAATAAATAAAATAAGTCTTGAGAATAATTTTTGCGTTTTTCACAACATGTGAACCAGACTTTAAATTATATTTGCATTGGTAACTACATACAATTTATTAAACATCAAGAAAATGAAAAAGCAACATTTACACTATGGAATACTGGCTGTCCTAGATTTATTTTAAATCATCTGTACATTCTACATAAAACATAAATAAATAAAATACATATAGTAAAATGATTATCAATAATTAAAAGAATAGCAATAAATAAATAATGTTTTAATAATATAATTCAATTGATATTTTAATAACTTTAAAGGAGTTTAGATTTATGAGGACAATTATATAAATTTATAAAATAAAGTAATAATGTCAGTTTCTTTTATAATAAAAGGAATTTTTCATTTTTTTTGTTATTAGATTTTACTTCAAAAATGTATCTTGGTAAATGTTGTTGGTTATTATTAATGTTGTTTATTAATTTAATTTTTTTCTCGTGGAATCCAAGGGAGGTTTATTGCATAATCTTTTGACTATACACATTTGAACTTACATAGGGGCATATTTAAAATCATTATTGAAGATTTTTATTTAATTTACTACATTCATATTTATTTTATGTGTTTAATTAACATCTTGAAATTTTTTTCCTCATCCCAGATAAATGTTTTAGGTTTGTCGGTAATGTTTGTGAGGTTTGTTGTACGACCATACAGTTAGCCTTCCATTTATTATAATAAAGGAAGGAAAAAAGTCTTAATAAATATATAAATTAATAATTAAGTTAAAATAATAAATAAGTAAATAATTTGGAAAAAATGTTCCTAAGAATTTATTAAAATCTTAGATTTTAAAATGATTGTAACCTCAATTATTGGGATGTACTCGTACCTACTATAAAACTGCATAAGTAAAAGTACAAATATCTTGGGAAGATTTTCCGTAGGTACTGTTAAAGTTTTCTTGCATTAATAAATTTGAAAAACCCTTCACCCTGAATAACTGAAGAAGGTGCTTTGCATTGGCGGAGCATACCTATCATACAGTTTTGGACTGGTTCGGGTTTTTAATGTTTGGAGGCAAATATAAATCTACTGGGAACTGGGATTCCAGTTCTTGGTAACTCAGGCTGGACATCAATGGGGGGTGGGGATGAAGAGTGGGGATAAAGTGCATAATAACGATTAAGTTATAAGAACTAACAGGTAAGTTTGTGTTATCGTATAAGCAAATTGTTTATTTCCATAAATCGTAAATCCTACCTCTTTGTCTAAGTTCTTTGGTTATGAATTCCTGCGATTTCTTTACTTATCACATAATTTTTATAATACTTTTCTCAGTTTCGTATCTAGCTACTCCTCTTTTCTTTAGATTCCTCCAAATTCTTCTTCACATAACCATATTAAAAGCCTTCTCAAGATCTATACAAGCAAAATAGACTTTTTTCTTAAACTGCCAGCTTTTATTAATTATTTGTTTCCTGGTGAAAATGTGATCTTGTGCATTTCGTCCTTTACGGAACTCACTTTGTGCTTCAAGCAGCTTTGATTCTATTGTTCTTCTTAGCTTCCCTTTTATTAACTGTTCGTAATCTTTAATGGTATGCTCAGTACGTTAATTGCCACATTTCTTCGGGCCATCTTTTTTATGTTTAGGGACTATTTTCCTCACTTCCCAGGCCTTGATAATTTTCTTTTCCTTCTACGCTTTATTGTATATAGCTAGGAGTAATTCTGTTCCTTCTTTTTTAGTTTTTCTTATTGGTTTTTTTAACTCATTTTCTGTTATTGTTCCCGCATTTTCATTGTTTCCATAAATACTTCTTCTTTCTTTCTAATCAGATTCTATTTCTTTTATCATGTCTTGCTCTTGTACGTCCAATAATTCTTGAAGGTATTCCTTCCACCTCTCGATTATGTCGTTTTCCTTAATAATTTCTCCCTGTTAGCCGATTGATCGTTCTAGTTCTTGGGGTTTTAGCTTTTTTTTAAATAATTTTAGCTTTTGATTCTTCTTACTGCTGTTTTTTCTCTATATTCTATACATGACTTCTTTTTAGATTTATTACGTGCTATTTGCGTAGCACCCTGTATAGCTATGCGTTTGCATTAAGTTGTATAGCGTTTAGGGATTTTTGCATTTTCTCTCCTATTAGTTGCCATTTTGTTTGGAACTAACGTCCGGTTGTTTTTCGATTAGACTTTCACTTTGTTCGATCGGTTCGTGAATCAACTTCTTTAATAAATATTTTAGTGGACATCGCCTTTTAATTAATCTCTTCCTTTGTGTTGTGAATTGGGAATTGCATTGGTGCAGATCTGTGATTAATTTGTGGCGGTGGTTTTTTCCAATTGTTAGATTGGAACGTTAAAGGAATTTTCCCACTGGTTCTTTTTTTGAAGGTTAGAAGCGCACGTTCTTGTAAGTTTATAGGTTAACTTTTCTATCATTCAGTCTCTTATACTTAATTCTTTCGGACGACACCGAAGGTATTTATAAAATGTTTGCTTCGTACATTCTGGTAATTTGGTTTTGTTTGTTTTGGTTGTTACTCTTTCCATTTCTTCTTTTTTAATTTTATTTCTGATCTTATCTCTTCATTCCATCAAGATCTTTCTTTCTTGCGTTGCACTGTATGTAGCACATTAGGGTGGTCCTTATTTACTCTTGGTGAAAACATTTTTCAAGTTTATTTTATTTAATTAATAAAGAAAATAATATATAAAAGATCTCAATTCGATCGGATAAGAGGAAAGGGTGCCCCTGGTTCTTAAATTATTCAAATGTTATTTAAGTAGTGCAAAAAAGACTATTATATTTGATTATCTTGCAAAATATTGATCATATTAAATAATATGTACAACAAAAGTTATAGATCTAGAGGAGAAGCACACATTATCATCTATTACCTTTTTCCTTACGATTAATGGTTTTCGAAAAAAATACAAAAAAGGAAGAAAGATAGATAATCAAATAAATTCAACTTTTTTTGGACTTCAATGACTATTTGAATATTTTAGAGCCCATTTAGAGCTTGGATTTTTCACAGATTGTTTTTTTATTAATTGGAACCGATCTGGGAGGGGGGGGTGAAGCAGAAAAAATAAGAACCACCCTAGTATCACATCTATCTTTTGCTGCCTTAATTATTTCTTTATGTCCATGCCAGGAATCTTCAAATGTCATTTATTTTAGATTATCTCTATCCTTTTCTATTTCTCTGTTTATTGTCCATTCCTTGTATATGTCTCTTATTTGAAATCTGTATGTCCTTATTAATCTGTGCTGTGCTCTCGTGTTTCTCGTTTTCTTTTTGTCGTCATATAATTTATTATTGATCTTTTTTGTTTATTCGGTGACTAATGAAAAAATTATTATTATTTATTACAATTATTACTAATTGCTTTATAATTACACAAATTAATAGTTAGCAGTATTTTTTTAGTCCTGCACCTAGAGTACGCGATTTCCCTGACGGTGCTAGAAGCCGACCGACAGTGCGCGTGCGACAAAGTAAAATAGTCTTTATAAACAAATACGGGTTTGTCGCACTTGCTGTGGGCCTCGCGCTGGTCGGAGAACGGCGTTTTTGTATTTGTATTGTATGTGTAAAGAGCGGCTGGCATTTTCACGGCATAACAGAATTTATCAAGATGTAGGGGCGATGTACGCGTACTTTTTTCGGTTTGCTTAAGGTAGCAGATTATTATGTATCGCATTGGCTAAAATAAGGTATTATATACGGTCAATAAAATTCAATTTTATTCAGTACTTTTGAGCGTTGGTTTGTTGACATTTACGCCCCCCGGTAAGCACGGCTCTGAACTCAAATACGAATTTAATATTGCGGTAAATGACACGCAGTGGGTGGCAGAACGGTTTAATTTAATTGAATTATTTTTCAATAAATTCTGATTCTGATTACAAATCATTAGTTTTCGATTAATTATCTACAAATATTTAGAAACTAATAAATAATACTATTTATAGTTGGGTAGTTGTAAATCCCACATATTTGATATTAATTAAGCTATGATGATATACCTAAAATTAAAAGAAAAATAATAAACTTGAAAATATAAAAATGCAGTAGAGTTAATTCCTAGATACTATAAAAGATAATTATTTTTTATATACAGGGCGGTCATTTGGAAACTACCCACTCTTAATAAGTCAACAACTATAACAAAGAGGGGGGAAAATCTTTCCGAGGCGGTGAACATGGTTCTCCTCCTTACATCCCCCCCACATTACATTTTGAAAAGTTTCTGGTTTAATATTTCTACATCCTTGCGTGCGATGTTCTGCTGTGTTGTCTCAGAAACTGCTGACTTTAGATGACCCCACAAAAAGTCTAAGAGAAACAAATCGGGAGAGCAAGCAGGCCATTCAATAGTACCTCTTCTGCCAATCTAATGAGCCGGAAATCTGTGATCCGATTACTCTGTTACCAGCAATATATAATGAGGAGGGTCCTATTCTGTTAGGAAGAAAATTAATTTGCATCTATTAGTCGGCTAGCCTCTCCATCCAGCTGTAAATAATGAAGGGTTCAATAAGAAAATGCAGAGGTTGCAATTCATCTAACGCTTTCGTTGCAGCTTCCACGAATTTCAGTTCGTTACACCAAGGTGTAGTGTATTTTGAGAAGGCCTCTCTTCGTTCTGTCATGATTTACATAAACGCAGTGCACACGTGATTAAATTAATTGTTGGTTAAAATGTGATTGTTGGTTCATAACTTTTTCAAAATCCGTGTTATTTCAAAGAATGATACAGCACTGTATTCAAAATTAAATTAGCTTTAAAATGATGTATCACAATGGGGTAGTCTCATTTAAGATTTTAATGTTGGGGGAAGGGATGGGTGAGAGAGGGAAAGATGTTTACCGCTTACTCGGAAAAAGGTTCCTCCTCGTAACAAACATTGACGGTAGATCCAAGTAAATCTTTCTTATCAGAACAAAATTTCAGTTGAGTCGCCGTACTGTTTCTTCTAACTCTTACAATTGTGACATCACCCAAAAAAACACAACGTCAGTTTTTTTATAACATATTAACAGTGTCTATTAATAAAATAAAACAAACAGATAACATCAGACCCTGACGTAATGATAAAGAAGGTACCATGAACAAAAATGGTGAGACATCACTTGTGATTTCATAAGCTACCAATAAATCATTGCAAGATACTGTAACTTACTTTTAATACGTTTCTAGTACAAAATTTAAATATTTCCTACATATACACATTCAAACAAACAAGATATGAGGTATTAAGATAAATAACCTATTACAGATAAATATGTAGGTTGTGTTTGGTATTGAACTATAAAGAATTGACTGATAAGGGTAAGAACATAATTGAAGACGATTTTTTTCAATCTTTATGTGTGTCTATTATAAGCCGCTTTGAGATACAATAGATAACATTTCCTGTCTACTATTTTACGGTGAACACATCGTGCTAAGATGTTTTGTGTAAAATGGATATTATTTTTATGTTTCCTTATTGTTGCCAAGGAAGGCTTGGCTGGATTAACTAATGACTATGATATAGAAAAAATAATTCAAAATGTGCCAAAAAAAGGTTAGTATTATTTATTAGCATGTATTCTTTTTTTATTAAAATTAACTTAAATAAAGGATGTCTCACAAGAGACTCTCCAGCTTATCAGCTTATAACCAGGACCCGTTGGTGACGACACGTTTACTTTGTTTATCGGAATTTGATACCTGAAAAAGTTTTGACGTGAATCGTTATGCTCCCCTATTAAGACGAACAGCCTCAGTGTCGACATATGGAAAATTGCAGCGATTAGCTAGAAAACCTACCAGTGCGTGCACAAACGACATTTCATGACTTCATTTTCTGAATCGCTTTATAACGTTGAATGCACCCATCAAGGAGGGTTTTCTCATCAATTACTGCAATTTTACATATTTCAACATTATGGCTGCTCTCTTTAGGGGACTTAACGGTTTAGGTCAAAATACGTATTTCCAAAAAATCACCATGGATAAAATAAAGTTATAAACTGACGAAATACGGAAGTTTATTTTGAGACACTATATACGTTAACCGATTTCTTTCAGAACGCTACAACTTCATAAAATACTACTCAGCAATAGGTTATGAGCTGTCTTCGGATAAAGCAAACAATGCTGGCAGCAAAACCAATAACGTTCAGTTTGCAGAGTTGGTAAGACTGTTTTCAATACATAGATTGAATTTGCCTCAAAGACTTTATTTTTTAGGATTCATTAAGTAAGTTTTGTATAGATTTATACGAATGGTTAATAAAGAAGTCTAATTCTGTGTCTGCTTCTGGAACCGCAAGAGCAAGAAGCTTTTATTCCAACGTTATTTGTTTTCCAAATAATCAGTGTGTTGATATTGGTGATGTTGGTGTTCATCCTTAAATATTACTTTTGTTACTTTTATAAATTTTTCTATTTTGTAATTTTTCTACTAGTGTTACTAAAAATAAATAAAATTTGCAACTGCAAATTGTCAATTTTAACTTTTTTCTATGTATGCTCAACCTCCTAAGACTCCTGGTGGGCCACGAAAATCTTAAGAATAAAGTATTGAACTATCGGATTTTTTTATTATTATGTTCTTACTATAAACCACCATTGATAATTCATCTTTCAATCATTCAAGCTTGTTCACTTGGGCATGACTCGACCAAGGCCTTGTGATTTCTTCATGACAGGTTTTTTAAGTATAACAAAAATTTATTGTATTTTATAGAAAATAGAGTGCTTTATTTCAAGTCAGTTAAATTTCTTCATCATTAAAAGGTTCACAAAGAAACAAAATGCTCTCGGAACTATAAATTATTGTTTCGCGAGACGTTATAAATAGTCGAGATTCTGATAATGTATTCAAATCTTAAAATGTTATGACTTTTGAATGACTCGATTTTAGTCAAGATTTCTTTTGGTACCCGTGAAGTCATGTTTAGCGCGTAATAATAAGCAATAAAATCGCCCCTCTTAAATCGTAGAAAAGGTTTGTATATTTTCGTTTCTAGAGGATATGTTTCGACAAGTGCATATACACACTCGCACGCGGCAGCGCGTAAGCTTTGGTGCGAACGGGTAGTACCTATTACCTTGAAATCTTCGGTGTGGTTTTAAGAAGTTTATGTTTACGGTATCGTTTAACGGGTTTATTGTTTAAACTCTTATGTAGAATTAAAAGTTATAATAATTTGCTGGCGTCTATTTGTTTGATAAGTTAACGCCAAGGGAATAAATAGTGTACCCTAGTTAGAAAAATTTGAGAATCTGTCTCGGCGGGGTTTGAGTGTCCCTTGTGTGAATTTTTGCAACTAATAAATAATATTAAATTTTTAAAGTCTTGTGTTCAGTAATTTCGAGTTAACTTCTATAATTTTTAAAAAAAGAACATTAATAAATGTGGATTTAAAATTGGCTTTAATGGCAGTTTCAACTCGTCGTACAGTAGTAACTAAATAATTAAAATATAAATAATAGCAACTTTTACCAGTCTATAAGAGAAATAATTGCAACGTCCAAATATTCAGTTTTTATAAGATGGATTCAGAGTTCAACTACGGTTGTCAATGTTTTGAGCATCTTAAATATGTAACAAAGTTTGTTTTTTTTTGGTTACTGTGATTGTTAGACTTTACATGCGTTGATGCCAATGTGGATTAAGGTTAAAACAAATGTACAAGAATAAATAGACTATTGCCAAAACACACCTTCAGTAAGTTATTTTGTAAATAATTACTTTTAAAATTCATCCAGGATATTAATAAAGTAAAATATGTTTTCAATTTAGAAAATAGCGATGGTGTATTTAGGGAATCCCTAAATAAGTTAATGTGTAATGCCTCGAAATGCTCTTAGTTTCATACTGTAATTAATTGTTCTATCTGTTTTATATACTTAAATTGTGCATTGTATATTTTGCTAACCGATTTTCATGAATTTGAGTTAATAAACGAAGTTACAAATAACTAATCATTCGTTATAGTTTGGCACGATAAATTTGTTCATTCATTTAACAATCAAAATAATAACAATACGAGACAAAGAACTTAGCGCAACTCAGATGGAAGTCTTTTTTCGAATTGTAGATTCCCATCGTTGCTTTTAAACAACAAACTTTAATTTTTTAAATAAAATTTTTACATTAAATCACATTTCTAATGAGAATCCATATAGAAAAATCTATCTAGTACCTTTTGTATATTTGCCATTATCTAGTTTGTGTAGAAAAATTGTCATCTTACTGTAAATCGCCCGGTAGCTCAGTTGGTAGAATTCCCGTCCGGAAAGCGGAAGATGCTGAGTTCGACTCCCAATCGGGGAGATAATCTTCTTATATGTATTAGCATTCAAAATGTGATTTAATGTAAAACATTAATTAAAAAATTAACATTAACTTTAAGAAAATTATAAATCTATTGAAAATCTATAAATTTATTAATTGGCTAGCTGAAAAAAACAAAACACCCCAATATCTTTTCACCAAATAGGCTAACTCAGTCTTAATAATTTTGTTTGAGCATGATACTTTTGAATTTGAACGTCTATGAATTATCTTAGCTACCTTTTAACCCTTAACTTGACTTACTTTAAAAATCACCTGGATCACAACAGTAGTAGGACGAGAAATGTTCAAGTAATCGTTTAACATATACGTGGGTAAACAAATGGCAACAAATAGAAAATAAATAAACAACATTTAATTAGAAACAACTCAAGTTTTCTTTATTAGACATCAATAAAATTCAATTAAAAGAAATTTTTTTCTAAAATTAGGATGAATAATAAATCAAACCAGAAAAAGGTTTAATAATGCTTGTTCAATTAAATCAAATTGAACATGACTTGATAAGAAAAAGAAATTTTGATAATATTCTTATATTTTAAATTTAATTGCGTTTAATAAAAAAAACATTAATTAACATTAAAAAATATATTAATGAGTTTTTTCGTTAATCTGTACCGTTGTTATCTGTTTATATTGTGATCAGAAATAATTTATCACTTACGTTCTATTATAAAAATTATTTAAATTTTCATCTGGGTAAACATTAGGTACTTAACCTCAAATTTATTTAATAATTCTACGGAGTTAGCGACGTGGGTTCACCTTGGTGATTTTACTAACTGAAATTGCTTTTCACTGCAAAAATTATCGAATTTCTTAATTCTATTTATATAGGAACATAGTTCGTAAAAATACGAACAAATTGATATAACATGTTTGTGGCCTAATTTGCCTCGTAAGCTGGGAATTAATTAAAAATGATAATTGTCATTAGACAATTATCATTTTTAATGAATTCCATTTGGGTAATTAAAATTTTGATTATATCTTAATTACATTTTTTCAAGTCATAATGCAATTTTAGGTAATGACTCATTTGATTCGTTTTCAGGTAAAACGTAACCTAAGACCAAGTTAACCTATCGAAAAATGTTCATTCCTATCTGCTGCAGCCCATATTGGAAATGAAGATTATTTGTATAAAAACAGCTGATACTGTATCCTAAGTCTATTTTGTCAATTAGCACTTTAATGTATGTTTTGATTCTTAAAGCCTAACATTTTTATTATTCAAAATCTTTTATGGAAATGTTAATTTAAAAAGTTTGGTTAAGTTTTGTCTAAATCGTAATCTTTCTATTTTGTTATATGGATCTTCAGTCGTTTGCGAGTTTCGATAGGTTCCAAACACCTTCCTAAATAAATTAGCAAACATAAATAATTGTTAATATCAATAATAATAATAATTTATTACCCAACAGATAAATCTATTATAGAATAAAACATAAACTAATTAATGACCAGTTGCACTAAACTTTTAACCCAGACTCTATACTAAAGCTAAATATAGCTTAATTCCTATAAATCAATCTCCGCTTAGGGCTAGTAGGGATTAAGGGTTTGGTGAAACTGCCATAAGAGGTACAAAGTAACTGCAACACTGACATTAAATGTAAAATAAGAATAACAACATAATATTAATACAAAAACGATAGTTAACTATTTCTTTTCTTTTCCGATTTCGTTTTACTATTTCTAAGATTACTCATTTCCTAGAATGAAGCTATTTTATTAAGTCACTAACTATTTTGGGCAATTCCTTTCCAGTTTTACACTTCGCGTAGCTATTGTTAAACCACCAATTATGTAGATCCTTATGTACGGATTCTTTTATAGGCTGGTGCAATCTTTTACACAGTTTACAAGCAATTATATTTTGCCTCGTTCGAACGACGTAATTCTTCTTCCATTCAAAATATTCTGCATATTTGTTGGTATCATCTTCTAAAGATTTTAAGTAATTAGCCAGCTCTCTTACGTTTTTAAAATCTTCAACATTAATTACAGACTGTGGTGGTAATACATAATTCCTATTGGCAGCACCGTAAACGACGGGTACAACATTACGTCTTAACAAATTAAATAGCTTTTCAGTAGTGTAATCTTGACAATAGGAATTTTCAAACGACAAGTAGAACTTATATTTTTTCTCTATTACTTTGTAACATTTTTCAGACCTTCTCTCAGGACATGAATAATTTCCGCAATCTCCATATACATCTATTTTATAGAATTTTTGAAGTTCCTTAGCCATCACCTCTCTTTTACTATGAGTATCACAATGGCTCACAAACCAACCTGCTCCAGATTTATTCTTAAAGTAATCCGCATTCGGCAAGCTGTAATCAGTGGCTTCCTTAAATATATATCCATACTGATTTACAAGATCCGAATCATATCGAAAAGTCATGGTCCAATTATAAAACGATGCATATGATTCTAGATTCCAATTCCATCCCGTACTAATTAGAGCGGCTTCTAAATTTACGTATATATATACCTGATGGGGAGACCTAACTTTTGGAATTCCGTGCGTTTTGTTATTGTTTGATGCGTGGAAGAGAATGGCATCAAAATCTTCTACTGGTATATAAGCAGTCATATTATCTGTTGCATAACAATTACTGTATTCACAATTTTTAAATGGCTCTTTGCCATATCCCCATCTATCGTCCCACCAAAAAGGTGTAAAACTTGGCCAATAAAGTATGTACTTCATTTTATTTTTATCATTATTTATAGTGGAAATTGAATTTTCTGCAATTTTATGGTAATTATAGGTAACAAACACAATAGTGCAAAATACAATTCCACAAATTACTATCACAAAACGGCCGCTAAAATGTATATTTCGTTGTAATTTCATCGCAGCTTTCACTAACAATTTTCACTTAAATTCTGCGTTATTTGGTAAGCATTCGTGAAGATTGTGATTTATACTACTAAAGCTATATCTTCAATTAAACTGATTATAATAAATACTTAATTATTATACATTATTATAAGAATAACATGTTTTTATAAATACTAAGCAATTATTATACATCATATCATTTAAAAATAATCTTTTGTTTACGTTAATTAAAAGCTGCAAGATAATAGTATATTATTCAACGAGCACATAATGCCGGTTATTAATATACGAGTATGACGTTTGAGCGTGAGTATTGACGTACGAGCTAAGCGAGTGTTGTAATTCATACGAGTGTATTAATAACCATTACGTGCGATTTGATACACTATTTTTTCTTCGACCGTAACTGATTTGTTACTACTATAAGTGGACTTCTAAAACTCTCATAAGTTATGATAAAATGAGTCATTATAAAATAAATTTAAAATTAAAAGGTTGGTTTTTCAACTGACACATATAACATAAAATTAAGTAACGTAATGTCAAGAATCATTTGATCTGTCAAAACTAAGTATAGTCTGATATACTTGATGTGATTGCTATACAAGCGCAAAACCCTCAGGATAACATAAAGTAGTTAACTTTATTAATAAGATTTAAGTAACAAAATTTACTTTACTCTAAGATAATTAAAAATAAAAAACACAAAAATAATTAAAAGAAAATCGATTTTTTTACATATAGAATAAAAATGGCACCCAACGTGGGGCGTTAGTATATTAATATTAAAAATATACATCAATTTGTATCAAAAGGATATCTACAACTACGACTTCATTCAGGATGTTCATAGTGGAATGATATAAATTCGAACAAAATTCCTTAGACTATTATCAGCCGGAACTGGATTATCATATGAATCTTGCCAAACCATACTAAAGAAGAAGCTGGAGAAGAAGAAGGAGACACACATGCCGTTTGGTTAAAGCCATATCTAGAGGCAGGTTAATTGGAACGTCTTATGGGTTCTCTCTAATATATGTATTAAATTTGATTAGATAAAGGGTTGAAGCTACTTTTGAACTGAAATAAGTGATGTACGTAGTTCCAGAACATGTTTAGGTGTTATGTACGATACAATAAGCTTGATTCGCAAGAAAGGCCTTATATAAAATTTCCAACCTCTAAGCTAAACTCTAACTTTTAACTCAACGTTGTATGCACATTTTTATGAAAATTTGCATAATGAAATCGCACGATACGCAATTATGTGGTATTTTTAAATTATTTAATTATGTCATTCATTTGACACAGCTAGTGTACAATAAGGGAATGTTCGTATTCTTTTAAATCACTTTTCAAAAACTTTATTATAATTTTAAATTTGGATGAATGTTTCAAAAAACCTTATATGTAGTTTGGTAAATTCAAGGGTGGTATAAGAGACGAATTTTCAAATATGTAATCAACGATTTACTGCTAATTTTGCTTCGTTAAAAAACTATACACATTAAATTATAAAAACAAAATCTAGAAATTAGTGCAATATTTCTTTAATAATAATTATAGGTACTATTAATTAACGAATAAAATTTGTACAAACTTTTTGACAATGCACCATCTATAACAACTCATAGGTACATACAACGGTGGCTTGATAATATTTTGTAAGATTAAGTTTATTGTGTTTTATTTATAGCAATTAAAATTAAAACTATAAAATAAATTAAATTGACAAATGAAAAGTAAAAATACTTCATTAATCTGCACTAATAAAACATATTATTTATTATTTTTCCATGATCTTTATTGAATATAAAATAGTTATTTTTATATTTAGTGCGTGAAGTAAGGTTTTTAGTGTATGAAAAAGTCTTTTAGGCTGAGGCCGTAGGTCGAGGCCATAAATGTCTTTGTGTGCACTAAAAACATGTTCACGCACAAAATATAAATATTTTTCTGTAGTTGTTTTAAAAAAGTAAATTTTAATTTTTGAAATTTAAATTATTTTGTAGCAAACAAAATATTAACGCAGTGAGCATGTCGCTAAGTAGGTATATAGTGACCATAGCTTTATTGGGTTTACACAAAACAGGTGTGAAGTAAAAAGTGAAAAGCTTATGTGCCTAAAAATGAAACGCTTTTGCACTGGTTGTTATAGTTTTAATCCCAACAGCACAGAATTGAAGTTTTTAAGTTAATAGAAAGTTATATAAAAATGACATATTTCACGTATAGATAATTATGCGTAAATTTTTGAAGCAGTTATGGAAAAAATATTTAAGATTCCAAAACAAGATTTTATACATTTTTATGTAATTATATACTACTAGGGAAACCTCGTCAAGACATGACGGTCAAAAGGCTAATTTATTGAAGGGTTTCCTTATAAACAACGTTCGTTGTGTGATTACGATCCTTCGGGTTTCCAAGAGTGATTATTTAATAGTAACATTTATAAAATAAACACAATCGAACAAAAACAGTTGCAAATACTAAGCTTACCATCCTCAGAAGAAGTTTTGAACGCGTTATTTAACAAACACCCCTCTTCCCCCTCCGGAATCAATCACGACTTATCCTATCTTCCTCCTTTAGTTAGCCCCGTCTTACTGCTTTTCCGTCTTGCGCCTCCCACTTATCTGTTCCTCAACTTACCCCCCCTCCTCTCCCGGCTTACCACCCCACGACTTATCTCCCACTCGGACTCATCCCCCCGACTTATTTTGTCCATGTTCGGTAAGAGATAAAACATTAGTTCTTAGACATTCCTATTACTTTTGTATCAAATATACCTATCTGCAAAATTTAAATATTTCGAAAGAACGAACGCACAGCGCCTTGCAGAAATATCAAATTTTGTGAAAATGCTCCACAGCAAATATTGTGAAACTCGACTGAGAACTGCTGGTGGCATAGTAAGCAGGTATTATAGGGAGTATGTTTAGTACCAAAACGTAACGAAGCAATCGGACTTGGGAATATTGAAAAGCATCAATTACAAATATTGCTTAAAAATCTAAATAATTAAAAAATCTACAAAACTAAAACTCCACAGACTAGAAAAAGGGATGGTTTTAAAAATATAAAAGTTAAATTAAAATAAAAGTAAGTGGTGTTAACTAATACCTAGATTAGTAATCGAGAACAGTTCTAAAACTTACCACCGTAGAAAATGAGAGGGCGCCCCAAGTGAATGTGCGATTCACGCGTCTCAAATTAAACATTTTATATTTATTTAAATTAAAAATATAAACATTAAAAAAATAAAAATTAAATTATTATTATATCCGCTTTTGAAAAACAGGCCTTTAGGCCCTTAGCGTTTGTGTAGAATCTTATCCCATTCTTTCCTATTCGTTGCGTTCTGTTTCCACTTTTTTATTTTCTTTTCTTTTAGATCTTCCATTAATGCCTCTTACCATGTCTTTCTAGGTCTGCCTCGTTTCCGCACTCCCTCGGGTTTCTTCCAAGCTACGTTCTTTGTCACTCTTGTGTCTTCCATCTTTTCCAGGTGTCCTAACCATTGCAGTCTGCGGATTTTTACATTTTCTGTGATTGTTGCTTCTTTATACATTTCATACAGTTCTGCATTTGATCTTCTTTCCCATCCGTCCTCTGTCTTTTTGCCACCCAGTATACGTCTCAGTATTCTTCTTTCCCACACTTCTATTTTATCTTGGTCATTTTTTGTTAGAATCCATGTTTCACTTCCATACAGCATAGCAGGCTTTATTACCGTATTGTATATTCTTAGTTTGTACTTTAGCGAGATGTTTTTTGATTGCAGTAGTTTAGTCAGGGCTCCTACGCATTTATTGGTCCTTGCGATTTTTCTTTCTATCTCTATTGATTCCAGGCACTTATTGTTTATTGCGACACCTAGATACACAAACTCTTTTACTCTATTAAATTTTAACTCTTGTTCCTGGTTTATTTCAATTCTTAAATCTGGTTGGTTTTGTTCTTCTTGTGCTGCGTTTATTTTCATAACTTTGGTTTTATCTTGGTTTATTACCAGGCCGTATTCCTTTGCTGTTTGCGTTAGTCTCCAAGTAATTTGTTTTAGGTGTTTTTCGTTTCTAGCTATGAGGGCTACGTCGTCTGCGTATGCTATGCATTGATGTGAGTTTGTGTATTACCTTTTCGTTTTATATTTGCTTCTCGAATTACTTTCTCTAGGACTATGTCGAAAAGTAGTGTTGAGATAGGATCTCCCTGCCTTAGTCCCCTTTTTACACTAAATTCTTCCGATAGACTGCTTCTACCTCTTACATGGTTATTTGTTGATTTCAACGTCATCTTTACTAATTTATTAATTTATTTGGGATTCCTAGGTCTGCCATGGCATCGTATAATTTCCTCCTGATTATGCTGTCGTAGGCTGTCTTGAAATCTATGAAAAGGATGGAGAGAGGAATTTTGTATTCGTAACACCTTTGCGTTATTTGTTTTAATATGAATATCTGATCTGTAGTGCTTCTATTCTTCCTAAAACCCCCTTGGTACTCTCTTAGTTCTTTTTCTACGTAGGGTTCTAGTCTTCGTTTTATGAGCGTCGATGTGATTTTATATACCGTGTCTAGTAGAGCAATGCCTCTATAGTTGTTACATATTGACTTATCCCCTTTCTTAAATATTGGTACGATTAGGGCCTTGTTCCACTCTACCGGCATACGTTCCTCTTGCCATACTTGTGTGACTACGTTGTATATCTTTTGTGTTAACTTTTCCCCTCCTTTTTTTATATTCTCAGCCGTTATTTCCTTGTATCCCGGACTCTTGCCATTTTTCATATCTTGGATTACCTCCTCTAGTTCCTTTATTGATGGCGGGTTGTTTTCTTCGGATTCTTCGGCATTGCTACTTGTCATTTCATCTTCCGTCCCACTATCTCCTTCTTCTTGGGTTTGGTTTAGTAATTCGGTGAAGTGTTGTTTCCATATTTAATTGTTCTTCCTCATTTCCCGCTAGGTTCCCTTCTTTGTTTTTGTAGTATATCGATCCTATTTTGAGCTCTCCTTTTTCTTCCCTTATGTTTTTATATGCCTTCTTGATTTCGTTATTTTTAAAGTTTGTTTCAATTATTTTTAGTTGTTCTTCTTTGTATGCTCTTTTCGCGTTTCTGCATATTTGTTTTGCTCTTCTTCTCTGCTGTTGGTAGGCTATCCGGTAAATCTGTTTTTCTTCTTCCGTTTGAGCATGCAGCATTTTTAATCTCCATTCTTTCCTATTGTTCATTTCTTTCCTGTACTCTTCATTAAACCACGTTTTTCTTATTTCTCTCTTCATCTTGGGGATATTTTCCGTTGTTGCCTTTTTTATTATCTCTTCTATCAGTCTCCATTTTTGGTCTATTGTGTCCATTTGCGTTTCATTTACCTCTTCGCATTTATCTTTTATCGTATTTCTATATTTTTTTCCTATTTCTTCTATCTGTAGTTTTTGTATGTCGTATTTTCTACTCAATCCTTTCTTTGCTTCTGTTTTATGTTTCGCCTCTTTTCTCCTAGCTATTCCGACTAGAAAATGGTCAGAATTGATATCTGCCCCTCTGTATGATCTTACATTTGTTATCAGTTGCATATACTGCTCTTGTATTAAGACATGGTCTATTTGGTTTGTGTAGAAGTTTCCAGGACCCATCCACGTTGCTTTATGAATTTTTTTGCTTTTAAAGTTAGTGCTTGCTATCTTCATTTTATTCTCTGTCGTAAACGTAATCAGTCTGAGTCCATTCTCATTTGATTCCTTATGTTTGCTTTCCCCTCCTGTGATTTTCTTGTATATTTCTTCTCTTCCTACCTTTGCGTTCATGTCCCCCATTATCACTTTTACTTCTCTTCTTGGCAATTTATGATACACCTCCTCCAGCTTTTCGTAGAACACGTCTTTCTCTTCCGTCTGAGATCGGTACAAAGTTCTTGATGAAATTTTTCTGACTTTTGCTTACTAAGAAGCCAGCCCCATACGTTCTTTTGTCACTTCCGCTGGTGAACAATATGTGCTCTTCAAGCTCCATTATATCGCTTTGTTTTAAATGTATCTCCTGCACTGCCAGTACGTCTATTTTGTATTTAGTCGCTTCATCTGCCAGCATCTTGATTGCTCCTTCCCCATACACCCCTTGTAGGTTCCATGTTCCTAATCGCAGCTTATCCTTTTTCTGAATGCATACCTTCTGTTTCTTTAGATTGGACTTTATCTTAAAATTAATTATCTTTTTTTCTATATTCTCTGTCAGCTTGTGTATTTTTGCTTTCTTTGTTAGTTGTTTTAGTGTGTTTATCGTGTATTTTATGGTTCTAGTTCCATGATGCGACCTTTCTAATCCTTCATTTTCTTTTTGGAGTCTATTTATTAATGTTCCAATTCTTTTATCGTTGGCTTGTACTTGTTCTGTCAATTGTGACTCAATTACTTTTAGTCTCTGTAATTCGTTCAAGTTTTTCTCCAGTTCGTTTTGTTTTGTGTGTAATTGTTCTATTCTTTTTACCACTTCTGTAAAATCCCTCATCTCCGTTGGCGGTTTGCTCTTCACTTCAGATTCTGCTTAAAAACTTTTCCTTGTCCCTGGCTGCGAAAATAGCTAACCCCGCTCCACAAGTTTTCGCTATTATCAGCCCTGGTAACTATCTTATTGTACCTATTAGGTTTATGTTATTTATTTATTATGTCTATTTTCTTATTTAATAAAAATTAAATAGTGTTGACTAATATAGACGGCGAAAGCTTCAATATAAAAAAGGAATAACGTAAATAGGCCTGGTGGAACTCTCAAACGAACTGGAACAAAAATAAGCTGTGTTTCAAATATATAGATTAGAAGTTTTTTACATACCTTCAAATTTTAATTTTTTTTCTTTATAACTTTGAGATTCCAGGCCAACATGATTGTATTTTAAATGGCAACTTTAGTTAAATTTGGAAACAGAACGATTTTTTTCTGCGAATCGAGAATCGATTCAAGAAAATGTGAGAAAAATTTGTCAAAAATTATTTGTTTCAGTTGGCGTATTTACCAAGGCACTAAAATTGTTTGGATAAATACATACGTTTTGACAATTAATGGAACGTCAGATTTATTTATTTATCTTTGGACGAAAAACACGATTTCTTTTATCATATGGCCGACCCTACTAGAATTTATCCGAATCTGGAGAGATGGTCTACAGTTTTGCTTTCTATCAAAAAAGAAGGTATGTTTTAATTTTTCTCCGTTGTGAAAAATTACCAGCACGGACGTGGATCGAACCTGCGACCATTGGGTTATAAAGAAAACACACAAACTACTAATCCAACGAGGCTGGCATTTATTTATGTATTTACAAATTCGGGAGTTCAACAGGCAATGCTCAATTACAGTACTGTACAGAATTATAAAGAATAAGAAATTAATGCTTCAACAGTGCTCGATGTCTAAATTAAAGAAAATTATTTAATATAAAAGTCGGCCATTTCCACTAGGTTAATGAACGAATGGTTATGCTGCGCAGATAGAGAAAGATATTGATGCCAGAATGAAATGGACGACGGGCACTGGATTTCCCTCCGGCCGTAAAACGTGTGCGATGTGTGACGGTCGAGCATGCTTGCGGATATTTTTTACTCGTTACACCTGTTCATATCTATTTTAATTAAGTAAAAATGGTGTAAAACAAATGCATATTTATCTTACACTTGAATAGTAGTAGAAACTTTAAATTACTTTTTAATATCAAGTAAGGAAACTAATTCGCGTAATAAAAATGTAAATATATATAAGTACAACTACGTCCTCAAGGATTTGTTTGTAACTCTGTTACCCCCTTCTTCACCAATGCGCAAAATAGTTACTCGTTCATTAGTCTAGTAGTAAAAGATCTATGATAAAGATATCTGAGTACAACGCAATTAAACTGACAATTACAATAAAAATACTAACGAATAATAATTAATTAATAACAATAATGAAATAACCCCCTTACGATTAAACCCTATTGATAAAAGCTGGGTATTTCTAGTATGTTTGGGAGAAATCCGAAAGTTAAGCAAGGAAACCATATCGGACCAGTCAAATAAAACAATTTTATTATTATTATACAGTGATTATATTTAGCACCTCCCTTATCTTGTGTAAAGGATTAAAATTAAGAATCAAGCTGCGATCTGGGTATTTTAGCCTTTAGGTATAAATTTGTTTTGTACTTTTCCAAGTCTTTCTATGCAAATGCTATATTCAGGTGATCAGAATTAAAAATAACCAGGAGTGCTTTTCAATCCTTAAAATCTCTCGAATTACGGAACAGAAATCTAAGATTCTTATTAGCTTTTTTTACGATTTAATCTATGTGAGAGTCTAATAAGAGTTTACTATTAAATATTCTCTCCAGATCTTTGATCTTTTAAACTGATTAAACGCTGATTTCATACTTGACCACTTGACTCGGCTACATACTGTTTCTTTACGCCGGTTACAACCCTCGCCGACGGCTTTGGCAGTCTCCTAAAGATGCTGCCTCATCTAGCGTTTTTCTTATCTCCATAGTGCATCTTTTTAGGGTACTAGCGATACTACTACTACTACCCTCTAACTATGGATTGAAAACAAGTCTTTTTAGCGCTTCAACGAAACCGCAAAAACCTTTTTTGCAAATGTTGTTATAAATGGGCGACGGAAACGTGATAATGCACAAAACGCAATAAACGTAATTGAAATTTAATGGAAAAGGCGTGCAAATCAGTTTAGTTCACATATTAAATCGCAATGATAGTTAAGGTCTAAATTGGTTAAATGTTTTTTTTTACTTTAGTTTGCCTATAACCAATTTGCCGAATACAGCAACCAGCTCACGTATAAATAATTTGAAATTAAATTGATATTATGTTCGCATATAAATAATTGGCAAATACAATAAATTTCTTAAAAGAAAATATTTTCTTAATACTACTTCAGAAATTGATACAAGTGTATGAGATTATACTGGGTGTATATTAATTGAAGAGTTTTGGCTGAATGGTGGATAGGTGGAATATAGTAGAGTAAATCTTCCTTATAAAGTTTGTTCTTCAAACGAATAGTTTTCTTGAAAATGAATTTTAAAGTTTTATTAAATTTCGAGTCCGACCCTGTAACACTAACTTCCCTTAATTTGTACAAATTTAATTTAAAAATCAGATACCCTTTGAATTTACCTGCCTTTTAAAAATTGTTGTTGTATGTAACATAAAAAAGCTAATTTGTGGCTGTCTGCATGCTTTTAACGTAAATAATGTGGTCAGAAGTTATTACTGAGTAATACTCTCTAGAAATATGATCTGATGCAAAAACCTTAAATATGCATTTGTGTTAATATTAAAAACATGTTTTGCAAAAATTTCTTGATGCAAAGAAACATGGCATTTATTTTTTACACTTCACGGTAATTACATATTGTTATGTTAGTCTTATTGTCATTTTATAGCATATTTCGAACATACATAAAAAATAATCAAATCCCCTTTTACTGCATTTATCTACACAAAATATTTTATTTATGTCAATCCATCAACTTACAATAATTGAATGTAATTAATACTTACACAAGCAGTGTCATAATTCCAACGATTTCAAGGTAAATTAGAAATGTAAGAACAAATTTTAAGAACTTTAAAACAAATCTAGATGACAATAATTTCTGAAAACTGGTACTTCGATAACCAGATCAGGACACATTTCAAAGGGATGCGGTATTTGCCCTTCTGCGAATTCTTAATACGTATTTTGTTAAATACTTAAAATACAACTAAAGTTATTTTCAATGCGGTAGCCTTTCATATAATTCACGTAAAACTGTAAAAGCCTATTTGCAAAGTTTACAAAGTGTACAAAAAGAAACCAAGGACTGTTTGAACATATTTTTAATTTCCGTTTTAAAAGCGTAAAAATATGGTAAGTATTGCCAATTAACCCTCTGTATTGCAACCAATTTGGGTTTGACACGTACTATTTATTGTTAAGAAAATAAAATAAGGGTACATGTATTTAGTGAAAGCTGGAGTGTTTTTTCTACACCTAACTATCTTCTGATTGAATTAATTATTACGTCATATGCGCTGTTATTATCCTATTATACCATTAGCATACTACTGTTATTTTTAAAATGAACGATCTTGTACCTTTTTAGTAGTTAAGTTGCAGTATTCGTTGCAGTTGTGCAAATGAATAATTTCGGAATAAGGACATGTCATGTTTTGAATATGTCGTTTTACAGCAAGTTTAACTGTTAATTGATTTTATCAAGCTACTGATTTGCTTCTTATTTCTAACGATGCTCGATATTAAATACATCGAACTAATTTAAGACTACACTCTTCATTAATAAGAATGGCGACATCTTTTAATGCTGTTAGCTATGAAATAGATATTGATTTGTTTGATTCTTCCCCCGTAGCGTTTAAACGATCACTGTTTAGATTATTATTCTTCTGACAAAAAGCACTTGAATAGGTAATAACTATAGGTTTCGTCTTAATATACTGAAACAGTATGTTATTGCTTTGTTGTTTATAATTATTATTTAAGCTTTAGATGTTTTTGTTTTTCTCTTATGTTTGAACTATATGTAATTGAATTTAATGTATTTTATTTTTAATTTAAAATCTCGGGATTACCCGACAATGTAATTGGGCATTGCCCGTTTTGTTTGGGTGATATTAAATAAATAAATAAATAAACAATTCAAATTCATTATCATTAATAACGATTTGCAACCTAATACGGAAATGTAGTAATTATAATAATAATAACAAAAAACACCCTATTTATTAGGTGCTCACATTGCTTAGTCTACTTGTTGACACATTTATGTATTTATTACTACCTATAAACAGTTTAAGTAGTAAACATCTTTTTGCGTGAACTAAACTAAATGAATGATCAGCATAGAGATAATAGCCCCACCAGACACCAGCGACGTTTTCAGGTTGCTTAATTTTCCGGGTGCCCAACAATTTTTAGTGAAAATCTATTTTTGAGAAAGTGCGGAGTTTTCTGCATTTTTGCCTTCTTCCTTTATTCATATGTTACCCATTAAGCCAAAATTCATTATATATAAAACACCCTGTATAGCCTTGGTAGTGTATGGACTAGCGTGCTTTTTTCCCACCCAAGCGGCTCTGTTTCGACTGCCGGTACCGACAGATCTGGTTTTCTGCAGTTTCCCTTATCTGTAACACAAATGTGGGATTTGTTCTAATACCATCTGTTAAGTCGTTTGCAGCAGTGCAACTGCACGATGGGCTTGCCTAATAGTAATAATCGCCCCTCTCTCCCGCACAAGCTTCGTAGCTTCTGGGGCGTGGTTCACCAGGTAATGGGTAGTAGCAATTATTATTATTATATCGATAGCTACACAGCGGATCACCAAACTGACATCGCGAGTATAATAAGCAGAGCGTAGGCCCAAGAAGATTCAAAAAGATTCACTTCGCTGGTAGCACTGCCGAAGTTACTAGCCCTGAAAATGGATGTGAGGTCGCCCCGTTAACGCGGTGCCGCCATGAAGCTCTGACGAGTAGGAGGGTCGCGGAGGTGAGCGCAGAAGGACTGGGCGCGAGCCCGTCTGGAGCCGCCGTCGGTGCAGATCTTGGTGGTAGTAGCAAATACTCCAGCGAGGCCCTGGAGGACTGACGTGGAGAAGGGTTTCGTGTGAACAGCCGTTGCACACGAGTCAGTCGATCCTAAGCCCTAGGCGAAAGCCGATGTCGATGAAGACGCGCTTACTTATGTCGTATTGCGTCCGAAGGGCGAAAGGGAATCCGGTTCCTATTCCGGAACCCGGCAGCGGAACCGTTAACAAGTCGGGCCCTCGCAAGAAAGTTCGTCGGGGTAACCCAAGATGACCCGGAGACGCCGTCGGGAGATCCGGGAAGAGTTTTCTTTTCTGCATGAGCGTTCGAGTTCCATGGAATCCTCTAGCAGGGAGATATGGTTTGGAACGCGAAGAGCACCGCAGTTGCGGCGGTGTCCGGATCTTCCCCTCGGACCTTGAAAATCCGGGAGAGGGCCACGTGGAGGTGTCGCGCCGGCTCGTACCCATATCCGCAGCAGGTCTCCAAGGTGAATAGCCTCTAGTCGATAGAATAATGTAGGTAAGGGAAGTCGGCAAATTGGATCCGTAACTTCGGGATAAGGATTGGCTCTGAGGATCGGGGCGCGTCGGGCTTGGTCGGGAAGCGGGTCACGGCTCACGTGCCAGGCCTGGGCGAGGTGATGGCGCGCGTCCGCGTTCGTCGTGCCGTGCGTGGCTCCGCACGCCGGATCCGAGCTCGGTCCCGTGCCTTGGCATCCCGCGGAACTTCCTTGCTGCGAGGCCCCGGCGATCGGTTCGCGCCGATCCCGGGTGCCCTCTTCGGCCGCCATTCAACGGTCGACTCAGAACTGGCACGGACCGGGGGAATCCGACTGTCTAATTAAAACAAAGCATTGCGATGGCCCCTGCGGGTTTTGACGCAATGTGATTTCTGCCCAGTGCTCTGAATGTCAACGTGAAGAAATTCAAGCAAGCGCGGGTAAACGGCGGGAGTAACTATGACTCTCTTAACGACTACAGTAGAGTAAAGACGTGATTTATGTGTGCTCCGCAATAAATGTAAATAACTTGGTTAATACTGCGAATTTTAGTGTAATAATTTATATAAGTGTTAGTGATCACCAGTGCTTTTAATTAGGCTACGAAATATAGCCATAAAAATTCAAATAACAGCAATTAAAATTAAGTTAATAAAACCAGCAGACAATAAAAGTAAGGCTTGCACGAAATCTTAAATATTTTTAAATATTTAAATAAACAAAATTAAAATTATATGAAGGGCTTAGTCAAAGTCCCGTCTAAATCAATTAATGGTTTAAGTTTTAATTAAACAACGCATTAATTCAGGATTAATTAAATAACAAACATCGGTAGAGGTATAAATTTTCCCTTTTGAATTTCAAAACATAAAGAGAATTCTCTTTTGTACATTTAAACAGCATTATCGGTCCGACACAAACACTTCTATCGGAATTTTATGGTTACTATCAGTAACAATGCATAAATAAAATTTTAAATAAACCTCTTCCCGTTTAATAAAATACCCCAATCGGGGGTTAAAAGTGTACATAAAGCCTACAATCATCATTGTCAAGACTTAATTAAACCTAACCATATAATATGATTATTTGACTTTCACAAATTAACCTGTCGATAAAAAATTCATGTGCATCAAATTATAGTGCGTTTTTATCTTGGAGAATACGTAGAAATACATTTTGATAACATCCAATAAATATTACAAATTTTCGATACATATAGAGACCAGTGTGCACGAGTGACGCTTCCGAATCCGGCACCCATTTTCTGGAATTTGAGATTGGTCTTAATACGTTAATCATTAATTGACTTTCATTTAGTCCCAATTCTCAATTATATCTACATCAATAATCTCCTTATAGTAGCTCAAAAACACCAAACATTCACAGTGGCGGATTTAGGCACAAGCGCTTGAAGCGGCCGCTTCAGGCCCCGCAAGTCAGGGGGCCCCGCCGAGGCCTCCTGCCAAGGACCGCACTGGACACGCGATAAATAACAATTATTGGCGTGGAATTCACTTTCTCGCGAAATGAAACAAAAACGGATTATATCATTCATATCGGTTGACACATTATAGTTTTCTACGAAAAGGCAAGCATAAGTAAAATATTGTAACGGAGTATACTGTTTCACAACAGACTTGCGAGGAATGTATTATCTCTGTCGCTCCGAACACTTGCTTTCTCGCACAATCAGCATCAGCGCGGTCATCAGACTACTATGATGACTATAATTTCTTGAATTAATGGTTTCTGATAAGACGTTCGGTGAAGGGGAATTTTACAACGCTTTTCAACGGGTAAAATTCCTGAATGACTTTTGTCAATTGTTTTTGGTATAGTAAAAGTATAAAAGTTCCATTGTAAAATAACTGATTGTAAAATAAATGTATTTATGTCCGATTGCATTATAAAGTACTGTTTATTGTATTGTATTGCGCCAGTAAACTGGCTTATTATTGTACTCGTAAAATAAAGTGGTGGTAGTAAAATAAAGTATATAGTAGTAAAATAAAGTATGACAACTGTATATTACATGTCAAATTTTCTTCTGTCAAGAATAGATGTCAAATTTATAAACTGATTTTTTTTTTGATAATTAGCCAATTTTAGGAATCGAACATAAAGCTTTGTATGCAACTCTTACATAATCGGACCTTACAGACGCGCCCTTTTTAAAGGCCTTGCTCGCTTCGCTCGCTCGGCCATAAACGAGGCTTGTCTATAAAGTCCTACATTATGTACTTGTTACATAAATAGCTATTATGTCCTATTGCATTATAAAGTACTGTTTATTGTATTGTTTTGCGGCAGTAAACTGGCTTATTATTGTACTCGTAAAATAAAGTGGTAGTTGTAAAATAAAGTGTAGTATATTCAGTTTTCCAATGGCAACTGTATATTACATGTCAAATTTTCTTCTGTCAAGAATAGATGTAAAATTTATAAACTGATTTTTTTTTAATAATAAGCCAATTTTAGGAGTCGGACATAAAGCTTTGTATGCAACTCTTACATAATCGAACTTTATAGACTCGCCCTTTTTATAGGCCTCGCTCGCTCGGCCATAAACTGAGCTCATCTATAAAGTTCTACATTATGTACTTGTTACATAAATAGCTATTATTTAATATTTATTAGTGCGTATAATGTTAATTAACGAATAATAAATCAGTTATACCAAAAACCTAAAATTATACGATTAAGTACTATGCCGGCAGAAAAATTTCACTCGATTTTCTTCATTTTGTAAACGGTCTTACATCCAGTGGCAAGTTTTACTTATGTCAAATTGTTATTTTTCTTTTAATGACATATGTCATAAAGTACAATTTAATAAAATACGTAGTTTCTAAATCAAAATGATGTGTCTTGATATAAATTCTTTTTTATATTAATAATAAAATCAGCCAATATTATTTTATTTCTATTGAAATAGTTATTTTTGACGCGTCTATGATATTGTGTCATGTCATGAAAAGTTTTTGTTACTCGTCTAAAATTTAAGAAAAATCAGCCTACTTGATAAAAATCGTGCGAGATTTTCCTGTCAGAACAGTACATATGTCGCAGGAAGATAGTCAAATCCGGAAAACTAACTATCTACCTAGTCATTTACTAAGTGACGAGGCAGATAGTAAATCGAACATAAATCTATATGCCTTTTGATTTTGTTGTATGCCTAGGTATTTACTAAATTAAACTAAATTTACTAAATTAGAACAGGCAGTTAGTAAATGGCTTAATGTGCTGTCGGCAAATTAGGTAATAACATGCACATTTCTTCGTAGAACATTTTTTTTAGATGAACACTTGGAAAATCTTTACCCTTGCCTAAAGAATGTTCTGCAAAAAAATGTGCATGTTATTACCTTATTTGCCCACAGCACATGAAGTCATTTACTAACTGCCTGTTCTAAACAACGGCATTTAGTAACCTTCAATCAATGAACCCTCTTCATGCCTAGGCATGAAGCAAAATCGTATAGATTTATTCTCGTTTTACTGTCTGTCCCGTCACTTAGTAAATGACTAGGCAGATAATTATTTGCCGGATTTGACCACAGATTATACTTTACAGATGCGAAGCTCGCCTGGTCCCGCCAATCCAAATTTATATAAGCATGCGTGAATCCACCATTGTTTTAGTAGTATTTTAATCAACCTCACTTCTCTGCTTGTTTATATTTTGCGCGTGTGTTTTTGTTGCGTTCAGATATTTTGAATTATTTTGTTAGTACTTTATATATTTTTGCATTAATATTTGATTTGACATTGATATTATGGACATAATGTTACCTTTCTGCACTTACCAATTGATTTGTACAATACAGTATCCATATAAGTATAATTTATTATAATGTTAATAAAAAGTTTTCGATTTTGGTAAATTGTTTATTTTTTTATAGTTTATTATTTTTTGTTTTATAGACCTTCATTTATGTTAATCCTTGGGGGCCCCAAAAATTTGTAGCGCTTCAGGCCCCTCAAGTGTTAAATCCGCCACTGAACATTCACCAATTATACCACATAACAACCTGAAGTTGATTAAATCTTTACTGCTTGAGAGTCTTCTATGCTGGCAACAGCATTTATAATCATCAGGGGTGTATTAATCACAAATTTATAAATCACAGCGGGCAAGAATTTTAATTATTACTGCCACGCAACACCCCCACCTATTAATATCGGACAATACAATCAATCCCATTCAAGGCGACATGGCTAACCACATAGAACACTATTGCCTTTGTGGCAAAAATACAAGTTAAGAAGCAGTTTACTTAACCACCAGAGGGAGTGCAAATACGAAGAGCAACCTGACAAACCGTTCAAATGTCCTTATTGTGAGCTTACCTTTCAAACTTTCCCAGGACAAAGGCTCCATGAGAGCAAAGCCCACCCGACGAACTACAACGAAGAAATCGAAAGATTAAATATCACTGCGAACAAACAATGGTCCCGGTTAGAAATTCTGAATTTAGCGAGAGCCGAACTAAATTTCACGGGTCGTTTTATTAATAAAGAATTAGCTGTCACCTTTAACAGAACAGCAGATAGCATCAAAGGCCAGAGAAAGAAATCGCAGTACGTCGAACTGCTGAATGAATTAAAAGAGACCTCAACAACCGATCCTGCCCCAGATCAACCCCTAACTCCAAATCGTTCCCCTATTCTCCTCTCTCCAGAAAATCAAATAGGCTCCCCAGAAGTGTTTGAAGCAGGACCTTCCTGTTCTAACCAACACAAGTCCCCAGAATTAATCCTGTCCTCCCCTAGTCCTAACCCCTCACCTCAACCCCCTTCCCCACCCAACTCACCACCCAATACACCCGAACAGACAGATCCTCCTGAAGATGAGATTTCCCCTTTCATAAAATACCTCAATGAACTGGTGGCATCAGGTCAATTACTAGAAAGCGATATAAACCTAATACGACTTATAACTGAGGGCGACAATAACGGGGCTACGAATGCTCTAACAGAAATGTGTACCAACATAGTCAACACCACGAGCAGACCTGCCAATAATATCAGAACGACACAAGGCACAATCACCAACGACCCCAATACGAACCGGAAGACATACAAAGGAAAAGCAGCTGAAAGGGCTCTATCTTTTAAGCAACATCAAGAACTATATAAAAAAGATAAGCCTAGACTCGCATCCTCAATTTTCGACCAAACAGAGGAAAATGCTAACGCCTTCCCCACAAAGAACGAAATTGAAGAATTATATTCCAACCTTCTACAAGAACCACCTCAAAGGGATGAGCATCCTTATTCCGAAAAAACCGAAAGCCCCGAACACAGTCCTCAAATCTTCTATCCAGTGTCCACAAAAGAGATAGATGACAATATGAATAAGACAAAGTCAAAATCGATAGGGCCAGATAGTGTCTGCTGGCATCTCTTAAAAGATTCCCCAGGGAAAGACTGGCGGTATTTTATAACGCCTGTCTTTTTCTGGGAGAATGCCCTATGAGAATTCCCGAATGCAGGACAATCCTCATACCTAAAAAAGGTGACCTCCGGAACACCAATAATTGGAGGCCAATTACGATCATGTCACTGCTTCTGCGCATATTACATCGAATAATGGCCAAGCGATTCCAAACACTTCCTTTTAACAAATTGCAAAGTGGATTTCTGAGACTGGATGGTTGTATGGCTAATAACATTATTTTACAGGGACTCATCAAAGCACACAGGAGGAAGATAAAACCTCATCATATCATTTCCATAGATCTGCGGAAGGCCTTCGATTCAGTCAATCATGACTCGATAGAGAGGGCCCTTCGCAGATTTAAAATCCATCCTTCCCTGATTAAATATGTCATGAGCTCTTACGCTAACACCTCAACAACCTTTAAATGTGCCGGATCCTCGGAACCACCCACTAATCCGATCATGATAAAGAGAGGGGTCAAACAGGGGGACCCTATCTCCCCCCTACTCTTTAACATGGTGATAAACGAAATGCTTGACAATATCAGCGAGCTCGACGCCGGA
This sequence comes from Agrypnus murinus, assembly GCA_929113105.1. Lineage (NCBI taxonomy): Eukaryota > Metazoa > Arthropoda > Insecta > Coleoptera > Elateridae > Agrypnus > Agrypnus murinus. Next base: position 148,019,955 of record OV816027.1, read on the forward strand.
GTTATGGTGGGAGATAACACTAATTTGCACATAGCCACTCTAGCATATGCCGACGACCTGCTAATTTTTGGTAAGACAGTAGGAGAGACACAGGCTATTATCAACAGAATTAATCATTTCTTTGAAAGGCGTAGCCTTGAGATCCACCAGGATAAATGTTCAGCTATCTCGGCCAGTGTCGCTCCTAGAAAAAAGAAACTATACTTCGCCACTACCCCTAGGTTTCAGATAAACGGCATTCTAATAAAACAATTAGCCCCAAATGAATTTTTCGACTACTTGGGCAACACCTATGGGGGAGTGGGGATGTATAGAACTAACTTTGAATACCTTAATAACCTCTGTTCTAGACTTAGAAAAGCCCCCTTAAAACCAAAGCAGAGACTCAATATGATCAAATATTACCTAATACCTAGAGTCCTCCCGAGATTTATTAATTTGGCTACTGACAGAAAAACCTTAAGCAGAGCCGATAAAATCCGAAAAATAGTGAAATGGGCCATACATCTGCCCGAACAAACTCCCAACGCATACATTCATGCAGCAACTAAAGATGGGGGTCTGGGGATGTTGAGTCTTTTGGAAAGTGTACCAGCTATATTGTACAGGAGACTCAACAACCTAGCATCTATTCAAGGTCACTACATTCTCGAAAATACGTTTAACTCAAATTGGGGAAAAGACCTGTTAAGAAAACTGGAAAAATATTTACTAAGAAATGGCCTCTCAACTACCGAAATACGTAAGTATTGGGCCAGCAAACTAAACAACAGCTTTTCAGGCAATGGACTACAACAGGGCTATAGAGACACGTCCAGCTGCAGCTGGATTGAAAAACCACCAAATTTTTGGAGCGGTGCAGATTATGTAAAGGCTATACAACTCCGCGGAAACATCCTGCCAACTCAAGGAAATATGTATAACAGAGGAGAAGCTGCCAGATGTCGAGCTGGGTGCAACAAAACTGAGTCCCTATCACACGTCCTCCAGGGGTGCCCAGCAACTCATTGGCAGCGGATCCGACGTCATGACTTTATTGTCCACAAAACAGCGGAAGAGATCAGAAAACTAGGCTGGACAGTAGAAATTGAACCAAACATCTGGGGCGACGACAGAGTGAGAAAAAACCCGACTTATTAATAAAAAAAGACAACACTCTAATCATATCCGATATTGCAATTCATTGGGAAGGTCCAACCTCCCTTCAACAAGCCGCGGAAAATAAAACCCAGATTTATTCCACAATACCATTCTTAAACTCACTCCGTCGTCGTCACCCAGATAGTAATATCTATATACACCCTCTAATTATTGGGGCAAGGGGAATCTGGTACCAGGGCAATAATTCGTTATTCAATAGAACTGGTTTCAATAAAAACTTCAGCCACAATTTAGTACGAGACGTAATTAAAGGCGGTATTTTAATACACGCAGAATTCAATAAAATAATATGGAGACGCATTAACACCCAATAATTGTCCCTTTTCTATTGCCTGCTACCATATTCCCTAGATGATACCAATACTTATATAACTTGTACTTACAGATAATCCACCCCATCTATCAATGGAGATATTCGATTCCAACCGCCCCCACTTAGGATGAACCTCGGGAGCCAGGGGAGCCACTTCCACTGAATTCAACACTGGGAAATCACAAACTGTTTTAATATTCAAATAAAACCTATTATGTATATATATTTGAGTAGTAAAACTAAGCCACTACGGACTCATTTTCTTATGGGATTTAACATGGGCCCAAAAAAACTACTTTTACTTCCGGTCTGAGCTCGACCGATGACGTCATGAACTTTGTAACGAACTTTTGCAATTTGAAACATGATGTAGCATCCGCTCCAAAATTTGAAACAGGATGTAGCATTCGGTCCAGAAACAGGAAACGACATCCGGCCCATTTAACGAACTTTCGCATCCTGCCATTTGTAACGGTCTTTTACATCCGCTCCAAAATTCGGGCCATTTGTAACGGTCTTTTACATCCGCTCCAACATTTTAACACATATACTACCGAACTCAGGGTACCGCCGAGAGAACTCAGGCAGATTTAGTATAAAAAAGACGAGACAGGAAATACATCAGTTCATCACCAAGAATCATTGAAGCAACATCTCAAAGTTCAGCGAAGCGCTATAAGTAAGTATCATTTTTAAGATGTTTTAATTTTTATTATTATAATATTAATCTTTATTTATTTCAATTCTAATATGTTTTAATATTTTTTATTTCGATTTTCAGTGAGTCAATATGACATGAGCGAGTTCCTGATAAAAAGAGCCGTCGACCAACCCAACGATAACGCGGTAGATAAATTTCCATCAGTGAAAAAACGAAAATACTAGCCGAAAGAAGTTCCGCAAGATCTGCAACTGATTTCCCAAAGAAGTTTTTGGCTAAACAAATCGAGGACGAAGTACATTGCTGTAGGGTACAGCTCATCCGAATCATTTACCTCAGTTGTTAAAATTGGGGGTGATAGACAATCCATAACCTTCCTACCTTAAGAGTTTGGGGGATTGATCGCATACAAACAGCAGATATCAGCATATTTTACAAAGCCTGAAGATACAGCGCCTGAATACTATAAAGGGTGTGAGCTACTATTTACATCATTCAATTCAACACCAGTAATTAAAATTACTAAAGGTGAGAGAAGCATCACCTTAGGTGAACGCTTTTTTGAATATCTTTGGGAAGTCCAGAGCATAATCTCAGGGCATTTAGAACATCAGATTTTACACCTATTACAAGAATACATTGATAGCTGCAGTCCAAATTCCGGGAGAATTCCTTAACAACATCCGGACCTTGATTGCTGATACAGTAAGATCCCATAATACTGTTAGTGTGCTTGAGGTATTGCATTTATATCCTGAACAGATTGTTCAAGATCTTCAAAAACATTTTTAAACATGTGTAATTTAGGTATATGCATTCTATGCACTTATCAAATTCGATTAAACGCTTTTCTAATCGAACTAGAACGTTTAAAGTATGATATCAAAATGTACAAGGGGAAACAAAATATGATAAATTTATTCAAGCATTTTAGTATTAAGAAATAATGTATGTTAATCTTTTATATCAATAAAAAAATAATCTAAACACATTTTATTGTTTTATTTTATCATCTTGTCTTAGAAGATTTTTATTAAAAAGGAAGTTTGCGGTTTTTATTCGAGTAGGCTTATCAACTTTTTCTGTCTTACAGTACATCATTATATCATTAAAATTTAATTATTTAAGAAACACCATTAAAAAATTAAATTCTGAAAAAAGAAATTAGAAGATTTTTATTTAAAAAATCATTATCTATTAAAATTGACTAAAAAGGATTATCAACTTTTTCTGTCTTACAGTAAATCATTAAAATTGAATTATTTAAGAAATCACTTTAAAAAAATCATGTTATAAAGACCTTAGAATGAAACAGCAGTAAAAAATTAAAAGCTTTTTATTATCTGCATTTCTGAAAAGAAAAATTAAACTACATTAATGCTATAATATTTATAAGACAGAAACTTCAATACGTACAGCATTTTTTCTGAAACAAGAAGCATAAATTAGATCTTTAACATAAAATCGTTTAAATTATACTTACAACGAATAACACCTTCGCACTCGGGTCTAAAAAAACCCGAGCGCGTATTTCTCCAGTACCCTCAGCATTAATTGTCATGAACTCCGGCAAATTTGCCGGAGTTATGGTGATAAAAAGGATAGGGACTGCTACCCCTGCAGGCTACAATAAAACAACAATAAAAGATATGTTTTAAGTATATAAATTGTACTTACAAACCTTTCGGGCATCCATATTCTTGCCGATTCTGCTATTATTATACATAACTGGTGATCGTCTGACATTTTTTTTAAATGAGGCGTTGTTCGCGAGAATTTTATTTAAATACTGCGGATATCACAGTATCACCTGAGGTTTCCTATGACATAATATTATAGAAATGAGAGAAAAGGTCGTTTAAATTAAATCAGTTTATAATATTATTAAATCCAGTTTTATGAAAAAGCTAAATAAATACATTCACTATAAAACATATAATAAGGGTTGTTACGCGTTCCTACAATCACAATCGACATGGACGTTAAATTATTGACTTCGGAGGAACTTCAAGAATTACCTATAGATTTCTTGAAAAGATATTGCGGGGCCGCAGTAGCTAGAAATTTTCATAAATTGACGAAGCAACTTCAAAACCAATTAGAGGGATATCAATATTGTACGGAGCATTTTACAAAGACAGGTGACGTTGTAGACTATTTTAAAAATACGCTGTTCAAGATGCCTCCGACAGTAGCCGTACTGTTTACTTTAGCCCAAATATATAACAATACACTATTCATTTCCTGTCCCCGAGGAAGTCAAGAAGCTTGGATTTGTGTATATTTTTCCAATTCAGGTAAAGCACCAGAATCTAGAGATATACAAGCGTGGCCTGAGAAATGGACCCACATGTCAGCAGATTTTGTAGACCACGACTTAAGCACATTTACGATCGATTTACCGAAAAAGAAATCAGTTTTTGTATGATAAAATTCGTTTCCTGTTCGCTAACAACCGGAAAGCAGATACCGCATGGACTCCGATTGTATTAAATTTAAACGTTTATAGGCATTATTATAAAAGCTTTATAGCGCTGATTGTAATAGCTTCTTTATGTATATTGTTTATGATAAGCTTCGTATGTTCATACTACCTATATTTGAAATGGAAATAAAACAATAGAGTTAAAAAATATGTGTTTTATTATAAAATTAAAATTACATGTCATTATCAGAATCATCATTTTCTTCGTTTAGCATAGCGAGCGATGACAGCTTCGACATTAAATTATACAATTGTTCTAAGATCCCGCGATTCGGACACTGAATACCGAATATAGACATATCTTTAATTTCAGAGCGTATCAAGCTGTTTGTGAACTCGTTATATAAAAACTACGGGGGACTCAACTGAGGAGACGAATCGGCAATGGGCGTTCCAAACATTTGCGTACCCAATGGCCTGTATTTTAAAAAATTTTCGTTAGAGGGCGCTTCGGTCCTTGACAACGCTCAGACCACGCTGGCCATTGTTGACAGTTCGCTGGAGTGCCATATGGGTCGCAATGTTTCATAAAAATTAGCCAGATTTGCGATAAAATTTGCGATAAATCGCATAATCTGTCAACACTGTCAGCGTTGTCCAGAATCGTAGCGCCATCTAGAAGTAACGTTCAAACTTGAATTAACGTTCACGGTCGGGGACGCTTTATTTGACTCGTTTCGTCTCCTCAGTTGAGTCCCCCGTAATAAAAACATATGTTTTTTATTCATGAAGTACAAGACGCCGTCAGTATATCTGAAAGCTGAAGTCATCTTAGCGGGCAATCCTGGGAATATGTCTGAGATTAATCCTAATTCTTTAGTGACCAAGGAGCACTCATCAAGTTCGGCGTAAAGGTCCGTATTATAAAAGATGAAAGTACGCCCGCTGTAAGTGTTCACTGCAGCTCGGATAAAACTATGAGCCGGAAATCCTAGCGCATCTAAAGTCTTCGGCCAACCATAAACAGGTCGAAAACTAGGATAATTTATCAGATACACAAGATTGTCTATAAACATAACAATTTGCCCGTTACGCCTTTGATATACTGCATTAATCTTCTTAAAAGGGGGTAGAAATCTAAATCAATCATGAATATAAATTGGGCTTCCAAATTTTCTCTTTCCTAAAGGTATAGACCAAACCAACTGATTGTATAGCAGATACAGTTTTTTATTCATGATTAGCATAGCATCAAAATCCTTTACCGAGCAAACGTCTATAGGGTTTGGAATTGATACGGCGGCTGAGGTAGTTGTTGTTGTTGTAGAAGGAACATCCGGCAACGGGGGAGGCCCATACAAAGCCTGAACTGACTGAACATCATCCTGAGTTAGCGACGTGAGATGTTCATTATAAAAATCATACATTAGCGAATTTTCGTCTTCAGAATGTTGAATGCCTAGAGCGTGACCTATTTCATGCATTAGCACTGTATACAGACTGATTTTTCCAGGTACTTGGGTTAATTCATAATGCCACGGCTCATCAGAGTCCAGATGTATTTCGGTAGTTGTCTTACCCGGTTCGGGATAATACGTATGAGCTAGAACATTACCGAGCCCGTCCAGATCATGCGGGCAATTCTCTCTACTTTCCATTCGCATATGCCCTTTAGTCCTAAAGCTAATGGAGATATTAGCCTTCCCAGTTAAAACTTCTCTAAACTGCAGCCCAGAATGACGCTGCCATTCGGCAAATGCTGCAGTAGCTATGTTTATAGGCCCCTGGGTACTAGCATAGAACTTCCATGTTAGTGAAGATTTAAGCCATTTAAAGTGATGCAGGCGGTATCCGAAAGGATTATCTTCCACACCGCATCTAGGCTTTTTTAAAAGATCGAGGGTTTCTTTATTTAACTTGCCATCATCGTTAAGACGATGACGTTTTTGAAAAAGTGACAGAGCTGTGATGATACTTCTATCATCGAATGAGGTTATGTTTTCAGTTTTTCCTAGATAACCAAATTGTTGTAGATATTTAACTACATAGCTCACGTCTGTAGCGTAAGAGCTGTGAAGGAGCAGCAGTCCTATGATTACGATCTGCATCGTTCGAAGTCTGAAAGTACACTAAACTAAATCAAGCCTTTACAGTACACAGTATGTACATGAGCTGTATCATGTAACAGGATCTCGGGGAGATCTTTCAAGTCAACGAAACCTCGAGTCCATCGGAGCCCATGATAATTTCGTTCTAACCATATTGCCTGTCTTCTCAGATCTTTATTCAAGCAGCGAAATGGAGAAGGAGGTTTGAAGAGGTAGTGACTTAGCCTACTACCATCCCACACTGATAATTCTTTAGCAGTAAACCCCGGAGTGTAGAAGGCCTGAACGTCTATTACGGCAATCATTGAAGTTTTCTTATGAGACCTGTGAAAGGTTGATACTCGACCACGACGTCGTGAAGAATGAGACAATATGCAGTAGTGTTAGCGGGTATATCCTTACGGGACTCAATGTCCAATTTCACATTCAGCACTATGTTTTGAATAGACTCGTTCTGCTTCGTGAGGTTCACCACGAAAATCGGACACTTTTTGTATTCAGCATAGTCGAGCAAGGGTCCGGCTTCCCGCTTACCATAGTACGTCGAGCTGAAGTCTAAATACTCATCATAGGCAGACATGTACCTATTCTTATCAAAATCGTAGTTTTGTTGTTCATAAGGATATCTACGCTCGTTAAGGTAAACAGCCAGGTTCTGTAAAGAAACATCGACGAAAGAGGTAGCGGAAGCGGCTCTATTACTATTCTTGTTGACTTGAAAGGCGCACAATACCCATTAAGGTCTTTGAAATCCCGTATTGCTTCTTACTGACCACACCACGTTTTTGCTTTGAGGTAAGCCAGGGTAAATGTTTAGGTTGCGTTCGTGGAATGCTATAGGAATCCATACGTTCTGACTTATTCCATGATATAACTTAAGCTTTTCCTCATCGTTAGGAATCACATGAGGCACCTTCCATACGACTTTACTCAAGGTGATTGTGACATCTGTATCGGCACTGCTGTAGCAGTTCAAGTCTGATTTAGCACGAACGAGAACCAATTCTTGACGCATGTTTATGATGTCCTTTTGATGACCCTCGGCGAATCCCAGGATGTGACTTAACGGTATAGAGGCGCTGAATGATTTTTTGTCTGGAGATATCTGCAGGTTCTCGCCTAGAGGGTGCCATCCTGTTTTAGTGAGAGCTTTCGATTGAGCGGGGGAGTAGGAAACTACGCCCTTGATTGCTGAATTTATGCCGGGCAGCCTGCAGGTTTCGATAATCTGATCTCCTAGCAGGAATCTTATTTCTTCGAAGAGGCATAGGGGAGCGCTATGAGTCAGCGTGAATGTCTTGCCCTCTTCCTTAACAGTAAACGTTCCTTCTAGATAGAGCGTGCTATGAAGGTTGCCGTGATCAGATCACCTTTATCGATCACGAGACTGATTTCATCCGAATTGTTGAAGGTGCTAACTTTAGGATGCACCGTCCTTAGGTTTGCTTCCACTATCAGGTTGACGTAGGGTACGCGATGAAACACTTCCGTCAATGCGTCTTCCATATTTAACTTTTAGTCCTATCGATTCCAGAAAATGAGCTTGCGAAGGTGTGATGTGTCCGGCTTCCGACCGACTATTAAAGTCGGAACGACATCCGACGCTTTTATAGTAAATCTTCAGCCGCATAATAATTTTATCCCGATAGTTCAACAGGGATCTAATAGCATCTTCCACGATTTCAGTATATCCAATAGGTACTCTTCCGGCTTTAGTAATGGTTTAGACGAGTTCAACTGCAATCTAATGGTGACTTGCTCGTCCCCAAAGTCGACCAATTCCCCGTTCTGATCAACAAGTCTTAAAGTGATGTTGTCTATTCTTTCCTCGTTTACAGGTAAATATATAACGTTCGAAGGCTCCTTGACTAATCTGTAGCCGGGTTCTACAGAAATGTCGAATTCGAAAATTGTATGAGACGAAGTGTTATTCCTGTAAGCTCCTCCTGTAATATTACACTCTACGTGAATGTTTGTTGCTTTCACTATTTGAACGTCTAAATCCGATTCGTGAGTTTTATTCGCCTTTAGTAAATTCGGTGAAAACCCGAGCATACGTCCTATATTGCCAGGCTTAGTGAAGTCGATGTTGTATTTAGATTTTATTTCGCACTTTAAAGTGTTGTTGTTCGCTTTCAGCACAAAATCACTTCGATTATCGGGGCAAATGACTGACTGAATGTATTTGTTGAGTTCTTCGATTTCGTAGGCGCCGGAAGGAATAGTAATCGCTTTATCTTTATAATAAAGCCTGTTGTTGCCCGGAAAGATGTTTCTGATAGAGTTACAGCCGTAAAACCCCACCAGTCCCAATTCGTTGTTTTGACTTGAGTCTAATTCGATCGGAGGAAAATAGTTGCAGCTTAACACGTTGCCTACACCTGTCAAGGTGAATGTTCGCGACATGACTAAGCTCCAAGGATACAGGCCCCTTATTTATATAAGAACTTTAGACATAGGTGCCCGCAGATTACTGAGTTATAGTTTTGTTCTCTATCATAATTGTATCGAATGTTGCATCCTCTAAAGTAACGTATTATCTCCTGAGGAGGTCTTAGATCGCCGAAACTGTCATAATACGTCACCGAGTTACCTCGCTTTTTATATGCGACCCAATGAGTACCCGGACCTTTGTCATCATCCAAATTTACTATTCCACTTTCGTTAATCTGAGGCTTGGTAGGTAACTTGTCTCGCATGAAAACGTTTCTGAAGTATGCTACTCCTTTAGCATGTTTTCTCAAATCCTGATCTGTAAGAGCTCTCCGAGGCAACCTTATCGGTTTTTTGAATAAGGTTTTAAGTAAAGAGCCGTGCCCGGCTTGTGAGGTTTCAAGTAGAGAGCAGAGCTTCGTTTTCCTAAGGCGATCGATTCCATAGTTTTGTTATGTCGTTCACTTTCTTGCAGCTGTTTTCTAGCAGCTTTAGCATCGGTTACAGCTTTAGCGATTCCCGAGGCCCCTCCTGCGATAGCTCTGTGAAGGAAGTTTGTATTGTAATTATTATTATTATTATCATCATTAGTATATTTACCCTGCTGCTGAAAGGCCTGCGAACAAAGGGATGAGGAACGGTATTATACCGCCTTGCTTAGGTATAGGGATGACTCTAGGAACCCGAACGTTTTTCTTCCTCCGATAGTTTTAACAAAGTATTTTGCTACATTCAAAGCTTTCTTAATCGAGTCAGCTAGCGGATGATTTCCGAACTTTACTGACGCTTTTATATGTTTCAGTAAACCGCCCTTGAAAGCTACCCGCTGCTGTTTCTTCTTTCGCATTCCCGCTCCGATAGCTCTTTCAGTTTTCATGACAATAGTGACACCCCAGGCAGCAGCCCGTTCTCCTACACTAGCGTCTTTAGACTTGACTCTACGCCAAGCACGTTCCTGAAGAATGCGATCGGCCTCGTGCCTTGCAGCTAAATCCTTATGCTAAGAATAGGAGATATCGTGTTCTCTGCAGGCTTCGTCCAAAAGATTTATACCGCGATCTCCTCTAGCTAATCTCTCTTGCAGCTTAGTGCCAGGCCCGCAAAACCTGTATCCTGGTATGTGAGCTTCGAACGGGAGATTATTTATCAGGGTGTTCACCACACCTTTACCTGTACGACGTCTCGGCATTTAATGAGATTTGGCGTGGGCGTGGGAGTATATATAGGGGGCGCCGCTTTGAGAGATCAGAAAGATGAAGTTCCATAAGCAGAAGCAAACGTTACCAGTTAGCGATCACGATTTCCTAGAGTCTGAAGTAAAGAATAAGCATGGAACCTTGCTGCCTAATTCAATCAGGGCGATAATATGCGGCCCTAGTAATTGCGGTAAAACTAATGTAGTAATAAGTCTGATCGAACATCCGAACGGACTCCGATTTGAAAACGTATATGTGTATTCTAAATCGCTTAATCAGCCCAAGTACGAGTATTTAGAGCAGATACTCAAACCGCCTTTAAAGTATTTTCCTACAACCTCAGACGTGATAGCTCCTAGCGATGCTAGACCCAATTCAATCATGATTTTCGATGACATAGCCTGTGATAAGCAAAACGCTATGAGGGAATATTTCAGCATGGGGCGTCATAATTCGATAGACTGTTTCTATCTTTGTCAAACCTATTCTCGTATACCTAAACAGCTAGTAAGAGACAACGCTAATGTGGTGGTGTTGTTTAAGCAAGACGCCCTAAACCTAAAGCATGTGTTTGATGATCACGTAGGTGCAGATATGTCTTTCGAGGAGTTTAAACATATGTGCTCGGAATGTTGGAAGAACAAATATGGGTTTCTTATGATAGATAAAGATTCCGAGAAAGGTAGATATCGCAAAGGATTCGACTGCTATATAAGCAGGTGACGTCATATGAAGTACACAGAACCTGTCTAAAAGTTGTACAGAACCTATACAGAACCTGTCTAAAAGCTGTACAGATAAGACCTATAACCGCAGGCTACCTGTCTGTCTAAAAGTAGTGTACCTATCAGCATGGATGAAAAGTCTAAGATAATAAAGCGACATCTCATTAAAGTACGCAAAGACATTAAGAGAAAGTATAAGGAACTTAAACAGGGTAAGCAGGACACCGAGCGCCTTCTTGAGGACCTTTACAAACCGATAGTGACCCCGCTGAAGCAAATCACTGAGAAGAGATCTGTACGGCATATGCATACCGAAACGGCGCCTGTACTTAAAAAACATATGCAGACTGAACCTATCAAGCATGCCGATGTTGCTACAGATACCGAGCTTCCTCAATATACTCAGGAATGGGAGAGTCTTCCGGAAATACAAGAAGAAGATGACGAGGCATTCATATTAGATACTGATGTAGGCGAAGAGTTCTTGAATCAGTACGATCCTTTAACTAGGAAATATGTTGAACTCATGATAAAGGATACTAAGAAAAATCTAGATCATACCTATGGGGTGTTGTACAATACGGAAACAGATAAATGGCGTATCGGAGACTCAGATATCAGAATCATAGGGCCTGATTTAGAAATTAAAGGAAGAATTTATAAGGGTACGGAGGGCTTATACAATCTCCTTATTTACAAAACACCTCCGGACTATACAGAGAAGGATAAACAGCAGTATATGGATATCGTTGATCGCACTAACGCAATCAGACGTAATCTCAACCCTAAGGGGCAGTTTAGGGGCACAAGTGCTTTCAAGTGGATGCATATTATAAAACCGAGTCTCAGATCTAAATCAACTAGCGGCTACGGATTTAAGGAAGTCACCGAGAAACCTATGGAATACGTGTATTGGAATGAGCCCTCGGAACTAGTTGAGCGGCTAAGATTGCTGTTCGCATCCAAGACAGCGGGTCATACAGGTCACGATAATGAAATTGCCTCTATAATCGAAGAACTGAGAGAAGCTGATATTATTGTATAAATAACAAGGATAACTCGCGAACTCTGTTAGTTTCAAAATGAGCATAGATAAGTTTGGACGTTATCATGTTGCACTCAGAGGGGGTAGGCAGGGCCCTCCGGGCTTAGGATTTACTCTAAGCAACGACGGGCATTTCGATATACGAAACAAAAGACTGGCAAATGTAGCTGATCCTGTTAACGAGAGTGACGTCATAACTCTGAAGCATTACTTGAATACAAAGTATGATTTTGACCTGAAAAGATTGGTAAACCTCGCCGGCCCTCAGAGCGACACCGATGGAGTCAATAAGATGTACGTTGATCATGCGTGCCGATCTGCCTGCGGACATACCCTAAATCGCCTACATGCGGACGTCAATTCGAAAATTACAATGTATGCGATAGCAAACTGCCTTCATCGCAATGGTCAGGAATTCGTTGCAAGTAATAAGCGAATTATCCAATTAAAGGAGCCGCAAGAGAATAATGATGCAGTCACTAAACTTTATGTTGATAAGTTACTTGAAAATCTAGATTCTCGAGTCACATATGCTATTGAAGCCATTCCAAGAATTATTGAGAATAAAATAGCTAGATGCCTCATGTTAGACGAGGCCGGAAACTACGATGTTAAGAAAGCTAAGATCATTAACGTGCCCGACCCCGTAAATGCCTCTGAGGCCGTGAATAAATTGTATGTTGACGGCATAAAAGGGGTTTTGAATGAGCGACTTCAAGCTCATGTAGATAATGCTAACAACAATTTGAAGGAAGCTAAAATAATTGTACAAAAAGTTGCTGATTTTCAAAAAGAAGCCGTGACTAGAATAATCATACTGGAAGATGAAATGAGTATTTTAAAGGGTATAAAAAAGAACGTCATCGATAAAAACAACATAGAAAATGGAGCAGGTGATACGAGAGCTTCACAGACAGGCTAGGCGGAATTTCCCCCGAAAGAGAACTGTTATCAAAAAATTAGATGACCTTTGGCAATCTGACTTAGCTGTCTTTGAGTCGTATGCTTCAATTAATAAAGGCTTCAAGTATATACTAGTGATGATCGATTGCTACTCGAAATTCCTATGGACTAGACCCTTAAAATCTAAGAAAGGAGCGGAAGTCGCCAAAGCTGTAGCGTCTATTTTAAAAGAAGGTCCGGTTCCCGATAACATTCAAACTGATCAAGGTCGCGAGTTTTATTGTAAAGAGTTCTCTGCTTTGATGAAAAAACATAACATCAATCATTACTCTACATATAGCGCTAAGAAAGCAGCTATTGCCGAAAGAGTCATACGTACTTTAAAATCTGCTTTGTATAAAGCTTTCAGCCTTAGAGGTCGATACATTTGGGTTGACATCTTAGATAAGATCACTAATGAATATAACTCACGAAAACATCGTACGACGGGCATGCGTCCTAGTGACGTCAACAGCACTACGCAGCTTAACGTTTACGATAATTTTGATATGCCTGGAAAACGTAAGTTTAAAATAGGAAATCTCGTGAGAATTTCGAAGTTTAAATCCGCTTTTGAGAAAAGTTACACGCCGAACTGGTCCACGGAATTATTTAAAATCGTTAAGATTAAAAATGGAAATCCCGTCACTTATCTGTTAGAAGATTCGCGGGATCGCCCTATACTAGGTCAGTTTTATGGTGAGGAGCTTCAGTTAACTTCAGAACCACACGTGCATATCATATCAAAAGTGCTGCGGAAACGCAACTCCGATCTGTATGTTAGGTGGCTTGGGTTAGATAAATCTCACGACTCATGGATTCCAAAAAGCTCTCTCGTGTGAGGTTCGATGATAAAGTTCATTACTTTGAAGTACCGGAAGAAGATCGTAAGTCTCCTTGGATGCAGTATGCAGTCGATAGGTACCGGTTCCGACGCCGTATTTCACAATTAGATAATATTTTAAGGCCTATGTTAGAATCTAAAATTAAATATACGGAAATGTATTGTAAATCACCTACTAAGTTTATTAAATTGCTTGTAAAATATGATAATAAAGAATATTTTTAACAATATCGGTGTTTACTTTTGCAGGAAACCGCAGTAAGATAAGAGAGTTTTATTAACCTAATAAAACACAACATATGTTCAATACATTTATTATTTGTCACAAGATTTTACGAACATTTTGTTTTATCTTATAATTAATGACATCTCGAAGATGTCCTAAATACAGAGGCGCGTTATTAAAAAATAGTTCGACGCTGTCTGATTCTTTAACATTATCGTAATATTCACACATAGCTTCATCTTCAGGGAAGCTTAGGAACTGTATATCATCGGGATCTAACCATTCTTCAACATCATGTCCGGCAGGATCGAGAATTCTACCTTCATGTTCAATCCAATAATGTTGTCGGGCTTTCGTAATGTACGAACTAAAATCTATCGCATATCCTTTAACTATTCTAACATTTAAATCATATTTTCTAAATTGTTCATATAACAGTATACAAGCGGGAAAACAGAAGTCTATAATGTTTTTCTGTTTTAATTCACTTATCACTACGTCATAAATTATGTCTTGAATTCTTAACACGTCCATTCTCATCTATTAACTAACTAATACTAATTATCACATCACATATTGTCTAATTCTCGCTCCGCTAGCTTGATTAGATAGTCTAGGGGATCATCGGGTATGCGGTTCGGGTCAGGAGGATCAATCTCCATGAGAGGCTACTGATACCCCCAATGCAGTGTGTCTGTCGTATTAGGTAACAGCTGCCTCTTGTCATCCGCAGAACTCAGGGCTATCTTCGTTTGCCGCATGGTGTACAGGGTGTGGTCGATGTTTCGGATGCAGTTTTGACTCCTCTGCTGCTCCATACCTGTTTTTAGGCATTGGAGGTAGTCGTCGAAGGTAATAGTTTGTTTCACAACCACGCCCTTGACCGAGGGGTTAACCACTAAGGAAATCCGTGGAACAATCATGTTGAAATCATCTTGAAATGCTCGTGCAATCCAGTGAAATGATTTGAAATCTCATGACATCCCATAAAATCCCGTGAAATCCTATGAAATCTAGTAAAATCTCATGAAACCTGAATAAAATCCCATGAAATCTCAATAAAATCTCATGAAATCTCATGAAATCTCATAAGATCCAGTATGAAATCTCATGAAATCCGAATAAAATCCGAATTAATTAAAATGACAAATTTTGTTAACACGTTGCATAAAATGTTCTTAAGTGAATTAAGCTTCTAACGATGAAGAGATTGATTTTTGTAAAAAGGAAGCAGTCCGGTACTTCCCCGACATCGCTCGAACTCGCGCTCGAATTTCGAGTGGAATCACATGTTGCATGTTGGGTGGCATCCATCGGGCAATTTCAGGTGAGTTTCCATAATTCAGAATTTTCTGCGGCCGCATTGATGTGCATGTGCAGTGAGGGTGTAAAGATCTTGTAACACTCGTTGCTAAGTGTATTTTTAAGAGATTTTTTCGTTGAGTGCATATTTTATTGGTAAGTAGATACCTAACCTAGAAATTACCAATATTAGGTAGTTAGGTACCCTCGAGATTTTCGCTGGGGCACAGTGATTCTGCGGCACAGGGTTCAAAAACCATTTCTGGATAATTTCATATTGCTGATTACGAATATAATTCTCGATAATTTATGAGGTAAAGTCAACTCGCAATAAAAAATAAAATCTCGCAAATGTACCTTCGCGCTCAGATTATTCTACTGCTCTATTGAAGATTAATAAATTACTGCACATCTCTAATAGTATCTCGGGATTAAACCTTCAAAGTCAACTTTTTTTGTCTTAATGTGTAATTGTCGAGGTAATTGTCTTTGCAGAACTAGAATCAATTCAATTATACCATATTCAATCAAGCTGGAGTGTGTATCGAAATCATTACCTATAAACTAATACAAACGAAGGGGTTATTCCTGACCGTACACAGAATCGGAATCTGCAGGAAAAATTATCCAGGCTTCAATATTAAACGAGTTAGAGCAGTTTCAAAGTGACCAATGGACAAATTCGTTCGTTGTTGACTGAAAAGTAAACCTATCCGTAACATAGCCACTGCCATATTTAGTAAGAAACTGGCTTGCTCATTGGTCACTTTCAAACTCCTAACTAGTTAATATAACCCCTTCACCAGTGGGGCGGTAGTTCTGGGACACTCTGTATGTACGGGCTGATTCACGAATAGCGTCTGCTTTAGCACCGTTTTTTCTGCAACACAAATTACTTTGTCACAGATATTATATGGGAGAGTAATTTGTGTTGCAGGAATACAGACGCTACATCAGACACTATTCGTGAATTACCCGGTACTTATATAAATATGTAAAATGTATGATTGTATTTTCGTCCTTAGAAATCCTGCCGATAGTCAGGGACTCATGGCATCAAACAACTCCGAGAATCCTCGCGAGAATCCAAATGAAACGCTCGCTGAAAAATCAAATAGATAAGTAAAAGATGAAGACGGAATGCCAAAAACCGGCCAAAACCCCAAAGAAAATATATTTTGGTACGCAATTGAAAATGATTTAGGAATTAACGTTCCCTTGTATTTAAAAAATATAATAAAATTATGTGGTTATGACTCCGCAATTGCGTTCAAAAATGTAAGGGAAGAAACTATTGAAGAATTCGAAAATTTTGCAAAAGAAGAAATGCATTTGTTTATTGAAGAAAATGAAGATCTGAAAAACTATTATGATAAATACTACATTCACAAGGACAAATTTAAAATAGTTAACGGACACAAAGACATTATCAGAGAAATTCAAAAATATATAGCTTTAAAAATTTCCGAAAATGACATAACGTATTTTAGTCGTTATTTTGATTACGCCACGAATGCCAAATGTGGAATAAAAAACGTTCACAAACGTTTAAGCAATCCCAAGCAAGTAATGAAACATCCTGACTTGCAACAGTCTACAACCTCTTTACCACGAACTTCATCAACACCAGCAACAGATCCAGATTCTGGATTAGATCTAAACCATGAAACTAGTCAATTATACACATCAATAAAAACCTGGATGAAAAAGCAAATAGACTTAACTGAGGTAGTTAATCTACTTCTTAATTCATCTGTTATTTTAATTCATGTAATTAAATATTTGTATTTTAACAGGTTATTCCAAATTTTACATCTTCTATGGTCCAAGTTAAAATAGAAGAAAATGAAGATGGTTCGTTTGTCTACTCTGCACTAGTTAACTGTCCGTTATGCACTGATAAAATCAAAGCCTTCAAAGTGGGATATGGCAATCCCAGGCAGGGGAAAAAAAGATGGATAAAATCAAATTTCGAAAGACACGTACGAGCACATAAAAAACGAAACATACAAAAATTAAGTGACGAAATGAAGAACCAGTCACAAAAAAACATCCGTAATTTTTTTAATAAAGCATCTTCGAGCAAAGCTACTGCCACACCTTTTGAATCTGTTATTAATGAAACTCTAGAAGAGGAGATTTACGAAAAGGAAAAATTTCAGGAAAATGACGAGAATGACAAAGGCCAGGACGAAGACCAAATAATTTCACTTAAAAAAAGGAAATGTTTGAAAAATGTTTCCCGAATCCTCCTATCCAGTAGCGAAGAAGAAGAAGAAGATTCAGAAAGGATCGAGCAAAGGACAGCTGAAAGTTTCGTGCAAGTATTTGCGGAAGTGAGGTCAGATGTAAGTGAAGTGGCCAACGAGGAAACAAGGGCTTCGGGGGAATTAGTCCCTGGGGCAGTACTAGGACCACCTGCCCCAGGGAAAGCAAAGGAGTCCACATTTTCCCCAAAGAAATAAAAACCTTGAATAAGACAATAAAAAAGAGATGTGACAAAAGAACTAGACAAGACAGAACACTTAGAAGACTTCACAAATCATCAAAAAGTAACTCTGGTAATAGGCAAACTAGAATACCACAATATTTTAGAATTTTAAACGATATAGAACTGTTGAAAGAAAAGCACAAGGAATTACAAGATTGTTTTAAAAACTTTTCTAAAAGCTTCCGGATTTCAACCCAAATGAGAGACTTATCTGACTCTGTAAATACTAACACAGATACTACTACCTTAAAGGCTAAATCAAATGACAATGTAATATTAAGCGTACTAATGAATGCAGCACATCAACATTCACGAACTGGAAAACATGGTTTTAGGTATGACGAAACAATTAAACTTTTTTCTTTGTACATCTTTATGCTCGGAGGCCGACTTTTATACGAAACTCTCCATGCAAACTTACCGCTCCCCTCCCCAACAGCTATTAGCAGATACATGAAAGACAACGGACCATCAATTACTGAAGGCAAATTACGATGTGCTGAATTAAAAGATTATATAGAAAAAAGGAATCTACCATTAAAAGTTTGGTTGTCCGAAGATGCCACAAGAATAACAGGCAAAATTCAATACGATACGTCTACAAACCAATTGGTAAGTTTCGTTCTTCCCTTTGACAGCCATGGTATGCCCATACCATTTACGTACCAAGCTAGATCAGGCAAAGAAATTGAAACGCATTTTAAGAATAATAATTGTGAACATAATGCATCATTGGTCTATGCTGTTATGGCTCAGCCGCTAAAAGAAAATACTCCACCATTTTGCCTTTTACTTTTTGGAACTGATAATAAATTTACTGCGTCTGACGTAACGAAAAGGTGGGACTATATAATTGCTGAGTTAGCCAAATGGAAGGTTGAAGTGTTAGGCATTTCCTCAGATGGGGATCCAAGACTTTTAAAAAGTATGAAGCTAAAGGCAAAATTGGGTGTGTCAAGAAGTGTATCCAGGACGTCACAAAAGTCAAACTATAATTGGCCATGGTACAATGCTCCGTTTAATGAAGATAATAATAGTGAAGTTTTGTTTGTACAGGATACTATGCACATTGGTACGAAGCTTAGAAATAGATTGCTTAAACCGTCCGTCATTCTGCCAATTGGTTCTAAAATAATTTCTGTTTCTCATTTGAAAATTTTGATAGAAACTATACAAAAGGATAAACATTTATTAATCCCTTATGATATCGATCCAAAAGACAGAATGAACTATCCATCAGTGCAGAAAATCAGTCAGCCTCATATATTTTCTTTATTGCAAGAACATGTTCCAGACAGTCAAGGTACTGTTACTTACTTGAAAATCATTAATTATGTTACAAGCTCTTATCTTGATCCAGAATTATCACCTCTCCAAAGAATTTATAAAATTTGGTACGCTGTCTTCTTATTACGAATATGGCGCAAATGGATTTAAGATAAAAATAATACGTATAATCTTTCAGATAATTATGTAACTCTCAACTCTCAACACGTGTATTGAAATAAATGCACACTCTATTGTTAAGGTTCTGATTACACTACGGAATTTGGAATTATCTCACCTGTTCTTACCAACATTATTTAGTAGTCAAGCATGTGAAAAAATTTTCAGGCAAATACGTTCAATGTCAACAACGTATTCCACAATTGTTAATTGCAGTATGCTTGATATAATTCATAAGCTTAAGAGAGTTGAGCTCCAAAGTGACATATCAATGTGTCAGCTCCCAAATATTGTGTTTCCAAGAATTTCAAAGAAAATATCGGAAATTTCACCGACTATTTTGCCGACTAATGAAGAAATATATGCAGAAATAAACAAATCTAAAGAGGACGCTACTATTGATGCTATTTCTCTTGATATTACTGTACCCGCAGATTATGATTACAAATGTTCTCTACCAGTAGTAATAAACGATTCTGAATTGACGATAGACTTAGAAGGTGAAGATATTAATGATGATGACTCTGTCATTGAAACAAGTGATGCCATGGATGAAAACGATACTACACAAAGTTTCGATAACGATAATTCAGAAGACAACTATAGTTCTCACACAAGTAACGAAGAAGTACTGGAAGATTTAGCTGTACTATCTTGTGTAACGGACCAACTTGTCCTTAAAGATTATACGGAAAGCAGTATTAAACTAGACGAAACTAGTCCATTCACAACAGTAAGGGACGGCATGGGTAAGGAAATGGTAGTAAGAAAATCGTCCATATGCTGGTTATTGCAAAAGAACAGTGGCCGTTTAAGTAGTGATCGCCTACAAAGAGTCAAGGAAGCAGAGTATAATTCTTCCCACTCAAAGAAGCACTCTATAAGCAAGACACAAGCCTGTAGAGTATGTGAAGAGATTTTTATTGGGGAATGGTGTTTGTTTGTAAACGATCAGCGTGCAGCCTTTCTAGGTTTTGTCCTTGGATTTTCTTATTTGAAAGGAAGGAGTGCAAAAGAAAGGGAATATTCGAAAGCTTCTGCTCCTGTGAAAACTGAAAGACTGACAAGTGACATAGGCGTCTCATGCACTTGGTATAAATGGACTGATGACGGACATATTTTCCCAGTACCTGTAAACACTCATGGCTATATAAACATTCAAACCTATAAATTTACTATTACCAACCCGACTGCGACACACACTGGCTTACGAATAGACAAAAATGTGTTAATAAAACTGAATAGAATAGAATAATGCTGATATAATCCTCATGTTCATGACAAAATTTATGTTAGAATTCCTTACATATTATAATAACTTCATATTTATTTTTATTCTTTAATATTTTATGTTTGTTGTTCATGTTAATAAATGTTAGAATTTTTTTATTTTTATTTTATTTTATTTATTTCTGTTTATTTGATAACTCTACAATTTATTTTAGTCACATTTCCTCGATTAATTATTAAGTGCATGTTTACAAATAAGTGTAATACAATATGTACAATTGCGGCCATTGAGAACTGGACAGATGTCAATGTAAAACGGGTCACAATCGACATTAAATTATATTGGCATTGAAGTCTGTTTTACAATGACATCTGTACAGTTCTCAATGACCGCAATTGTACCTAGCTACAACTTAAGTAAAAAATTTCTATGAAATCTTATGAAATCCAATTTGATTCCCATGAAATCCTATGAAATCCTATGAAATCAATGTGAAATACCGTGAAATCCCGTGAAATCTTTGTGAATTTTTCTAATACCTCATGAAATCTCGGGAAATCCCATAAATCCTATGAAATCCCATAAAACTCCGTGAAATCCACGTGAAAGGCCCACGAATTCAGTCATTATTTTGCCGTTATTTTCGTCTTTCATGAGCCCGGGCACTTTTTTATTCACTAGGGGGATTTTATACACATTGTCTGGGGCATAGTCACTGGTGTCGAAGAGATGAATGTCTTCTTTCATATCCGTATAAATGTCTTTACATAATATACTACATACTAAACTATCAGTGTCAGAGTACATCACTTTACATCTGGCGCCGTATTTAGGATGTAAATATTCGTAAAGAAATTCATACAGCTGAGTTTTGGAAATATCCAAGACACTCATCCCTACGTACACAGGCTTGTTCATGCACACTTCAGTCTTATTCATCTCTATGAGCACTAAACTGTCTTCCGGGTCCCCTTGGAGGATGGTAGAGCTGTGGAAGTTGGGGGCGGCGATCCTCACTTTAGCTGAATACCTGCCGTCCCATTCCGACACGAGTTTAACTACTTTACGTTTTCTAACGTCCTCCATGGTTTTCCCTGTAAAAAATATAATTAGTTTTGTGTTCAACAAAGGATTTTTAAACTCACCGAAAGCAGAGTTATTCATCAGCTTGTAGAAGTTCTTTTCGAATTCATTTCTTGCTTGCTTCCTCATATCGGTATTGAGCTCTATATAGGGCTTCATCCAGGCACTTTGCTTGAACTCTAAGATCCTGTGCACCTTAGTGAGCACAAGCCCATGTTTAAGCGCCTGTTTGAGAGCCCTATAGTGGATAACGTAGCGCTCTTTGTTGTACAGGGTGGTCATCAACTTTTTCTGTTTCGAGCCGGGGGCGGTGGTGTGAATGGGCAGCAGAGGCATGTCTTTATGTAGGTCGTGGAGGTGTCTGGGGTACTCGATGTTTATCTCTAACATGTACCCCTTAGACGAAGTGTCAGAGACCTTCATTATATCGCGGGCTACTTGTGCTGCTGGCGGGACCTTTTTCATCCACTTGAACCCCCCGGTCGGTAGATTTTGACTCATCGCCCACCCGTACGAATTGTTGACGTCGTAGTACATCAGATATGAAGAAGCTTCATCGGGATTGTAGTCAGGCATGTATTTATTATTAGCTTTAGCGTACCTAAACAAAAGAAAAAGTTAATTACAAAAGTTTAAATGTAAGAAAGTTAACTTACCTGTTTCTACATTGACTCAAGCCTCCCCGGATGCCCCGCTCGACAAACATCAACATATCGATGTCTCTCAGCAGCTCTAGTTCGATCTGTGTATATTTTAACATGGCGTCCCAGGTAAGTCCTGGGGCGCTGACGTAGTGAGCTGCATCGAGCTTATACGTTTTCATCGATGTGTCGCGAAAATTTTCGAAGATGTCTGCGAGCAGTAGGACATCCGTTTTCATGTACAGGTCAGCATAGTCGCCTAGAGTCTGACATTCGAACTCATCCCACACTCGACTAGCGTGGGTGTAGTCCTCATTTGTTATGCCTTCCCCCTTTAACTTGGAGAAGAAGTCACGTTTAGGGGGAAGCTGAGGTTCATCAAGACGCTCCCACGAGTCGAGGTACTCGTAGGGGAACACGCCTTTACGGGTCAAGAGTTCGAATTTGTAGTCATCTAGGTCGGGGAATTGCTGCCTCATTATCTTTAACTCATCCAGGTACGATGCTAGTTTATCGAGGGAGGAAGCCACGAAGCGGAAAGAGTCGATAAATCTTAGCTTGATCTCGCTGCCCTCTATCGATTTGGTGAACGAAATGTACTTAGTTTTGTCCACAGGCAGGAGATTGACATTGCCGTCAATTTGTAAAGCTAAGTCTTTCATGATGAAAGATGCATCGTACCCGCTGAGATTATGAAACACTACCGGGATGACCCTTTTATCTTGGTAGTTGATGTTGCACCCGACGTGCCCGGCCCCGCGGAACGCTCCAGTAAGATGACAATGATCATGGACTTTAACATCATCATCAGTAAACGGCTTTGAACAGATGTGGCAGGTAGTAGCAGCCTCAAAATCTAGCTCTTCTTGAGGAGTAAAACTCATAGGCTTAACCGTCCTGTAGATAGGTTGTACGTCCTCAACGATTTGCCTGAGCTCTTCAATAAACCACTCGCGGCAGTCGGGCCCCCGATGACTTTTGTATTTGCTTAGGGAGGGATCGTAGGAGCTGTGAAAATAGTACCCCACACTAAAGGCCTCGTGTTCTTGATAGAGTTCGCTCTGCTTCCCTTTCTGCTTATTTATGGGTTTTAGTAAAGCCTCGAAGTCCGCATAAATGATGAAGGGTACACGAAGAGCGTGGCTGAAGTTCTTGAATTGTACTATTTTCTCATCTTTTGAAATTAATTTTTGAATTCAGAATAAAGAGAAAGTATATTACCTGTTTACATTGACAGCGATATTAATGATGGACTTGAGTGCCCATCCGGATTCCCGCTCTTGGAAATCCTCGAGCTGGATAATTAGGCTGTCTAGAACATGCTCCGACCACCACTCTTTCAAGACGGTCTCCCCGTCGATTACGGCGTTTTTAGTTTGGAAGTGTTTTGCTTCCTCTATGGGGCCCTCTGGGGAATCTTTAACAAAAACGCCGCAAAAGTCCGTATTGGTTTTCATTTGAGGGTGATCCTTCAGAGCATGCTTGATTCGAATGGCGAACATGAAGTATGCGTCTTCTAAAAACGTGAGGGGATCTTTATGTTTCAGGTTCACGATAACCCCTGTCCTGATCCTTCCTTGGAACGCTGAGTTAACCTCCTCCCAACGCAATCTATCACTTCTTTTTTTAGCTTGATTGTAGCCTGCCCCCTGAACGTGGTGGGCTTTCATGATTGTGCGGCATCCTAAAAAGTATTAATTAGAAAACTGTTAAAATTTACAAATAATATGCTTACCCTTCATCCGCCCTATAGCGGCTTCTACATGCCGTTTATGTCCTATATTTAACTCCCCTTTTTTGAGGGCGGCATTGAGTAGGCGGATGTTGGCCCCTGCCTGCTTAATCCAGGCCTCAAGCTCGGCAGGATTCTCTACAACGAGCTTCATTGCCCGTTCAATGGTGTCAATCATTTGGGTTGAAGTCTCAATAATGGCGGCCATTTTTTCTTTAAAAAATATGAAGCCGTTTAACAAAATTAAAATAAATTAAAATAAATTAACAAAAATTAAAATAAATTAATAAAAATTTAACATACCTATCTCACTTCACAACACTTAAAAATTCACAAAGCACTGACAAGAGCACAGAGCACAAGATACTTCTAGGATAACTGGAGAAGAACTGATAAGTTTTCTGTAGGTGTGGTGCCTTTTTATTCTAAATCTGCCTGAGTTCTCTCGGCGGTACCCCGAGTTCGGTGTTACATGTGTTAAAATGTTGGAGCGGATGTAAAACACCGTTACAAATGGTCCGATGTAAAATTTTGGAGCGGATGTAAAAGTTCGTTAAATTTTGGGCCGGATGTCGTTTCCTGTTTCTGGACCGGGCCGGATGCTTGGGACCGGATGCTACATCCTGTTTCAAATTTTGGAGCGGATGCTACATCCTGTTTCAAATTGCAAAAGTTCGTTACAAAGTTCATGACGTCATCGGTCGAGCTCAGACCGGAAGTAAAAGTAGTTTTTTTGGGCCCATGTTAAATCCCATAAGAAAATGAGGCCGTAGTGGCTTAGTTTTACTACTTATTTGATATTAACCTAATGCAGTTTTCCCAGATAATTAGTTAATGAAATTGATTGAATTGTTCATTTATTAAAAAATATCGCGAAATGTTTACTAAATATAATATCTTAAGGACGGCCCTATTTAGCCGAAATGCTTTTAATTATATTGTATTACACACTATAAGTCTCAAAATAAAGCCATTATAATAGCCAAATGCCTCGTCATCTAATTAGTGACTCGCATGAATGGATTAACGAGATTCCCACTGTCCCTACCTACTACTCAGTTTCGTTCGAGCACCCGTGGCTTGCGGACGTTCGAAGTTTTGCTCCGTGCATTTTAATCTTTTAAAGTGTTAGTGAGTGTGATAGTGGTGTTAATTTATAGTTAGAATTGTGATATAGTAGTTTAGGCATTGTGGATATTAACTGTGAGTACTTTTTCGTAGATACAATAAGTTTTAATTAGGTTTTTAGGTATTTTAAGTTTCAATACAGTATATTTATTATTCAATTTCTGTTTTAAGTTTATTATATTCATAGGCTGTGATTTAGCTCTAAGACTTAACTAGGGGACAGTAGACCCTTACTGCGGGACCGAGTGCGGCATTCTTGCTGAAGACCCCCGTGGCAGGGTGTTTTTGGTTAATTTATATTTTCCTAAATTCCTGTCAATATAATTACATCCTACTTGGGCCCAGTTAAGTGATCAATTTGGCAGTTTTGTATAGGATTTATCAAAGTGTAACTAGATACCATATCTGCATCCGCATTCCAGGAGAGTGTGCGGTGCTGAGATATCGCTATCGAGCGACCTGCGTCAACAGAGATAGATAAGAGCAGAAAGAACTAGTTGAGATTAAGTAATCTAGTCAAGGCAGTGCTGAAAGAAGAATTGTCACACCCACCCTAACCCTAGGGTAGTCGACCCAGAAGGGAAAGAGAGCGTAAGGGTTAATAGTCGGATAACATTGGATAGAACAAGAGGCAATACAAAAGGATAGTCGTTTCCTAGAGAGTACGAGTGCGCCAGCTACCACCTGACCCCCACCCCTACCCCCACCATATCCCCACCCCTACCCCCAACCCTACCCCCACCACTTTTTCCAAAAAAAAATTTACCCCCACCCTTACCCCCACCACTTTTTACCCCCACCACTTTTTTTTGTTTTTTCTAAATTTCATCCATCTTTTCATTTTTTACAAAATTTTAATTTTACTTTTATTTTCATTATTTTGCTTTATTGTTTTATTCTTATTTCTAGTATTTTAGTGGTCCTGTTAGTACACGGGGGTCCGGGTATAGTGAGTAGTGCGGGTGTGAGTGTAGTGCGAGTGGAACGCGTAGTATCGAGTGACCACAGATGGAGGAGCGAGAGGGCGATCCAGGAGGAGGAGATCCAAAGAGTAGAAGAGAGGAAGAAAAAAGAAAGTTGCTTAACCAATCCATGGGAGGCCCAAGCACAAAGAGAACGAGAACAGAAGCCATGGAGAATGAAGAAGATGATATAGAGGAAGAAGGGGCCATAGAAGAGATTTTTGCTATGAGACCTACCGAGTTGATGAAGAGAATAATTAGAGAAATACAGAACATTAAATTAGCGACATCAAGAGAAACAAATTCTAAAATAGCCTTCGCGAGAACAGACCAGGCACTGGTTAGAGACAGTATGGACGTTATAGTACAAGTGGCTACAGCTTTCATGACAAATCAAACACAGCTAAATCAACTAACATATGAAAACACTAAACTGGAAGCCGAGTTACGTGTCAAGCAGGCTCAAGAGGAACACCTTAGGAGCCAGTTAGATATTAAGGACGAAGAAGTTAAAGACACCCGAAGAAGACAGTCCATAAGCAGCCCGATCATCGTAGCAGCGAGTCAAGGAGAGAATAGGCAACCAATAAATCAGAACAACCCGTTATGGACTCAAGTAGTCACAAGAGGGATTGAAAGAAGGAGAGTCCAACAACTAAACAAGAATCAAGGAGCTCAGACACCGGTAAGAACTAAGAAAGAAACCAAGCACGCCACAATAGTTACGGTCAAGGAGGTGGATAACCCCAAAGATGCCAAAAAGAAATTGCAGCAAGAAATAAAGCTCAGTGAAGTGGGAGGAGCCTTCATGGCGATAAGGAATTTAGGAGGGGGTAGGATAATAATAGAGAGCCATAACCAAGAGCAACAGAAAAAACTAACAGGTAAACTTGAGAAGAAGAAGGACAAGTTTGAGATACAGGAGATAACAAACAAGGATCCAAAGATAGTGGCAATTGGAGTGGATAAGGGGTACTTGGAAGAAGAGATCTTAGAAGCGGTCAAAGAACAGAACCCGGATCTCAAGAAATTCGGGGTTTGGGAAGAAAGCATCAAATATGTTGGCAAAAGGCAAATGCGGAACCCGCTCAAGGAAAGCTGGATATTCCAAATCACCCCGGCTCTCTATAAAGGGATTAAGGCGACCGGGACGATTAATGTCGATATGGTCAAGGTCAGAGTGGAGGATGACCAACCCTTAGTAAGATGTTTTAAGTGTAACGGCTTCGGGCATACCCAAAGGATATGCAAAGGTGAGCTAAGCTGCTTAAGGTGTGGAGGTGGACACCTGATAAAAGAGTGCCAGTCAATAGTGTACCAGTGTGTCAACTGCTTGAAAGCAGGCCTAGAGAATAGAGCTCATGCCGCCACAGACCCCTCGTGCCCAGTTTTTATCAGGCGAACAAGGATTGCGGAATCAAGAATTAACTGTGGATAAACAAATAACGATATTACAAGTGAACTTAGACAGGGGGAAAGCGGCGGCTCAAGCAGCCAGACAGTTCGCACAAAAGCACAATATTGACATAGTGCTAATACAAGAGCCACCACCAAAAATGAGTAGTATATTGGAGGAAGGGTCTGTATATTCAATGGCGGAAGATGCGAAGGCTTGTATAGTATTACGTAATAATATAAAAGGGACACTCCTCAAACAATGGACAGACGAAAGGGGCATCACTGTTAGAATAGAGGGGTCTAAGGGACTAGTAATAAGTAACTCGTATATTCCACCAGCCGAAAGCTTACATCAGATTCTAGATAGTTGGGAGGGGATCATCGAAGAAAATAGAGCCAGCAGTGTTTTACTCACCGGAGATTTGAACGCGAGAAACCCGGTGTGGGGGGGCGACGTGCTAAACACCAAAGGTGAGCACCTTTTGGACTTCCTGGTGAGATTTAACGTGGAACTTTTCAACGAAGCCACTGACCCACCAACCTTCCAAACATCTAACGGGAAGAGTTGGATTGACATGACGGCAGGCAGGGAACTAACAGTTAGGGATTGGCGGGTCCTGGATGAAGAAGAATCACTTAGTGGACACAGGTACATTACGTACAAACTTGAAGGAGAGACCCTAGACAAGGAGACAGGGGAGGGCTGGAGATATAACATTAAGAGAGCTGATTGGGGGAAGTTTGAGGAGTTGCTGAGGGGAGGGAGGGAAACAATAAGAGTAGGAGAACCAAATAACAGAGATGAGGTAGAGAAAGCTGCCGAAGCATTGCAACAACTAATCGAGGAAGCATGCAGGGGGTCCATACCTTTGATTACCGGGGAGAAGAGAAGGACCAATACACCTTGGTGGAGCCAAGAGCTAAGCGGCCTAAGATCCAGAGTTAATAAGGCCAGGAAAAAGTACCAGGAAGAACAAGACGAAGATAGAAAAGCGAGATTAAAAGAGGTGTATAAAGAAGCTAGGACCGATTATAAGACATCCATCGAAGTAGAGCGCCAAAAGTCTTTCAGAAAATTCTGCGAAGAAAGCACCAATGGAGATCCATGGGCATTGCCCTATAAAATATTGAAGATGAACAGGAGAAAGAAGGGATTGTTACAAAGTGTCCAGGATGAACATGGCGAGTGGACCAAAAACGAGGAAGACACGCATAGGGAAATGGTGAAGAAATACTTCCCTAGAGAAGAACAAGACATAGAACTCATACAGAGAATTGAGAGGGAAACTAATGATATGCAATGGGGAGAGGAGGAGGAGATACAAGTGACAGAATCTGAGCTATCCAACATCATAGAAGAGCTCCCGGGGAAAAAAGCATCTGGGACAGACGGGCTGACAGCTGAAATAGTAAGGAAGGCATACGGGATACTCGAAGTTGAAATGCTCGATATTTATAAAAAATGTATAAATAACAAAACGTTCCCCAAGGTCTGGAAAGTGGCCAAGCTGGTTTGGATACCAAAGGGCGAGGGTAAGGGACTGAGGCCTATATGCCTCCTGCCAGTATTGGGCAAGGTCTTAGATAGGATTGTAGCGAGAAGACTGAGCTACTTTTTGGAAAGTCACTCCAAACTTTCAGAAGAACAATATGGGTTCAGAGCCAATAGAGCGACGACAGCAGCAATCGAAGCTCTAATCCAAACTATTAAGGAAAATAAAAGAAGAAAGAGACATTCACTAGTCGTAGCACTGGACGTGAGTAACGCATTTAACAGTGCATGGTACCCTATGTTGAATAAAGAGTTGCGCAGAGTTGGGTGCCCCGAGAATTTAGGAGGGGTGATCAAGGACTTCCTTACGAACCGACAGGTACAGAGCGGCACGGTACTAGTTCCGACAGAGAGGGGTTGTCCCCAGGGGTCGTCCTTGGGCCCGGTCCTTTGGCTGGTCCTGATGGAAGGTTGGTTTGGGGCGCTCAGAGATGAAATAAGGAACTTAGAACTTGAAGAGGATATGATAAAGATACAAGCGTTCACCGATGACCAGGTAGTGGTAGTAGGAGGGGAGTCCGTCAAAAAGGTTGAGAGAAGATGGAGGAAACTATGGGAGGCTAGCCAGAAATGGGCGACAGAGAATAAAATGGAGTACAATGTCGCCAAGACGCAGTGTATGTTTGTCAACGGTACAGGATGTACTAGAGAACCCAACGTGCAATGCGAAGGGGTGAATATCCCGATGGCAAATGCCATAACGTACTTGGGTTTAATAATAGATAAACAGCTCAACTTCATCGAGCACTGTAAGAATATCAGGAAAAAAGCTACAAGGATAGCAACAAAAGTTATGATAGTTTGCGGCAAAAGCTGGGGGATGAAGCCAGACATACTTAGGATAGTTTACACGAACGGGATAAGGCCAATCTTTACATATGCTTCCGAGGTGTGGGGACACAGAGGATCCGATTCAAGGATTAAAAGACATCTTTCTGCCATACAAAGACCGTTCCTGTTGGCAATAACAAGGGCATATCGAACCACGCCAACTAATGTCCTGGAGGTAGTAGCGGACATAAGACCACTGTGGCTGATAGTACAGGAAAAGCATAACCTGTACCATACCATGCGAGGGAACGAAGAGATGGAGAAGAAACCCCTGCCATACCATTTGCCGCATCCAGGACAGAGAGGGAAGATAGTTGTTACTCTGGAAGAATCGGAAGAACAGCAGACAGGGGAAGAAGTTGGAGAAGTAACGATATATACCGATGGATCGATGTTGGAAGGCAAAGTTGGGTCAGCGGCGGTCGTTTATAGAAGAGAAGATGAGATAGATCAACGCATGGCAACCCTGAACTCGGAAGCAACAGTATTTCAAGCATAGTTACAGGCAATCCAGATGGCAGTGGAATGGGTCGAGACACTGGATGGGGAAGAACATAGAAGAATTTACATCATGTCGGACTCACAGGCAGCTCTTAAAGCCATCAGGAAGACTAAACATGACAACACCAAGGCCTTGGAGATATACCGGAGAATCTGTCAACTGGAAGATAGAGGCAAATCGATACAACTATGTTGGGTCCGAGCGCACCAAGGTACGAGG
The DNA here is from genome assembly GCA_929113105.1 of Agrypnus murinus. Lineage (NCBI taxonomy): Eukaryota > Metazoa > Arthropoda > Insecta > Coleoptera > Elateridae > Agrypnus > Agrypnus murinus. The sequence goes on from OV816027.1 coordinate 148,050,552, forward strand.
GGGAACGAGAGAGCAGACCAGCTAGCCAAGGAAGCCACCAGAGGAGAAGATATCACACAGGTAAAGAGGTCAAGGGTAAGCATTAAGGGTGAATTACAGCACGAGACCAGGGAGAAATGGCAGCACGCTTGGGAGAACGCCCCTCAGGGAAGATCCTTCTTCAAGTACTGTAGGCAGGTTGGACTGGGATATAGAAAATTAACCAGAGAAGTAATTCAACTTTTGACAGGTCACGGTCCTTTTAAACAGTATTATAGAAGATTTGTACTAAGAGAGGGAGACGGGCAGTGCCCTTGTGAGGGAGGGCCGGACGATACCGAACATATAATCTATAGTTGGAGGTTACAGAGAAGGGAGAGAGCCAGGGGCCTGTTCCAGATGGGCTGCATCCAGCGAGGAGAAGAATGGCCGCCACCTATCAGCCGGACAATGTCTCAACGACAGGTCGAAGAATGGAACAACTTTGCAGGGAGGGTGGCATTTGAATACGACGAA
>OV816027.1:148053546-148081046 GCA_929113105.1 Agrypnus murinus
GTACGAAAAAATTTTTTTAAGGGGCAAATAAAAATTAATTGTCCCCGGAGAGAAAAATAAACCACCGCACGTTAATCAGGAGGAGCAGCCGAGTAAAACGGCATATGAGATAACCCATGTTGTCAGTGGCGTAGAGTGCCCCTACGCCAACCGGGAACATGAGCTGGGTATAAGGAAGCTTCTGACGTGTCTGAAATTTTGGCTACCCCCCCTTAGTCGGGGTCGTAATAAACAAATGTGGCATTAAAAAAGTCATAGGCGCTCATAAAAATCTTTTTAGGGGGAAAATAAAAATTAAATAGTAGTAATTAAAAATTTAAACTTCAGGTGCGAACCCTTGAAGCAAATGGTGTAAGAAAAAAATTTTGCCCCCCCTAACTCTACGCCACTGGGGGCCATTGATTTCCGTGGAATTTTTTGTCGAATCGAAAAAAAGAGACTACACTACCGTATGGACAAGAACGTGCACATAAGATATTCGGAGTTGGTTACTCCATAGGCGTACGAGAAAAAATTTTTAAGGGGCAAATAAAAATTAATTGTCCCCGGAGAGAAAAATAAACCACCGCACGTTAATCACGAGGAGCAGCCGAGTAAAACGGCATATGAGATAACCCATGTCGTCAGTGGTGTAGAGTGCCCCTACGCCAACCGGGAACATGAGCTGGGTATAAGGAAGCTTCTGACGTGTCTCAGATTTTGGCTACCCCCCCTAAATCGGGGTCGTAATAAACAAATATGGCATTAAAAAAGTCATAGGCGCTCATAAAAAATTCTTTAGGGGGAAAATAAAAATTAAATAGTAGTAATTAAAAATCTAAGCTTCAAGTGCAAACCCTTGAAGCAAATAATGTAAGAAAAAAATTATGCCCCTCCCCTAACTCTATGCCACTGGGGGCCATTGATTTCCGTGGAATTTTTTGTCGAATCGTAAAAAAGAGACTACACTACCGTATGGACAAGAACGTGCACATAAGATATTCGGAGTTGGTTACTCCATAGGCGTACGGGAAAAGTTTCTTAAGGGGCAAATAAAAATTAATTGGCCCTGGAGAGAAAAATAAACCACCGCACGTTAATCAGGAGGAGCAGCCGAGTAAAACGGCATATGAGATAACCCATGTCGTCAGTGGCGTAGAGTGCCCCTACGCCAACAGGGAACATGAGCTGGGTATAAGGAAGCTTCTGACGTTTCTGAAATGTTGGCTACCCCTCCTAAGTCGGGGTCGTGATAAACGAATATGGCATAAAAAAGTTGTAATATAGCCGCGTATATGTCTGATGTAGGGTAGGGACCCCTAAAAAATTTTGAAGCACGCCACTGTCTTCTGTTTTCGAACCACTTTAGATTGGTGTCTATAAGTCTGATATTGGGTAGGGCCCCCTAATAAAGAATTTTAAGCGCGCCACTGTCTTCTGTTTTCGAACCACTTTAGATTGGTGTCTATAAGTCTGATATTAGGTAAGGCCCCCTAATAAAGAATTTTAAGCACGCCACTGTCTTCTGTTTTCGAACCACTTTAGATTGGTGTCTATAAGTCTGATATTAGGTAGGGCCCCCTAAAAAAAATTTTAGGCACGCCACTGTCTTCTGTTTTCGAACCACTTTAGATTGGTGTCTATAAGTCTGATATTGGGTAGGGCCCCCTAATAAAGAATTTTAAGCACGCCACTGCCTTCTGTTTTCGAACCACTTTAGATTGGTGTCTATAAGTCTGATATTAGGTAGGGCCCCCTAAAGAAATTTTAGGCACGCCACTGTCTTCTGTTTTCAAACCACTTTAGATTCGTGTCTAATGTCAGGTAGCAATTTAACCGGTCCGATCCAGTACGGAGCTGGGACTTCATGGTAATAAAATACATAAAGCCCCGGCATGACATTGGGGCTACAGCGGGAGTCAGGACGCCGGATCTCCGGCGACGCGCTCTCTAGTTCACCCGCCAATAGGGAACGTGAGCTGGGTTTAGACCGTCGTGAGACAGGTTAGTTTTACCCTACTGATGACTCGTCGTTGCGATAGTAATCCTGCTCAGTACGAGAGGAACCGCAGGTTCGGACATTTGGTTCACGCACTCGATCGAGCGGGCGGTGGTGCGAAGCTACCATCCGTAGGATTATGCCTGAACGCCTCTAAGGCCGTATCCTTTCTAGAAAGGCGGCAACGTTACGTCTAGGAGTTTCGAGAGTCGATAGGCTCGAAACAACGCACCTTTATTAGGCGGTCGTCGTTCGTGGCGACCGTCGCACGAGCCCTATTGCCGCACGAGGCGCTCGGACGGCGGCGGGATCCCTCGCGCTACGCCCGTCCGGCCTCTAGCGGTCGACCATGGGTGTTGTCAGTTCGATGTCGGAACTCGGAATTGTCTGTAGACGACTTACGTACCTGGCAGGGTGTTGTACTCGGTAGAGCAGTTTCCACGCTGCGATCTGTTGAGACTCTGCCCTCAGCTTGGGGATTCGTCTTGTCGAAGAGACGAGACCCCGACCAGCACGACCGGCAGAGAAGCGTCTCTGCGGCGCCAAGTAGCGCGCCGACTGTCGCTGCGAGACCTCTGCTGTGCTGCTGCTGCTGCTGTTGCTACTGCTCCATCCGGCAGTACGCATCAGGGGCGGCGGTGTAACCCAGACAAGCGAGCACAGTACCAACCTGTGTAGGTGGGGTAGGAGAAGAGAGAGAAACAAAAAAGTTTTTTTTTCCTCCTTTTCTTCTTCTAATTCCGGTCCGGGTCAGTACGGACGAATACCTTTATACATCTCGCACGTACGAACGCGTAGCCTGCATACGGGCCGCATGTCCTCTACCTCGGTCAAAACCTTTCTGAGTCCGCTTCAGTACGGAGCCAATTTTATTTTGCTTTTGATCCGGTGTTCGGCTGGGAAACCAGTACTTGCCCGATTCATTATTGCCCGAAGTAGAATGTATTCAAGCGCGAGTCTCAAAAAGTTGTACAAATCTCTTGTATGATTCTATAATTATTATAGTAGCGTTTTATTTAAACCTATTTTTATGTCGGCCAGGTCCGGGCTTACGCCCGGACCTGGCCTCCCCTCCTACACTAGTCGAGTTCTTCTCTGGCCCAATCTTGAAAATTAAGGGAATCGTTGGAATTATTCGATAACTGTGCCAAATTTTAGATATATGTTTTAAAGGGGTCAGGGGGGAGGGGGTAAACACTTTTTTGCTTAAATGCACATTTTAGTTCAAATGCATTTTTTAGTTCCAATACACTTTTTAGTTCAAATGTTGCATATAGGTTAGGTTGAACTAGGTTATGTTAGGTTAGTTCAAAATAGTTTTCAGTTCAAATGCACTTTTTAGTTCCAATGCACTTTTTAGTTCCAATGCACTTTTTAGTTCCAATGAACCTTTTAGCTCAAATAAACTTTTTAGTTCAAAAAAACTTTTTTTGTTCAAATGCACTTTTTTTTAGTTGAAATGTATTTCGGTCAGGTTAGGTTAGGTTAGGTTAGTTCAAACGTGCTTTTTTAGTTCAATTGCAATTTTTAGTTCAAATGAACTTTTTAGTTCAAATGCACTTTTTTTTGGTTGAAATGTAGTATTTAGGTCAGGTGAGGTTAGGTTGTTAGGTCAGGTTAGGTTACTTCAAACGAGCTTTTTTCAGTTAAAATTCACTGTTTAGTTTTTAGTTCAAATGTCCTCTATAGTTCAAACGTACATTTTGGTTCAAATATACTTTCTTAGTTTAAATGTAGTATTTAGGTTAGATTAGACTAGACTAGGTCAGGTTAGGTTAGGTTAGATTAAGTGGGGTTAGGTTAGGTTAGGTCAGGTGAGTTTTTTTTTTTAGTTTAATAGTTTAATAATAGTTTAATAAACATAACATAAACATAATACATAAAAAGATTACAATTGTGGTTTTAGCTGAAGTTATGGTAAGTACACAATTAGTTACACGTGATTATAAATTTATGGATTATTGTAAAGTTCACAATATATGTAACGAATTATATACCTACCCACCTTTTATCCTAAAAAAATTGTGTAAGATGAAGTAAACTCTGCATAAGCAAGCTTGTGCGCAGAGGTTACTGCATCATGATATATTATGTACGTATGTATAATACACAGCATCTCTGAACTGATAAATCCCTTAATATACCCATCCAACTCTTGATAATAAGTAGTAAAATTTTGTCCTTGCGTCTGTTTATAGTCATTTTGTATGTTGCTAGTTAATTATCAATCAGAATCATAAAGGTTTCTAAATTGTTATGAACTAAAAATTGAGTTAATTTCCTTTTAAATCGTAACTTATTTTCAATGTTTCGGATGTCTTGTGGAAGTAGATTATAGAAACGGGGTGCTAAAAAGTAGGCAGATCTTGTGCCAATTGTTTTAGCAGGTTATCATTTTTGTTTATCAATTTTGAATTCAGTAACGACTGAAGTACGCAGCTCTCCAGCTGCCCGGTCCGATGTAGTACGGGGCCGGGACGCACGACCGGCGCCGCATCCGACGGCGCTGGCCGTGCGAGCTTGTGGTTGGTTTACATTGTGAACAACCGAAAAGTTTAGGAAATAAAATTCTGATATATGATGTGCCTTGTCCAGGTGATGAATTCTTGATGGATTTATATAATAAAACTTTGAATTCAGTAATGACTGAAGTACGCGGCTCTCCAGCCGCCCGGTCCGATGCAGTACGGGGCCGGGACTTTTCTTCTTCTAATTACGGTCCGGGTCAGTACGGTCGAATACCTTTATACATCTCGCAGGCACGAACGGTCCGATGCAGTACGGGGCCGGGACTTTTCTTCTTCTAATTCCGGTCCGGGTCAGTACGGACGAATACCTTGATACATCTCGCAGGCACGAACGGTCCGACGCAGTACGGGGCCGGGACTTGTCTTCTTCTAATTCCGGTCCGGGTCAGTACGGTCGAATACCTTGATACATCTCGCAGGCACGAACGGTCCGATGCAGTACGGGGCCGGGACTTTTCTTCTTCTAATTCCGGTCCGGGTCAGTACGGACGAATACCTTGATAGCTGTTTTAGCATATATAAGAGGAGACGCCGCCCGGCCGAGTCGGGCGAGTTTCTCCTCTGACGGCGGAGTTGTTGTGTTCTTGGACTGTTATACGTTAACTGCTGGGTAACACTCGCTCCATTATAAGGCCACGATTAGATCCTTTCTCTTATGATCTAGGCATAATGCAATAATAATAATAATATAGTGGTGGTCGGCCCGATGGCTGTTCTCTAGGGCACTCATGCTGGACATGGTCAAGTGTTTCGACATAGAGATTCTTATACAGCCGAAATGCCGACGTGTGAGGCCACGATTTTATAGGGCATTTCTCGTTTTTCGAGGACCGACATTTACACGCCGCGGGGCTTGGCTTACTAACGATGCCTTTGGCTCTGACATAAAAGCGGCGGGGAAGAATGATTTCGTGGTGCATGCAACTCTCCCCATAGAGGAGGAAAGGGGCCATTCTTCTCCTCCGTGTCTGCCTGCTGCGCCAACCTGCTCGGTCCGTTTAGGGATTTGCCCGTGTTTTTGTTCTCTAGCGCGGAGGTTTCTCCCACTGTACTGCAAAATTTTGATGATGGTTGGTTGGTTGGATGTGGGGGGTGAGCTCTCTCGGTGGGTCAGGTGTGTTTTGTACGTCCTCGCGTACCGAGCGCCACCACCGCAGACTTGGACGAGAGAAAGATGGAAAGGGGAGCGAAAGGCGGCAAATCTTAGTAAGTAGCCGCAGCACATAAGTTGCTAGATAAAATAACGAGTGATCGGAGGTTTTTCACTGTACTCCAGATATTTGATAATGATGTGTGCTGGACGATGAGCTCTCTCGGTGGGCCAGGTGTTTTGTACGTCCTTGCGTACCGAGCGCCGCCACCGCGCAGATTCGGAAAGAGCAACAAGCTTACATACAGGGGTGAAAGGCTAATCTTAGTAGCACATAAGTGGCTAGACAAAATAATCACAGCTTGGTGGGCCGCCAGGTCAGGTACTCTCCTCGTCCTAGCGTACGCCACCGCAGCCAAGAGCGAAACAATCATTTTAACAAATGAAAATATAAGTAGCAGCACGAGAGAGAGGTGTGTTTTTGGGAAGTGAGGGAGAGTCTCGGTACCATAGCAAATACTGTTCCGTCGCCCGGACGGACCGCGTTCTCTTTGTCAGAGACTCGAACCGGTCCGGGCGCTATGAACCCGCAGCGAGTTCGCGGGCGTCAAGCGTCGCGTCTTAAAACCGCGTCAGCGGCCCACATGCGAACGACCAGTTCTTCTCTCTCGCCCGATCCCCCGGGGCCGTCGCGAGCGGGTTGTTCTATTAGAAAATGCTACGACTCGCCGAGTTCCGAGCGAGATTAGGCCAGGGGTCCGACCCCGAACCGAACCATCTCGTGCGCGGCGGCTCGAACTGTCCACGGACCGTCTCGAGTACCGCAACGCGCGCCCAAAGTCGCTTTCAAACTAGCGAAGGGTGTCAGAGTGCGTCGATGTTAAGATAGCACAATGGGGCCGCAGAGCCCCTTTCGCAGCTCCGGCTGCTCACTGGCTCCGTCTCTCATCCGTCGTCCCCGGCGACGTGGTGCGATGTGCGGCAGCTTAGTGTTGTATCACGGAGAGAGCGCACGCCGCCCAGCGCGTCTTGCGATCTGCTCTCCAAGAGAACCGACGAGTTCTTAGGGGTTCGTTCGTCCAGTTCCTCGGGCGCGAATCCGGATTACCGCGACACACTACTCCGCCTGGTCGGCGGTGCCGGTTGTGAGCGTCGTTTCCCGGGCCCCCGAGTGCAGCAGACGCGAGCAGCAGTCGCGCGGAGACTTCTCACCGCGGCCCTCCTCTATCTCTCGTCTCCTGGCCTCTGCGCCTAGTCGACGACGGAGAGCGAATATAGTGGCAGCGGCAGCGCGTGCACGTCGTCCTCGCGCGTACGATAGCAGCTCCCTGGTTGATCCTGCCAGTAGTCATATGCTTGTCTCAAAGCCATGCATGTCTCAGTACAAGCCGAAGCTGAAGGCAACTGAAGAAAAATCTGAAAACATATTACAATGTAATTGGCACTTAAAATAAAAGCAAAACGAGGCTGGAAAAATAAACTGAAAATAAATTAATAAATTAAACAAAATTAAATAAACTGAAGTAAGCTGAGATAAATCTGAAACAAAATGAAATAATTTGAAAATAAATTAAAGTGCTGAAAGGTAAAAATTAACACTAAGATAGAGTAAGGGAAGTAGGCGGGAAGTAAGAATAAGAATAAATAGGCTAAAGAAAATAACGAAGTAATTGGAAACAGAGTGAAATAAGGTGAAACAAAGCAAGTTACGGTGAGTTGCGCGGAGGACTAAGTCCGGGTCGTGTTCCCGCTCCCAGTCCAGAGGACTGAGTTTGTAAACCGGCCCCGGGTGTGTCGTGTATGTGTTTGTGAGGTGGTGTGCCTTCTCCAGCTCTCTGCACCTGGTCAATCGCCTCAGGGCACTGGCAACCCGTGAATCTCACCATACCGTGAAGCGGCAGATCACCCCGGAGGTGGAGAGGAAGTTGGGCTCCCATCTGAGCCCGACTACCCCCCATTCAGGGTCCCCCCTAGCCATACGAGCATGAGCAGCGTGACCAGGACGCAGAGAATTGAAGGGTGTGTTGTTTGTGAGGGGTGTAATTGAGGGTGCGTGTATGTGTTAGCCTCCACACTCGTCGCCTGAAATAAAAGAATTTAAAAGCTAAGAAGACCCCCCTCCCAACCACCCACCCAATCCAACCGAACCCGCCCATGTGCCGATTTCCAGGGTGTGGTCGCTAATCTGACGCATTCCGCCTACTTATTAGTTAGTTGATATTACGTTCCCGACGCCGCGAAGGGTGCGTGGTAATCGAGAGGTCCGCAGAGGGCCAAATCCGAGCCGGGCTTCCCGATCCCAGCACAAGGACTGAAATCGAGAGCCCGGGTCCGGTATGTATCCTGTCAGTGTGATGAGGTGGTGTAGCCTATGCCTTCTCCAGCTCCCTGCGCCTGACCAATCACCTCAGGGCACTGGCATCCCGTGAATCTCACCATACCGTGAAGCGGCAGATCACCCCGGAGGTGGAAAGGAAGTTGGGCTCCCATCTGAGCCCGACTACCTCCCATTCAGGGTCCCCCCTAGCTATACGAGCATGAGCAGTGTGGTCAGGTCGCAGGGAATTAAAGGTTGTGTGAGTTGTGAAAGTGTAAAATAGTGTGCGTGTGTGTCTTGGTCCCAAGCATCCCCCTTTCTTACAGTTCCCCTGTCATCCTAATCGCGCGTTAGTTTCAGCCGCTCGACCCTACTCGCGAATTCGCTTAATTCCCGCCACCATTCCGTTACTTCTGCCATCGCCGTAGCTTCTTCCGCGTTCCTTGGCCAGCGGTACCCTTCCCGCGTAAGGTTGCGGTCGGCCCGCGCTCGGTGTTGCTCTTCCAGACGGCAAGCAAAAACAACGTGTTCCGCATCTTCCGTTTCACCACATTCGCATCTCGTCTCGTCTGCCGCCAGTTTCCCTATACGCGCTAGATAAGCTCTGAAATTCCCGTGGCCAGTAATGAGCTGTACCACCTCCTTGCTCAAGGTTCCTAGCTTCTGCCTGCTTTCTACTGTCGGTATAAGTTGCGCTGTTAACCGCCCCGTGCTTGCCGTTGCCCACCCCTCGTTCCAGAGTCGTCTGGAGTGCGCTCGTATGCGTTTCTTAACTAAGTTCCTCGGTGCGCTATTGTACGCGGGTTCTACGTCTAACTCTGCGGCCTCTTTGGCCAGCTCGTCCGCGCGCTCGTTCCCCATTATCCCGATGTGAGACCTAACCCAAGCGAATCTTATGTCTACTTCCCTGCTTATGTGTTGGTGGAGAAGCCACACCTCTGCCTGTAACCTAGTCGGTCTAGTCAGCGTCTGAAGCGAACTCAAAGCTGATTTGCTGTCGCTATAAATCGTGCACTCTCGAAAAGCGTAAATATGATCGCGGATATAAGTTAGCGCCTCCCGTAAGGCTAAAAGTTCGCATTGGAAGATGGAACTCCATTCCCCCAGCTTGTATTTCACGGTGTGCACCTCCCTTTCCTCGTTATATACCACAAACGCCGCCCCCGATCGCCCGTCCTGCATTCTCGACCCGTCTGTATATATCGCAATTCCCTCTCTAATATTAATCGCGTCCTCGTCTGCCTCGTCGAATCTAAATCCCCCCACGTCTGCTGGATGCCCTAGCTCCCTTGGTAGCGCGATTTCTTCTATCGGTCTGCCCTCCAAATTGATCTCTGCGATTATTCCCGGGGGTTGTTGCCCGTGCCGTGCGAAGATTAACCGCTTCTTAACCTCTTCCCCTAGCATGATGTCTATCGGCAGTAACCGGCTCAGACAAAGTGCCGCTTCCGTAGATATCGTCTTGTACGCTCTAGCCGCTCTAACCGCTAATATTCGTTGCGCTCTTTTGAGTTTTCTAACTTGCCTCACTTTTAATTCCCTCGCCCAAATTGCCGCCCCGTACGCTATCGCTGGCTGTATCGCGCCCTCGCAAATTTTGGCTACGCTTTCCCCTCTAAATCCCCACGTCAGTCTCGCCGCCGCTCCTATCTTATGAGACAGTTCCCTGCCCTTCCTGCTCGCATATTCTACGTGCTGATTCCAGCTTAACCTGTCGTCTATCATGACGTCTAGATATTTAATTTGGTCCTTGCAGTACACGCGCCCCTCGCCCATTCTAAACGTGGGCCTTTCCTGACCCGGCCTCTTCCCGAAAAACAACGCTTCAGTCTTAGCTACATTAAACTCTAGCTTTTCGTCCCTTGCCCAGTCTAGCAGGCTAGTCAACGCCTCCGTCCCCTTTTCCTTAAGTCGCTTAAACTGCGCCGCCCTGACTATCAATTCCGTGTCGTCCTCGAAGCTAATTATGTCGCATCCATCCGGTAGCTCTACCCTGTATACGCTCTCGTACGACAGGTTCCAGAAGGTAGGTCCGGAGCATGACCCCTGGGGGCAGCCCCTTTCCACGCCTCTGGAGACGCTGTCGCCCGGGAGTTCCACCCTTGCCGTTCGCCCGTCAAAATAGCTCCTGATCAGCCCCATTAAATTCCCCGGACATTCCCTGCTCTCTAGTTCCGCTATAATTCTCGGCCACCACGCATTATCGAAGGCCCCCGCGATATCCAATGCTATGATCGCACAGTAATTTCCTCGATCGCGTGCATCGTTTACCCTATCTAACATTTCCTCGATTGCTTCCGTAGTTGTTCTCCCTGCGCGAAATCCGTACTGATTATTATTAAACCCGCCCCTTTGATCGATCAAATTCTGTACCCTCCACGTCATAACTTTATCTAACACCTTACCCGTCACCGGAAGTAAACTAATCGGCCTAAAGCTACGAACGTCCGTCCTTTCTGTCTTCCTTGGCTTCGGTATAAATCGTACTGATTCTGTTTTCCATACCTTTGGAAACGCGCCTGCCTCTAAACATTCGTTGAAAAGCCTAACAAATATCTGTTCCCTAGCCTCGAAAGCGTGTAATACCGCATCGGCGGTTATCCCGTCGTGACCCGGCGCCTTTTTAGGATTCATCCCTCTTAGAGCCCTTCTAATTTCGTTCGCGGTAATGTATTTGTCCCTTATCTCGCTACCCCTTGCGTCAGCTGCTGCCTGTCTTAAATTCCTATGCGCTGCGTTATCGCCTATCTGCGGGTCTCCCGGAAAAAATTCTGCTAGCATATAATCTACTGTTTCGCGCGAGTCTTTAGTGTAACGTCCCCCTCTCGTTTTCACGCACGAGATAACATCGTTGCTTTTCCTGTTTCCCCTGACTACTTTGTACGCCGTTCCCCACGGATCTTTTTCCGAATTTCGCGTGCAGAAGGTTTTCCATTTATCCGTGCGTGTTTTCTCTATAAGATCTTTATATTCCCTTGCCAAGATTCTATATCGCCCCTGTAAGTCTTCCCGTGCGTCACCTCGCGTTCTCTGCGCCTGTCGTATCGCCCTTCGCATTTCCGCCCTTTTTGCCGTCAGTTCCGGCGTCCACCACGGTACGCTCCTCTGAAATTTCTTTTGAACTGGCATGGATGCCCTGCATGCTTCTTGAATCGCGTCGTTTAACCTTTGCGCTTTTGTATCCGTGTCTATGTCCCTATCGCCTATTGTTGCTTCTAGTTCCGGTATTAGCTCCTCGTATTTGTCCCTAAATTTACCCCAATCCGCTTTTCTGTTACAAAACCTAACCGCCCTGTCCGCGCCATTTGCTTGTTCGTTGTTCGCCCTGTCCGCTTAACCACCCACGTAATTAGCTTGTGCTCTGTTAAAACCCCGTCTACGTCGACCTCCCATCGTTCTATTTCCCTGTAAGCCCTAAAGTCTGCCGTCGTCACGTCTATATAGCTATTTCCCCTTGGTCCCACAAAAGTCGGTCCACTTCCGTCGTTTAACACCGTCAAGTCGTAGGTTTCGAATAATTCCGCTAGCCTAATTCCTCTGCGGTCCTCCGTGTCACCTCCCCACGTGGTGCATTTCGCGTTAAAATCTCCCCCTATAATAATTCTATGGACCTCCCTTGCATCCTTAAGATTTCTTAATACTTCCCCTAACCTCTCGAAAAGATCGTCTTCCCTGTAAGGACATCTCGTTACCGGCGGGAAGTATACCGATACTACGAAAATGCTACCCCCCTGCGTGATTATTTCCGCGACCGTAATTAATTCGCACGAAATTTCCTCTAATAACCCAGCCATTATGTTTGCATTGTTTAGTACAATGCACGACCTAAGACGTTCCACCGTTTTGTTAATTACCCTAAATCCCGATGAAAATCCTAATACTTTGTTCCTCAAAACGTTCGGTTCCTGAATCAATAAAACATCAAGTTTCCTTTCCGCGCAAGTCTTAATCGTAGGTATGGCGGTACTTGAGTCCATCCCCACTCTTTTTCTACCTGTGATGACGTCATGTCACCTGACTGACAGGTGATGATTGAGGTGAGAATTATTAGCGGTTACCTGTGAAATGATTAGCGGTTACATGATTAAAGGTGCTGATTAGCAAAGGTGATGATTAGCAAAGGTGATGATTAGCAGAGGTGTAGATTAGCAAAGGTAATAATTAAAAAATTTGATATGGTTAGAAGGGGTGAGGTAGCAAGTGATCTAATTAAATTGATAGGGTTTACCTATGACATGATTAGAAGGGATAAGGTAATATGTGATCTAATTAAAGAATTTGATATGATTATAAGGGGTTAGGTAACATGTGATCTGAATAAAGGTACGGCTTTGATAGGGTGATCTGCTTAAAGGTGTTGATGCAAAGGTAATAATTAAAAATTTGATATGGTTAGAAGGGGTGAGGTAGCATGTGATCTAATTAAATTGATATGGTTTACCTATGACATGATTAGAAGGGATAAGGTAATATGTGATCTAATTAAAGAATTTGATATGATTATAAGGGGTTAGGTAACATGTGATCTAATTAAATTTTTGAAATAATTAGAAGGGGTGAGGTAGCATGTGATCTAATTAAATTGATATGGTTTACCTATGACATGATTAGAAGGGATAAGGTAATATGTGATCTAATTAAAGAATTTGATATGATTATAAGGGGTTAGGTAACATGTGATCTGAATAAAGGTACGGCTTTGATAGGGTGATCTGCTTAAAGGGGTTGATTTGAAAGGGTGATCTGAATAATGGTAGGGATTTGATAGGATGATCTGTTTAAAGGTAAGGATTTGATAGGGTGATCTGCTTAAAAGGTATTGATTTGAGATAGCTTACGATATGATTAAAGGTTATGATTACAAAGGTGATAATTGAGTAGCGGATACCTAAGATATGATAAAAGGTGTGAGGTGAGAATTGATTAGAGATAGCTTGTGATATGATTAAAGGTTATGATTAGCAAAGGTGAAAATTAAAGGATTTGAAATAATTAGAAGGGATGAGGTAATCTGTGATCTAATTAAATTGATATGGTTCGTTGGTGATAGGATTAAAGGTTATCATTAGAAAGGTGAGAATTAGAGAGGTGAGACCTGGTAAAAAATTTGATATGGTTAGAAGGGTGAGGTAGCATGTGATCTAATTAAATTGATATGGTTTACGGCTACCTATGACATGATTAGAAGGGATAAGGTAATATGTGATCTAATTAAAAAATTTGATATGATTATAAGGGGTTAGGTAACATGTGATCTGAATAAAGGTACGGCTTGATAGGGTGATCTGCTTAAAGGTGTTGATTTGAAAGGGTGATCTGAATAAAGGTAGGAATTTGATAGGATGATCTGATTAAAGGTAAGGATTTGATAGGGTGATCTGCTTAAAAAAGGTATTGATTTGAAATGATTAGGTGAGAATTAGCGGTCACTTGTGAAATGATTAGCGGTTACATGATTAAAGGTGACGATTAAAGGATTTTAAATGATTAGAAAGGGTGAGGTAATCTGTGTTATGATTAATTTGATATGATTTGCGGATACCTGTGGCCTGATTGGAAAGGGTGATCTGTTCTGCTTAAAGGTGTTGATTTGAAAGGGTGATCTGAATAAAAGTAGGGATTTGATAGGATGATCTGTTTAAAGGTAAGGATTTGATAGGGTGATCTGCTTTAAAAAAGGTATTGATTTGAAATGATTAGGTGAGAATTAGCGGTCACTTGTGCAATGATTAGTGGTTACATGATTAAAGGTGATGATTATAAAGTAAAGACAAATTAGTTAGTTAAAAGTGTTATCGTTTTATATCTTATACGTTTTATTATTTATAATTCCGATATTACAAAATCAAAAATCTAAGTTTACGAATATTAATACCAATTATACATGAATAAACTTTATGAAGGTAACACACACTCACAATCTAATCCTAAACGAATGTTCGTCTTTTCTATTTCATGGTAAAGTTTAGCAAACGCTCTTTCCACTTGTTTCTCATTGATACCTTTATGGATGTGAACTGGTACCGTTGTATATCGTCGAGGATCTAGTAAGATTTCACCTCCAGATAATATTAACTCATATTCATAGCATACAAGTGCTGATATCGAAAATAGATTGGTTGTATCGTTATCTAAGATACAGCACCGGAATTGTCGTTGTAATTCTTGTTTATTCATACATAATCCTGTATCTTCGAATATGTAATTATCACTGTCTAGCGAGGACACTGAAGTGGTGCGGGATAACGGCATACTTTCGTCTTGAACACGACAAACAAGTTACAATTTTAACGGGTCGGTTTCTATTCCGAGGCTGAAACAATCGAAATAGTTATAGAAAAAGGTTAACCTTTCAAGTTTCAATTTAGAAAATAACTGAGCTAAAGACGATGTAAGAATATACAATACTAATAAATAGGAACTACATTAGCATAAAAGGTTAACATTCAGTCGATCAATTTAAAAACTTATGATAATATAATCGAAAACTCACCTATTGATCTTGAAGTTGTAAAACACAGTCGTCTTACAGTATTGAAGAATTGCTGGATTTCATGAAACTGATTAAAAATGAGGCTTATATATGTACGTATATGTACGTATATCTATTTGCTGACTTAGATATTCTCACACATTTCTTAATAGTACTGCATACATCTGATTGATAAAAATATCATTTCTCTGATTAGAAATATAGTAAACACTAATTATAATTTATCGAAACTATTTGCGTTTCACAGGCTTGAAATAAAAATCTGTTAAAATGTGTTTATTGTATTGTATTGTAATTACTGAAGATTATAGGGGAGCATGTGAATTGAGTATTATTTATATAGTTTACGTAAAAAAGAACGAATTTAATAAATGTACCTGAGCAATTATAATTAGAAATATTATATAGTATCATTATGACTAAAATTAAATTAATTGTATCCACGATTTCTATTAAATACAATAAGATTTATATTGCTGTAGAAATAAATAAATAATTGATAGCATTATTCGCTAA
This sequence comes from Agrypnus murinus, assembly GCA_929113105.1. Lineage (NCBI taxonomy): Eukaryota > Metazoa > Arthropoda > Insecta > Coleoptera > Elateridae > Agrypnus > Agrypnus murinus. The sequence continues at coordinate 148,068,469 of OV816027.1, forward strand.
TATTTAAACACTTCGAATTATTATCGATATCAATTTCCTATTAATTAATATAATCAGTAATTTGTTTACAACAAGTAAAGACAGATTATTCTGTTATATTCAATTAGACAAAATTCCTCATTCTGCTATCAAATCCTTTAATCAGTTCAGCAGATAGTGGTAGACAGGTAATCAGTAATTAGGTCACAGGTAACCGCTAATCAATTCTTATTTTTAATCATACCGTTATACGAGTTCAGCCGATCGCTATTTCTGTTTGCAATTTCGTTAAGCAAGGCATTCAATCAAAATGTATCGTTGAACTATTATAATCGGATGTAATGAGAAACAAACTGACTATCGAAGTATAATTTCTCTTCCATTACATACAAGGCAATAAATTGTGTACATCTTTGTCTGTAAAGATATAAAATCAATACAATTTGCAATAATTCTATTGACTGTTTTTCATAAAATATTATAATATTTCTAATTATAAACTTATATTAACAATCAAATCCCTTTCGATATCTACCCTTGTCTAGAGGACAAACTTTATTAATAACTAAAAAGTCATATGGTTCGTTCCAGCACATGAAACAAATATTATGTTTAAATTCAAGTTTAATGTTTAAATGTTTAAGTTCATCATAGCTTGCATCTACTAAAATATGAGCGTTATACACATGTTTCAAATTCAATTCATCTTGCTTAAAGAGAATAAGTAAGTTAGCGTTATCCCTAATCAGATGTTTGGGAATTTTCGTATATGTTTGGCCTAAATAAAATGAATCAACACCCTTTATGTCTACCCATGCTAAAATATTGTGTATTTTTCTTGTTTATCAGAAATTATATCATCAAAAATGAATACTGAATTAGGTTTCACATCATTAGGGGTGATTACATCATCGTTTTCGCTATATTTAGGTTGACTTGGTTAAAGACTTGGCGTATAGGTAGGTATTTTCAAATTTTAATCCGTTTTCATTAATTAGTAGACCTAACAAGGCATTAGTTTTACCACAAGAAGAAGGTCCATTTAAAATTACTCGACAGGAAACAGGTAAAAGCTTACCATGCTTCTTATCACCATCGGAATTTTATCGAGAAGCATCATCGTCTAAGTTAAATATATTTAGCGACTTCTTTTGCTTAATAATTTTCATTATGGTATGTGTATATGTCTAGTCACAGTTTCAGCAAACGCATTGTATTCTATCAACGAATTATGTAAAATTAAGCAGTATGGTTTAGTTGTATCAGAAAGTGAGTTGACCTATTCAAGCTCTAATCTAATGCCTACAGTAGAATCCTTAAAACTCTCTACCTGCCTTTAACAATCAATTACAAAAACTGGACGAGTTTCTGGCGTATAGGTAGATATTTTCAAATTTTAATTCCTTTTCATTAATTAGTAGACCTAACAAGGCATTAGTTTTACCACAAGAAGAAGGTACACTCAAAATTGCTCTACAGGAAACAGGTAAAAGCTTACCATGCTTCTTATCACCATCGGAATATTATCGAGAAACATCATCGTCTAAGTTAAATATATTTAGCGACTTCTTTTGCTTAATAATTTTCATTATGGTATGTGTATATGTCTAGTCACAGTTTCAGCAAACGCATTGTATTCTATCAACGAATTATGTAAAATTAAGCAGTATGCTTTAGTTGTATCAGAAAGTGGGTTGACCGACTCAAGCTCTAATCTCTAAATTCATGAATACCTTATACACACGATATAACTACGAATGTAAGATTACGAGAGGGTACATGAAGAAAAGGGTATGTTGTAAGTCGGTTCTGAATTTCTTAAAACATTACTCGAATATCAAAAATTCGTAACGGCGATGCATAGGTTTAATACTATCAACAGCTCATATAAAGGAAATGTTAGATTGTTAACAATTTATGAGCATTAATCAAAGACTATTCTATAATGATGTATTATTTATTTATAAACGTTACATAGTATAGTAGCTAAATACATGACTGACTGAAAAAAGTTACTTTTATTAATGATGATTATTAGCTTAACCTTTTAATTTCCACTTTTGACCAAATTATAGTTAATCTGATCAAATATTGCTTACAAATCGGAGCTCTAATCTAATGTCTACAGTAGAATCCGTAAAACCCTCTATGAAGTTTTAGAATTGTTGATTACAAAGACACCCATTTCTTCTACCTTCTTTAGTAAATTCATATTGTTAGCTTCTACTTTGTCAACTGTTACTCAAAACAACATACTTTCATACAAGAACGTTTATTGATACGAGTAGTTTCGACGCTACTTAAAACATGATACATAACTTATATATAATATCTATTAAAATAGTACATTTCGTATACACTAATAATGGTACTACATACCCGACTATAAAGTAAACATGGTAACTGTCAACAGTTTAAAAGAATAGATAGTAAATATAACTATATCTAATTATTTTATAAAATACTATGTTAACTAAGAGGTAATATACAGAATATATACGCCTGTATTCGACCTCTAGAGGGTTCATACCCTAATATAGGGTTAGTGAGAGAGATTAACGATCACTGACCGAAGGGTTAAGGTTAAGGTTAAGGGTTAAGGTGAAGGGAAAAGGGTGAAGGGTTAATGGTGAAAGGTTAAGGGTGAAGGGTGACTAGCCAGTGTCTTTCTGAACTTAAACAGAGAAATATGATAGAATAAAAGACGATCACGCGATATCACTAACCTTATAACGCTAAAGCAGATTCTAGATCTAAAAATTTTGATAGATCACTGCTCGTAGACCTGCAAAATTTGTTAATTACTCACAGAACCTCACAATAGTCATAGGATATATTACTTTACATTCTATTTAATAGTTCAGTCTTACACTGCTAATAATTTGAGTAACTGCAGTTATTAACAGAGATGGCTCGACTTAAATGAAAAGTCCTGGATAAAGAAGGAAGATCTACTCACTCAATAGCTCCTTTATAGTATTATTATTAGTATACTTATGTATTATTTTAGATATAATTTAGTATTATATATCAATATGAAATGTGTTTTCTTCTAGATATAATTTAGTATTCTATATCAATATGAAATGTATTTTCTTCTTTCAATAAAAGTTCTTGTATAAAATATTTGTTTTTTATTTTTACCTTAAATTACAGAAATAAAAAGACAAGAAATAAATCATATTACATCTATTATCTACGAATATTATAATACATGTTATAACATTACAAAATAATTGATAACACAGTGAAACGTGTAAAAGATATAACAATTTGAAAACTATATACAGGTATTGTTTAAACTATTACATCTATTACATACGATTAATATAAATACATGGTGAAAAATAGACAAACATTATTAAACTATATAAAGAAAAAATTATTTTGAAAACTATATAAAGATATTATTACTACATGAGGGCCGTAACATCAGTCGATCCGAGGCTTTTTATATCCGTACAAAATAATTAGATATAGTTATATTTACTATCTATTCTTTTAAACTGCTGACAGTTACCATGTTTACTTTATAGTCGGGTATGTAGTACCATTATTAGTGTATACGAAATGTACTATTTTAATAGATATTATATATAAGTTATGTATTATGTTTTAAGTAGCGTCGAAACTACTCGTATCAATAAACGTTCTTGTATGAAAGTATGTTGTTTTGTACTTACTCTGCTCCCTACGTTCTGCAGATATGTCGTGCTTTGAAAATGAAAAGTCCTGGATAAAGAAGGAAGATCTACTCACTCAATAGCTCCTTTATAGTATTATTATTAGTATACTTATGTATTATTCAGCAAACGCATTGTATTCTATCCACGAATCATGTAAAATTAAGCAGTATGGTTTAGTTGTATCAGAAAGTGAGTTGACCTATTCAAGCTCTTTAGCGGTCACTTGTGAAATGATTAGCGGTTACATGATTAAAGAAAGACACTGGCTAGTCACCCTTCACCCTTAACCTTTCACCATTAACCCTTCACCCTTCTCCCTTCACCTTAACCCTTAACCTTAACCTTAGCCCTTCGGTCAGTGATCGTTAATCTCTCGCACTAACCCTATATTAGGGTATGAACCCTCTAGAGGTCGAATACAGGCGTATATATTCTGTATATTACCTCTTAGTTAACATAGTATTTTATAAAATAATTAGATATAGTTATATTTACTATCTATTCTTTTAAACTGTTGACAGTTACCATGTTTACTTTATAGTCGGGTATGTAGTACCATTATTAGTGTATACGAAATGTACTATTTTAATAGATATTATATATAAGTTATGTATCATGTTTTAAGTAGCGTCGAAACTACTCGTATCAATAAACGTTCTTGTATGAAAGTATGTTGTTTTGAGTAACAGTTGACAAAGTAGAAGCTAACAATATGAATTTACTAAAGAAGGTAGAAGAAATGGGTGTCTTTGTAATCAACAATTCTAAAACTTCATAGAGGGTTTTACGGATTCTACTGTAGACATTAGATTAGAGCTCCGATTTGTAAGCAATATTTGATCAGATTAACTATAATTTGGTCAAAAGTGGAAATTAAAAGGTTAAGCTAATAATCATCATTAATAAAAGTAACTTTTTTCAGTCAGTCATGTATTTAGCTACTATACTATGTAACGTTTATAAATAAATAATACATCATTATAGAATAGTCTTTGATTAATGCTCATAAATTGTTAACAATCTAACATTTCCTTTATATGAGCTGTTGATAGTATTAAACCTATGCATCGCCGTTACGAATTTTTGATATTCGAGTAATGTTTTAAGAAATTCAGAACCGACTTACAACATACCCTTTTCTTCATGTACCCTCTCGTAATCTTACATTCGTAGTTATATCGTGTGTATAAGGTATTCATGAATTTAGAGATTAGAGCTTGAGTCGGTCAACCCACTTTCTGATACAACTAAAGCATACTGCTTAATTTTACATAATTCGTTGATAGAATACAATGCGTTTGCTGAAACTGTGACTATTGATAGAATACAATGCGTTTGCTGAAACTGTGACTAGACATATACACATACCATAATAAAAATTATTAAGCAAAAGAAGTCGCTAAATATATTTAACTTAGACGATGATGTTTCTCGATAATATTCCGATGGTGATAAGAAGCATGGTAAGCTTTTACCTGTTTCCTGTAGAGCAATTTTGAGTGTACCTTCTTCTTGTGGTAAAACTAATGCCTTGTTAGGTCTACTAATTAATGAAAAGGAATTAAAATTTGAAAATATCTACCTATACGCCAGAAACTCGTCCAGTTTTTGTAATTGATTGTTAAAGGCAGGTAGAGAGTTTTAAGGATTCTACTGTAGGCATTAGATTAGAGCTTGAATAGGTCAACTCACTTTCTGATACAACTAAACCATACTGCTTAATTTTACATGATTCGTGGATAGAATACAATGCGTTTGCTGAAACTGTGACTAGACATATACACATACCATAATGAAAATTATTAAGCAAAAGAAGTCGCTAAATATATTTAACTTAGACGATGATGCTTCTCGATAAAATTCCCGATGGTGATAAGAAGCATGGTAAGCTTTTACCTGTTTCCTGTCGAGTAATTTTGAATGGACCTTCTTCTTGTGGTAAAACTAATGCCTTGTTAGGTCTACTAATTAATGAAAACGGATTAAAATTTGAAAATACCTACCTATACGCCAAGTCTTTATTTCAACCTAAATATAGCGAAAACGATGATGTAATCACCCCTAATGATGAAACTGAAATAAGCTGAAATAAAATTAAACAAAATTAAATAAACTGAAATATGTTGAAATAAACTGAAGCAAAATGAAATAATTTGAAATAAGCAAAGTGCTGGAAAGTTAAATAAAAGCTAAGGGAGTAAGGGAAGTAGGCGGGGAGTAAAAAGGAGTAAAGTGTGAGTTAAATAAAAACTGAAGTAAAAGCAACGAAGCTGAAAAATATACTGAAAATAAATTAAATAAACTGAAATAAACTGAAATGAACTGAAATAAGCTGAAACAAAAATGCAATAATTTCGAAATAAACTGAAATAAACTGAAGGAATAGTTAATAAGTGATATGAAATAAAATAGGTGTTGAAAATGCAAGAAAATAGGTTATAGAAAATAACGAAGTGATTGGAAACAGAGTGAAATAAGGTGAAACAAAGCAAGTTACGGTGAATCGTGCAGAGGACTAAGTCCGGGCCGTGTTCCCGCTCCCAGCCCAGAGGACTGAGTTTGTAAACCGGCCCCGGGTGTGTAGTGTATGTGTTTGTGAGGTCACAGGAGGTGTCATCTTTTCCAGCTCTCTGCGCCTGGTCAATCGCCTCAGGGCACTGGCAACCCGTGAATCTCACCATACCGTGAAACGGCAGATCACCCCGGAGGTGGGGGGGAAGTTGGACTCCCATCTGAGCCCGACTACCCCCCATTCAGGGTCCCCCCCTAGCCATACGAGCATGACCAGCGTGACCAGGTCGCAGAGAATTGAAGGGTGTGTTGTTTGTAAAGGGTATAATTGAGGGTGCGTGTATGTGTTAGCCTCCACAGTCGTCGCCTGAAATAAAAGAATTTAGAAGCTAAGAAGACCCCCCTCCCCCCTCCCAACTACCAAACCCAACCCAACCCAACCCTCCCATGTGCCGGTTTCCAGGGTGTGGTCGCCAATCTGACGCATTCCGCCTACTTATCGGTTAATTGATATTACGTTCTCGACGCCACGAAGGGTGCGTGGTAATCGAGGGGTCCGCAGAGGGCCAAGTCCGAGCCGGGCTTCCCGATCCAGCCCAAGACTGAAATCGAGAGCCCGGACCCGGTATGTAGCCTGTAAGTGTGATGAGGTGGTGTCGCCTATGACTTCTCCAGCTCCCTGCGCCTGACCAATCACCTCAGGGCACTGGCAGCCCGTGAATCTCACCATACCGTGAAGCGGCAGATCACCCCGGAGGTGGAAAGGAAGTTGGACTCCCATCTGAGCCCGACTACCTCCCATTCAGGGTCCCCCCTAGCTATACGAGCATGAGCAGTGTGGTCAGGTCGCAGGGAATTGAAGGTTGTGTGAGTTGTGAATGTGTAAAAATAGTGTGCGTGTGTGTCTTGGCCCCAAGCATCCCCCCTTCTTACATTACCCCTGGCTTCCTAATCGCGCGTTAGTTTCAGTCGCTCGACCCTACTCGCGAATTCGCTTAATTCCCGCCACCATTCCGCTACTTCTGCCATCGCCGTCGCTTCTTCCGCGTTCCTTGGCCAGCGGTACCCTTCCCGCGCTAGGTTGCGGTCGGCCCGCGCTCGATGTCGTTCTTCCAGACGGCAAGCAAAAACAACGTGTTCCGCATCTTCCGTCTCCCCACATTCGCATCTCGTCGCGTCTGCCGCCAGTTTCCCTATGCGCGCTAGATAAGCTCTGAAATTCCCGTGGCCAGTAATGAGCTGTACCACCTCCTTACTCAAGGTTCCTAATTTCTGCCTGCTTTCTATTGTCGGTATAAATTGCGCTGTTAACCGCCCCGTGCTTGCCGTTGCCCACCCCTCGTTCCAGAGTCGTCTGGAGTGCGCTCGTATGCGTTTCTTAACTAAGTTCCTCGGTGCGCTATTGTACGCGGGTTCTACGTCTAACTCTGCGGCCTCTTTGGCCAGCTCGTCCGCGCGCTCGTTCCCCATTATCCCGATGTGAGACCTAACCCAAGCGAATCTTATGTCTACTTCCCTGCTTATGTGTTGGTGGAGAAGCCACACCTCTGCCTGTAACCTCGTCGGTCTAGTCAGCGTCTGAAGCAAACTCAAAGCTGATTTGCTGTCTCTATAAATCGTGCACTCTCGAAAAGCGTAAATATGATCGCGGATACAAGTTAGCGCCTCCCGTAGGGCTAAAAGTTCGCATTGGAAGATGGAACTCCATTCGGTCGGAATCTGCCAAGGAGTGTGTAACAACTCACCTGCCGAAGTTACTAGCCCTGAAAATGGATGGCGCTGAAGCGTCGTGCTTATACTCTGCCGTCAGCGGCATGCGAGGTCGTCCCGTTAACGCGGGGCCGCCATGAAGCTCTGACGAGTAGGAGGGTCGCGGCGGTGAGCGCAGAAGGACTGGGCGCGAGCCCGTCTGAAGTCGCCGTCGGTGCAGATCTTGGTGGTAGTAGCAAATACTCCAGCGAGGCCCTGGAGGACTGACGTGGAAAAGGGTTTCGTGTGAACAGCCGTTGCACACGAGTCAGTCGATCCTAAGCCCTAGGCGAAAGCCGATGTCGATGAAGACGCGCTTACTTATTTCGTATCGCGTCCGACGGGCGAAAGGGAATCCGGTTCCTATTCCGGAACCCGGCAGCGGAACCGTTAATAAGTCGGGCCCTCGCAAGAGAGTTCGTCGGGGTAACCCAAGATGACCCGGAGACGCCGTCGGGAGATCCGGGAAGAGTTTTCTTTTCTGCATGAGCGTTCGAGTTCCATGGAATCCTCTAGCAGGGAGATATGGTTTGGAACGCGAAGAGCACCGCAGTTGCGGCGGTGTCCGGATCTTCCCCTCGGACCTTGAAAATCCGGGAGAGGGCCACGTGGAGGTGTCGCGCCGGCTCGTACCCATATCCGCAGCAGGTCTCCAAGGTGAATAGCCTCTAGTCGATAGAATAATGTAGGTAAGGGAAGTCGGCAAATTGGATCCGTAACTTCGGGATAAGGATTGGCTCTGAGGATCGGGGCGCGTCGGGCTTGGTCGGGAAGCGGGTCACGGCTCACGTGCCGGGCCTGGGCGAGGTGATGGCGCGCGTCCGCGTTCGTCGTCGGCGTTAGCCGGCGCCGTGCTTTGCTCCGCACGCCGGATCCGAGCTCGGTCCCGTGCCTTGGCCTCCCGCGCAACTTCCTTGCTGCGAGGCCCCGGCGATCGCTTCGCGCCGATCCCGGGTGCCCTCTTCGGCCGCCATTCAACGGTCGACTCAGAACTGGCACGGACCGGGGGAATCCGACTGTCTAATTAAAACAAAGCATTGCGATGGCCCCTGTGGGTGTTGACGCAATGTGATTTCTGCCCAGTGCTCTGAATGTCAACGTGAAGAAATTCAAGCAAGCGCGGGTAAAGGGCGGGAGTAACTATGACTCTCTTAACGGCTTTTATAGAGAGAAGACGTGTTAAAAGGTGCTCCGCATTTAAATAGCTATAAAAGCAAGATCTTTATCGAATTAAATATTGTAAATAGTCGCATAAATTAGTGCTAGTGATACTACACACAATAGACAAGTGAGTTAATCAAATACCAATTTATTAAGTGATTAACAATTAATAATAGCAAAACACCATTAAAACTGATATTGAACAATTTCAACCGTTAATTTCTCAAAAAGTATAATAGATTTTCTTAAATAAAAATAAACAAGGGCTTAATCGAGGTCCAATATAAAAATTAATAGTTTAAATTCGTTAAACGCATATTAATTAACTGAGATACTATAATTATTCAGCATAGGAAATACATGTAAAAATTCCCTTCATAAAATTAAAATACATTCGAAATTCTCTTTCCTATAGAAATATACAACTTTATCAGGTTGGCCGAGAGAACCATATCGGCTTCAATGGTGACTATCGGTCACAGTGCATTGATAAACATATAATAAAAATTTTATTTCCTATTAAAACGGAGTTCAATATTAAGCCAATTCATAAACTAATTTATCGCTAACATTAACTATTTAATATCTTTGTGTGCTAATTACAAGTGAATCTTTAATTTTTTTAACTTGTGGAACAGTAACTTTTGTGATTTTAACACATTAATTACATATATCAACTTACTAGAAGCCTTTCATCAAAATTAAAAATTTTAGATTTCTAGATAATTCCCAAGTGATGCCTCTGAGGCAGTAGTTTGCAAAATTTTTTATTTTCTCAAGAGCACTGTAATTCCAAATTTTAACACTTTTTCTATCACGTTATATCAATATATTGTAATCACTAGTAGCCACCTTCCTCAGAGAGTTTTTCTGCCGTATTTAGCGGCATTTTCTCAATTAAAGGTGTACTTCCAAATTTTTCATTGCATAGCAGACAAGTACTTTTTATACTGTCCTGCAACACCTTTAATACTCTAACATTATCAAGTCTAAATTTTTGTCAAAATAAGAATCATCAGATACGTTCGAACAATAAAACCATCCAAATACCTACAACACACAAAATGGCAGAAGCTGCAGAAAACGTGTGTGTTTGTGGAGCGAACTTTAGAACCAGAAATGGACTTCTCCAACATCAGAGAAAGAGCAAATGCATCAACGGCCAATTTAAATGCACCCATTGCAACCAAACCTTCAGCACCTTCTCGGGACAAAGATTGCACGAGCAGAAGAGTCATCTTGAAGAGTACAATAGAGAAATTGAGCAGTCGGCTCCTCCTATCCCTAGACAGTGGAGCAAGCTTGAAATCCACGAAATGGCAAGAGCCGAATTAAAATATCAAGGGCGCTTTGTTAATAAGTTTCTGGCCGAAAAGCTGAAAAGATCTGTTGACAGCATAAAAGGCCAGAGAAGGAAACTTGATTACCAACAACATCTCGAAAGAATCAGAGAAGATGCGGCAACCGCAGAAGAAGATCCTACCTCACCTGAATCCGATTCCCTTCCAACTTCCCCGGAAGCCAATCTAACCCCAACAGTTGACGAACCGGAAGTATTCCAATTCGGATTTACCGATAACTCTCCCATACACTCTCCTATAGTAATCCCGGACTCTCCTTCTCCTCCCCCTTCTCCACAACAACTCATTGATATACAAATACAAGACGACCCTTTCGTAATATTCTTCAGACAACTTAGAACTGCTGACGGCCTTACAGACGACGACATTAATTTAGTAGACAACTTAATTGCCACTGACCACACAAACTCGATCGTGGGTCTCAACACTATGGTTGATAATCTTCTTACAATAACTAAAAAGAAGAATAAAAACAACACAATTCGGTCTTCCGTTCCGCCCAAATCTAGAGAGAAGAAATATAGAGGTCGAGCAGCTGAGCGAGCTCTAGCATTGAAAAATGCACAAATCCTATATAATAAAGACAGGGCTAGGCTCGCTGCTCAGGTGCTCGATCTCCAGACGAATCCTGAGGAAGATGCCCCTACCAACGAAATGATAGAGCAGGTATACACAAATCTTTTTCAGGAACCACTAACAAAGGATAGAGAACCGGTGCACCCGAAACAGGAATGTCAGGACAATAGTCCAAACATTTTTGTTCCAATAAGTACCGAAGAAATCGAAGCTGCCATACTAACAACAAAATCTAAATCAGCTGGTCCTGACGAAGTTTCTCTGGGCTCCCTAAAGAAACTTCCCACGTCAAGACTTACACTACTTTTTAATGGCTGCCTATTTCTGGGAAAATGCCCAGAGAAACTTCGATCATGCAGAACTATCTTAATCCCGAAAAAAGGAGACCTGAAAGATATTAATAATTGGAGACCCAACACTATTATGTCTCTATTCTTAAGAACTTTTCATAAAATATTGGCCAGACGCCTCCAGACCTTGCCCATTAACCAACTACAAAGCGGGTTCACTAAGCTGGATGGTTGTCTGGCCAATAATACTATGCTTCAGGGGATTATTAAAAACCATAGAAATAAAATTAAGCCCCATCATATTATATCTATCGATTTACGTAAGGCATTTGACTCGGTTAAACACTCCTCTATATTAAGATCTCTAGAAAGATTTAAATTACATCCAAAAATTATCGAGTACATCATGGACTCGTACAAAAACACTCATACCCACATTAAATGTGCAGGAACCAACAAAGAAACAACGGGTCCTATTAAAATTGAAAGAGGAGTTAAACAAGGAGATCCTCTGTCTCCTCTTTTGTTTAATTTTGTTCTAGATGAGCTGCTCGAGTCACTGTCAAACTTAGACGCGGGGCTGCAAGTCGGAGACAACCCTAACTGTAAACTCCCAGCACTCGCATATGCCGATGATATGATAATCTGCGGCAATACTATTGGCGAAGCTCAAGCACTACTAAATAGATGCAATCATTTTTTCAACCGCCGAGGATTAGAAATTCATCCGGAAAAGTGTACGGCAATCTCAGTTAATGTCGCTCCGAAAAAGAAAAAACTGTTTTTGGTTACCGCTCCAAGGTTTCAAGTGCACGGAACCCTGATAAAACAAATCACCACAAACGACCTATTCAAATACCTAGGATGCACTTATGGAGGACTAGGTTTGATAAAAACTAACGTAGATAATGTGATTTCTTACTGTTTCAGGATTCAAGCCGCCCCATTGAAGCCTTTCCAAAAACTAACAATCTTCAAACAATACCTCATCCCACGGATTCTACCCTATTTCCAAAATCTCACCATAGATAGGAAAATTCTTATTAGGGTAGACAAAATTCTGAGAAGAACGATCAAAAAGATAGTACACCTTCCAGAACCAACCCCATCAGCTTATATCCATGCTGCTGCAAGAGATGGAGGCCTAGGAATTATGAGCTTTCTCGAAAGTATTCCGGCTATTTTATGTGCTAGACTAAATACACTAGCCCAACTACATAACCACGGTCCCCTAAATGCCACCTTTAGCTCCACGTGGGGACAAA